>LR999963.1:122038704-122638704 GCA_905220375.1 Tachina fera | reverse complement strand
CACACTGCGGGAAGCTTGCCAAGGTTAAAATGATTCCAAAGCTAGGTAAAGATCTTACCAAGGCTGAGTCATATAGGCCAATAAGTTTACTGTCAACGATGCCAAAGCTTTTTGAAAAGCTACTCATGACGAAATTGTCTTCAATTTTAACTGATAATGGCTGCATCCCAGACCATCAATTCGGTTTTAGAAGCAAGCATAGCACTATTGAGCAAACACATAGATTGGTTCAATTTATCAGGAAAACATTTGAGGAAAAGAAGTATTGTTCTGCCCTATTTAATGATGTTTCTCAGGCATTTGATAAAGTGTGGCTTGAAGGCCTGATTTTGAAATTGAAGTCATACTTACCAATAAACATTCTAAATCTTTTGGAAAGTTACATTCTTGCACGAAAATTTACAGTTGTGGAAGGACACTTTATGAGTTTGCCTGAAACTATCTCATCCGGTGTGCCACAGGGGAGTATACTGGGGCCATTTTTATATTTGATTTATACTTGTGATATGCCTGTGAGCAGTAGTATCCACACTTCTACATTTGCCGACGATACAGCCTGCATTAGTATGCACGAAAAACCTGATGAGGCATCCCGAAAACTCCAGGAACACATTAGCCAGATGGAACTATGGTTAAACTTATGGAGAATTAAGGTCAATGAACAAAAGTGTGTTCAAGTAACATTTACCTTACGTAGAGATACTTGTTCCCACATTCGGATTAATACTCAAGTTGTTCCTCAACATTCACATGTGAAATATCTTGGTATACACCTCGATCGACGGCTTACATGGAAACATCACATTGACTATAAGTTAACTCAAATGAAACTAAAATTAACTCAGGTACGTTGGCTGATTGGCAAGAAATTCAACACTCAGCGTAGACTGCAAACTTTTAATATACAAGTCGCTTTTGCGCAAATGAGCCAACCAGTTACTTCCCGTGTATCGTATGCTGCTAAAACAAATTCTATTCCCACACAAAATGTTTCCCCGCCAAATATTTTAACAAATACAAACTCAAACTTTACTTTTAATCGCCTTGAAGCTACCATTGACAATTGTTGCAAACTATAGATAATTTTACAACAAATATGACTACCATGATGCATGAAATGCTGAGAATGCAGAATACACTGCTTCAAGCATTAATTAACAAGCCATGAACATTTTAAAAATATGATTCTGGAACGCAAACGGCATTCGCCAACATAAAAATGAACTCGAGCACTTCCTTGGGGAAAAAAATATGGATATAATGTTGGTCTCTGAGACACATTTTACTTCAAGAAGCTTTTTAAAAATAAATGGCTTCACTATATGTGATACAAAGGACCTTAGAGGGAGAGCATGCGGTGGATCTGCAATTCTAATTAAGTCAAGACTCAAGCACTATATCCTTAACAACGTTAGTAAAGAATATATGCAAGCTACGAATATTTTTGTAGAAAATTTTTGTTCTAATTTCGTGATATCATCAATTTACTCACCTACCAGATTTTCAGTTGCCAAAGATCAGTATGAAAAGTTCTACAAATCGCTTGGATATTGTTTCGTGGCAGCTGGAAACTATAAAGCAAAGCATACATTCTGGGGTTCGCGCCTTGTATTACCTAGAGGTCGAGCTTTGTTTAATACAATTCTAAAATGGACTTAGATGCTGTTTCGAATGGGGAGCCCACTTACTGGCCTACTGTCGTACGAAAAATTTCGGATGTTATTGATTTTGGCGTCATGAAAGATATTTCTAGGGATTTAATTAACGTTGAAACTTCTCTAGATCTCTCCTCCGATCACTCCCCCACTATCGTTAAATCTGTAACCCACTGTCCAAACTAGGTTTGAACACTAAACTTAGAATTTAAAAATATTAAATATTATATTATAAAATAATCTGGCATCATTTTCAATGGTCAAATTTTCGAATAATTGTACTAAAATTTGAACTTTTTTTATTAATTATAGAGACTAGCTAAAACCTTGTACTTCACTTGTTGTTCAACTTTCGTGTAAGCTAGAACCCCTTTTGCTTTCATATATATACCGCCAGGAATATAATATATATTATAAGTATACCTGAAATTCAATAAACTGAATTATTAAATACAATATCTCAATTGTATTCACCCATATATGAAAATCATCAGTCGTGTTAATTGGCTGGGACTCAAAAAATATATTAGTAGTCATTGCACGGAAAATATTACGCTTAGAACACCCAATGATACTGAAACTTACATTGCCAATCTTAACGAAAATATTAGAGAGACTGCTGAACATGCCACTACCTCCCATCCGCAGACTGGGTTTAATAAAATTTATTCCAGGGATATTGAACATCTCGTGTGTGAAAAAAGAAGAGCAGAAAGGGAATGGCAACCGCACATATCACCCCAACATAAACTTAGACTTAAAAATATAGTAAACGACTGCTAGAGTTGCTTGCATCTGAAAAAACTGCATCTCTTAAAAATTATTTGGAAGTTCTTGATGTCACACCAACATCTAATTACTCTTTGTGGCGCGCTGCTAGAAAGCTTAAAACACCCGTTGAGTTTAAGCCACCTCTGCGCACATCTACCGGAGGTTGGGCAAGAAACGATACGGAAAAATGTAAAATATTTGCTGAGCACTCAACATCCGTATTTACGCCAAATACATGTATTGGTGTTGCTGATTTGCCGAGTGTAGTTGCTCTACCCCCTCGCCCCTTTAAGTTTAATATGCGTGATGTACAAAAAGTAAGTGCTGAACTCAAGCCAAAGAAAGCTCCAGGTATTGCTGGAGTTAGTAACAAGATGCTGATGAACTTACGGCTTATTGCAATAAGAATCCTGCTGTTTATTTTTAATGCCATATTACGAATAGTGTATTATCCACAACACTGGAAGCTTGCAAAAATCAAAATGATTCCAAAGCCAGGTAAAGATCTTACCAAGGCTGAGTCATATAGGCCAATAAGTTTACTGTCAACAATGTTGAAGCTTTTTGAAAAGCTACTCATAACAAAATTGTCTTAAATTTTAACTGATAAGGGGTGCATACCGGACCATCAATTTGGTTTTAGAAGTCAGCATAGCGCCATTCAACAAACATAGATTGGTTCAAGTTATAAAAAGAACATTTGAAGAAAAGAAGTATTGTTCTACTCTCTTTATTGATGTTTCTCACGCATTTGATAAAATATGGCATGAAAGCCTAATTCTCAAATTGAGGACATGTCTACCAGTAAACATTCTAAATCTTTTGGAAAGTTATATTCCAACCTGGAAGTTCATTGTTGTGGAAGAAGACTTCATGAGTGTGCCCGAATCTATCTCCGCCGGTGTGCCACAGGGGAGTATACTGGGCCCAGTTTTGTTTTTGGTATATACTTGTGATATGCCTGTTAGCACTAAAATCCATACATCTACATATGCCGCTGATACAGCCGTCCTAAGCATGTACGAAAACCCTCAGCAGGCATCCCGATATCTTCAGGAACATATGTTTAAGCTGGAACTATGGTTAAAATTGTGGAAAATTAAAGTAAATGAACAGAAGTGTGCGCAGGTAACATTTACTCTACGAAAAGATACTTGCTCCACCATTAGAATTAATAATCAAATTGTTCCTCAACATTCACATGTAAACTACATTGGTATAAACCTTGATCGACGGTTTACATGCCAAACAATACAGTGATTGTAAGCTAACACTAATGAAACTAAAATTAACTCAGGTACATTGGCTGATTGGTAGAAATTCAACTCTCAGTCTAGATTGCATACTTTTGACATACAAGTCGCTTTTGAAAACTATATGGTGCTATGGAATTCAGCTATGGGGCACTGCTTCAGCTTCTAATGTCGAGAGAATCCAACGAAGGAAAAACAAAATTTTATTTTTGATAACATCGGCTCCATGGTACATCAAAAATTCAAATATACATCATGATTTAAATATGCCACTAGTGATTGAAGAAATTGCAAAATACGCAGGCAAATATTTAACAAAACTCGAGTCACATCCTAATCTGCTTGCTCGTAATATTTTGAACTTTACTGGACATATCCGCCTAAAAAAGAGGGACACTAGGTCTCTAATACTCAGCACTCCAGATGGGATTTCTTGAAAATATTTTTTTCTTTTTTATTATCACTACTTATGTATTATTTATAACTATTACTGAGTTTATGTCCGACAGTGGTCGGTGCTAATAATTATATTTTAGATTTGAATAGTTATTGTTAGTTCATATTTGAAGATACAATAAATAAATACATGTATTAAAAAAAATTTTTTTTTAATCAATAAAGAACAAAAAATTAAAAATAGCAAGTAAGCTTTCAAAAAATTTATTAGAGTGTTGGATGCTCTTATTCAATTTGAAGCACAATTTAACGATATTCGTGACGCTTTATATACTGCGTACAGATTAGAAATCCACCGGCAGGTTAGGTTAAGTTAGGAAGGGTTATGCTTAACCGCACCTCCACTCGGAGACCCAATTGGGACCATTGTAATTCCCTTCTGTTGTTGCAGCCAGATGTGACCCTATTATGCATCACTAAGCCACTAAATTCCAATAATAAAGCCAGTGATGTCCTCTAGTTTACACTTCCCGATTTCAGCAATGCTTTCGTGGAAACGTCTTCTCAGACATCTAAGCCTATGATGTTGAAGCTTCGGGCAATGACAGATAGTACGTTCAATGGTTTCTAGTTCCTCTTTATCCCCGCACATCCTACAAAGATCTGGAGTACTAGTCTCCCAAATGCTGATTCTTGCTCTAACCGAGCAGTGACCAGTCAACACTCCTATCATGATTCGTTTCGCCTTCATATTGATGTCCAGTAGTAGTTTAGATCTTCCTCAGTCTAGTTATGACCAAAAACCCTTCGACACTACAATCCTCCCTACGCCGCCATGAATTGTTGGTCCTGCTTTCTACCCAATCACTGAGTTCTTTACAGTAATGACATATCAGTAATTTCACCGATCTGACCGACATTTCCTCATCGGCAATTTTATTTCCCTCAACACTGCGTTGGCCAGGAACCCAACATAGTCTGACACTATACTTTTTCTTAAGCAAGTTGATGGCCTTCCCACAGTCACTAACAAGTTTCGATTTTACATTGTGCCTCTTCAAAGCTTTTAGCACTGCCTGGCTGTTGACGTAGAAGGTTACCTTCTCACCTTCAGCTACATTCCTGGCCACCAGCTCCGTGGCTTTAAGGATCGCCGAGGTCTCAGCCTGGAAAACACTACATATATTCGGCAGTCTGAAAGAACTACGAACTTTCGTTCCCAAGATATATATACCAGCCCCTGTGCCTTCTCCAAGTTTTCATCCGTCTGTAAAGACTGCACTACCCTCATACAGCTTATCGGAATTGACCGGAAAGAATTAAAGGATTTATGGGAAAAGCAAAAGGTTACATATGACAGTTATTTATATGCTGCAGTTAGTAAAGAAAAAACAGATTCTTGTGACACTACTGCAGCTACAGCTAAATGTGGCGTTACATTTACAGCGTATGTTAATTGCGTCTCTACAATAAATGAGAAAGTGTATCTTTTCGAAACTGTGAAGTTGAATGCCACTGCTATAAAAAATGTGAACAGTAGCAATTCTGACCATAACCGTACCCTTCCACTATGTAACGTTAAAACATTTTCAGGCGATTATGTTGAGTGGCCCGCGTTTAGGGATTTATTCGCTGCCATATATATTAATAGCTCGTGTCTCTGTCATTTAATACGTAAGAGTAGTGAAGAGGCAAATGAAATAGTTTCAAAATGCCCCTTAAGTAATGACGGATTCGATATGGCTTGGCGTAATTTGAAAGACGCATATGAGAAAACTCGCATGTTGGTTCATAACCAATTGAAAAAATTATTTGACCTCTCTTCGGTTTACAAGGAATCTAGTGGGGGAATAAAAAAATTACAACGCAGTATCAATAATTGTTTAAATTTCCTTTCAATTTATAAGGTTAGTGCTGAAAATTGATACCCCATTTTAATTTTTATGTGCATACAACGTCTACCTACGTCCAATTTTAAGGCCTAATTCATAAAAAATATTTTAGGTTTATTGCAGGTTTATTTGACAAATTTCCCATAGAAAGATGTCAAATAAGCGCTTAATAAACCTGAAATATTTTTTATGAATAAGGCAGTTAGTATATAAGAACAAAGCGTACGAAATAATCAGCCTTATTTTCTTGGAAAGATTTTGACTCCTTTTTGACAGAAAGGGTTCAAACATTAGAATGTGTTCGTGAACTCAATGATACCCAACCTTTTATGAAACCTGTAGCTCCAAAAGTTAAAGCTCAATTTTTTTTATGCATGTTTTTTTATTTATTGTATCTTCATACATAAACTAACAATAAGTATTCAAATCTTAAATCTAACATAAAATTAATAGGCCCGACCAGTGTCAGACATAACTAAGTGATAGTTGTAAATAATACATAAGTAGTGATAAGCAAAAAAAGTATTAGAGCCCTTGTATCTCTCTTTTTTAAACGGATGTGTCCAGTAAAGTTCAAAATATTACGAGCAAGCGGATTAGGATGTGACTCGAGTTTTGTTAGATATTTGCCTGCGTATTTTGCAATTTCTTCAGTCACTAGTGGCATATTTAAATCACGATGTATATTTGAATTCTTAATGTACCATGGAGCAGATGTTATTAACCTTAACATTTTGTTTGGTCTTCGTTGAATTCTCTCTACATTGGAAGCTGAAGCAGTGCCCCATAACTGGATACCGTAACACCATATTGGCTTTAAAATCGATTTGTATATTAAAAGTTTGCAGTCTAGGCTGAGTGTTGAATTTCTGCCAATCAGCCAATTTACCTGAGTTAATTTTAGTTTCATTCGAGTTAACTTAAAGTCAATGTGATGTTTCCATGTAAGCCGTCGATCGAGGTGTATACCAAGATATTTCACATGTGAATGTTGAGGAACAACTTGATTATTAATCCGAATAGGGGAACAAGTATCTCTTCGTAAGGTAAATGTTACTTGAACACACTTTTGTTCATTGACCTTAATTCTCCATAAGTTTAACCATAGTTCCATCTGGCTAATGTGTTCCTGGAGTTTTCGGGATGCCTCATCAGGTTTTTCGTGCATACTAAGGCAGGCTGTATCGTCGGCAAATGTAGAAGTGTGGATACTACTGCTCACAGGCATATCACAAGTATAAATCAAATATAAAAATGGCCCCAGTATACTCCCCTGTGGCACACCGGATGAGATAGTTTCAGGCATACTCATAAAGTGTCCTTCCACAACTGTAAATTTTCGTGCAAGAATGTAACTTTCCAAAAGATTTAGAATGTTTATTGGTAAGTATGTCTTCAATTTCAAAATCAGGCCTTCATGCCACACTTTATCAAATACCTGAGAAACATCAATAAACAGGGCATAACAATACTTCTTTTCCTCAAATGTTTTTCTGATAAATTGAACCAATCTATGCGTTTGCTCAATGGTGCTATGCTGGCTTCTAAAACCAAATTGATGGTCCGGGATGCAGCCATTATCAGTTAAAATTGAAGACAATTTTGTCATGAGTAGCCTTTCAAAAAGCTTTGACATTGTTGACAGTAAACTTATTGGCCTATATGACTCAGCCTTGGTAAGATCTTTACCTGGCCTTGGAATCATTTTAACCTTGGCAAGCTTCCAGCAGTCTGGATAATACTCCAGTCGTAAAATGGCATTAAAAATGAATAACAGGATTCTAATTGCAGTACGAGGTAACTTAATCAGCATCTGGTTACTAATTCCATCCATACCGGGAGCTTTTTTCGGGTTGAGCTCGGCAATTAATTTTTGTACATCACACATCGTAAATTTTAAGGGTCGAAGGGGTAGATCAACTACACTCGGCAAATCAGCAACACCGGTACATGTATTTGGTGTAAATACGGATTTTAAATGCTCAACAAATATGTTACCTTTCTCAGTATCGCTTCTTACCCAACCTCCGGTAGATGTGCGCAGAGGTGGCTTAAACTCAACGGGTGTTTTAAGCTTTTTAGCAGCGCGCCACAAAGAGTAATTAGATGCTGCTGTGACATCAAGCCCTTCCAGATAATTTTTAAAAGATGCAGTTTTTCCGATGCAAGCAACTCTTGGAGTCGTTTAGTGCACTCTTTAAATCTGATTTTGTGTTGAGGTGATCTGTGCTGTTGCCAATCCCTTCTAGCTCTTATTTTTTAAGTACGAGAGGTTCAACGTCTACAGAATAAATTTTATTGAATTCAGTATGCGGATGGGAGGTAGTGGCATGTTCAGCAGCTTGTTTAATATTCTCGTTAAGATTTGCAATGTTAGATTCAATATCATTGGGTGTTCTTAGCGTAATATTTTCCGTGCAATGACTACTAAGATATTTTTTGAATCCCAGCCAATTAACATGATTTATCATCTTGACATATGGGTGAGGTAAAGCGCTTCTCAGTGGGCTACATATTGTAACGATCGTGGGGCAGTGATCGGACGAGAGATCTAGGGAAGCTAGTTATGGTCGTTCTAAGGATTATCACTAAATATAAGAAATACATGCAAATGTATAACAAACATAGTTCTAAGATTACTTAAAAGAAATAACCTTGTAAACACATAGATATTAGTAATAAAGAGTTATGGTCATTCTAAGAATTATCACTAAATATAAGAAATACATGCAAATGTATAACAAACATAGTTCTAAGATTACTTAAAAGAAAAAACCTTGTAAACACATAGATATTAGTAATAAAGATAAAAAAGGGTCCAAGCAACCCTAAATACACAAACACCATAAAACATGATAAGACAATACATAGACATAATGTAACCTTGAGAAATTTTAAATGACTGTTTTGTAATCAATATTATAAATAAATATTACTCAAGGTCAGAGAAAGTATAAATACGAATAAGAAATTATGATAAGAAAAATATGTTGTTCCGCTAGTATATAAGACAGATATTTTTTATATTCAGTTAGTTAAAAATAAGTAGCAAAGACGCATAGACGTCATATTTTTAATTCAAAGCAAAAATAAAATAAAAGACGCATCGCGTTGTGAAAAATTTTGTTTTTTTTATAAAAGATAAATTAATGTCTTTAACTGGCGATCCTGCCAGGAGAGTTATAAAAATTACTCTTCAGTGAGCGGACCAACGTTATCCTTGTCGCAGCAAGGAAGAGAACCAAGAAATTCTTCATAGAAGAAAAGAAATAAAACTTTCATAGACAAAAGTATAATAAATCCTTCATAGAAGGAAAGTGAAAAGTGAAATCGATATAAAAAATCATCATAACATAAATGAAATTGACCCAACATTGGAGAAGGAGGAGAACCTTTGACCAAAATAGAATATTGGAGAACACAACATCGACAATGGCAACTAATCCGGAAATCACTGCCATTACACAACAACTTGCTACACTCCAAGTGGCCATCGAAAAATTGCAAGAAGAAAACTACCAATTGAAGACACAAATAGTTCCACAATCAGATGTAGAAGTCTATGAATCCAGAGTCATCATTCCTGGAAATGCGAATGAAATAGACCTTGAGTTTTTTAAGGCATTACCACGATTCGATGGCACATTATCGAAATATAAATCTTGGCGTACACAAGTAAAACGCGCCATGTCGACAATAGAGGTATATAATACCACCAGTAAGTACATGACAGCTCTTGGGATCGTGAGAGGCAAAATCATCGACAAGGCGGACGCAATATTAGATGACTATGAGACACCATTCAACATTGATGCCATCATTCGACGATTAGACGTCGCGTTTCTACAAGAAGAATCCCTCTTTGAACTAGGGGAAAAACAACGGAACCTCAGGCAAGGAAATAAATCACTGAGTGAATTTCATGCTGAATTATCAAAAATACAAACTTTGATGCTCTCGAAAATCACCATATCTGGGGATAAACCAGATGACATTGCCGGACAAATTAGAAGATGTCAAGAAAGATCAGTTGATTTTTTCTGTGAAGGAGTAAACAATACCTTCCTCAGGTCAACATTATTCAGGGAAAAGTTCAGAGACCTTGACCACGCATATACAACAGCACGGGAAATCACAGCCAAAGACAGAACGGGAAATTATGGCCTTATAAATGAGCCCCACCCAAGAAGGTTCAGAAGAGAAAATCCAAGACAGCCAACACACCACAACATGGGACACCAACCAAGACAAGTGGAAGTAACACGTCAGTACCATCACCCCAGACAAATGGAAGTAACACGTCAGTATCATCAACCAAGACAAATGGAAGTAACACGACAATTTCACCCACCGAGATAAAACAACTATCAACCACGTCCAGAACCAATGGATACTTCATCCGGAAACACGGCTTTTAGACAAACCACTCATCACAACTATTAACAACCATGGAAAAGATTAGGAACACAAAGTGGACAATTTCAACAAAGGAACAACAACTTATCAACAGAAGAAGATGATAAACTGAGCATGATAACCGAAAATGGCATGGTAAATACATTAATAACTAAATCTTTAAACTGATAAATGGGTTGCCTTGTCTCACTATGAATGACGGTGACAAAAATTACTCTGTCCTGGTCGATACGGGAGCAACCCATAACTACATAAATAAGAAATTAAAATTTAATATTTCAAATAAGTTAAGAGATAGTAGACAATTAAGTTCAATACACGGCACGTCCCTCATTACCTCAAAGCAAACTATAAAGTTTCTAGGCAAAAATATAAATTTTTTTGAAACTCAGTACATTAAAGATTTTGATTTAATCCTTGGATGGGAAGGAATAACTAAATTAGGAGCAAAAATACTCACACAGAAGTTAACATTTACGGTAGGAAAACAAATTGAAATAAGAGACAAAGTAAATTATTTAGTAGGAGAAAATATTTACAAAGAAAGGATTGACAGGTTAATGAAGGATAACAATGTCATAGGTCCATTGCCCTTCACTACAACAGTCGAAGCCACAATTAGGACTAAAACAGACGAACCCATTTGGACGAAGCAATATCCATATCCCATAGCGGATAATGACTTCGTAAATAAGGAAATAGAAAGACTTATAAAAGATGGAATCATCCAAAGAAGCAATAGTCCCTATAATTCGCCTATTTGGACTGTCCCAAAAAAAGGAGTAGGAGTAGTAGGAATACTATAACAGATAGGTACATTATACCAGATGTTAATTTAACAATTCAAAATGTTGGTAAAGCCAAATTCACAACCCTAGACTTGAAATCAGGCTTCCATCAAATAAGAATTAAAGAAGAAGATAAAGAAAAAAATGCCTTTTGCATAAATGGTGGCAAGTACGAATTTGTGCGTATGCCATTCGGACTAAAAAACGCCCCCTCAATATTCCAAAGATGTGTCGATGACATTCTTCGGGAGTATATCGGTAAATTTGCGTATGTCTATATAGACGATGTCCTCATATACTCTTCTTCAATGGAAGAGCACATGAAACATATCGAAATAATATTCCAAGCACTAAACCGGGCAACACTCAGGGTATCTGACGAGAAATCCAAATTCTTCCAAACGGAAGTGGAATACCTAGGACATGTTATAAAACATAACAGGATATCCACAAATCCAGAGAAAATAGAAACAATAGAAAAATATCCTTTACCAACAACACTTAAAGACCTGAGAGGATTTTTAGGCATGACAGGCTACTATCGTAAGTTCATTCAAGGATATGCAAGCATAGCAAAACCATTAACAATACATTTGCGAGGAGATAATGGCTCAATAGGGAAAAATAAAAGTAAAACAACGGCATTATTACTAGATGAGGCAGCTATAAAAGCTTTTGAAAAATTGAAAAATTGTTTAAAAGAACAAGTGGAACTATTCCAGCCAGATTACTCAAAACCATTTGAATTGACCACAGACGCTTCCAACATAGCTATTGGAGCTGTACTTAGTCAATCAAAAAAACCTATATTTTTCCTGAGTAGAACGTTAAGTAAAACTGAGGAGAATTATTCAACGAATGAAAAGGAGTTATTAGCCATTATTTGGGCACTCCAGAAACTTAGAAACTATATATATGGAACAACAGATTTAACTATCTATACAGACCACCAATCTTTAACTTATGCGATATCAGATAAAAATCCCAACCCAAAACTTAAACGATGGAAAGCAATTATAGAAGATTTTGGTGCTAAGATTGTATATAAGCCAGGCCAACAAAATGTAGTTGCTGACGCCCTTTCTCGACAGCAAATAAACACTTCATCAGCGGACACAACACACTCAGCCGAAAGTTCATTTACAGAAATTATTAAACAGGTAACGCGACCTCTAAACGCATACGCTGAACAATATGAACTCGTAAGAAACAATAAAATAAATGAAACAAGAACACGAACAGTATTCCCAAACAAAGTTAGGCACACGGTAAATTTCACAACCGAACAGAACTTAATAATAGAATTAAAAAAAACCTTACAACCAGGAAAAATTACTGCAATACACACCACAGCAGAGGATATTTATGTACTTAGCCCCATACTAAACAATACCTTTAATAACATAACCTTTGTATATACTCCTACAAAATGAACGGATATTCTTGACAAGGAAAAACAAATTGAGTTAGTAAAAAAAACGCATGATAGAGCGCATAGAGGATACAAAAATAACGCACAAGAAATTCTAGAGAAAAATTATTGGCCAGAAATATATAAAAACTGTAAAGCATAGAATAAAAAATGCACAGCATGTCTTTTTGGTAAGTACGAAAGACGCCCAACAAAGGAACCACTTACAGATTCGACTATACCAACCGAAGCAGGTGAATTTATATATGCAGATATTTATTATAATGAACATAGGTCATATTTAGTAGCGATAGATAAATTTTCCAAATACATAGTTATCAGAGAATTTTTTTTTTTTTTTTTTTATGCATGTTTTTTTATTTATTGTATCTTCATATATGAACTAACAATAAGTATTCAAATCTTAAATCTAACATATAATTAATAGGCCCGACCAATGCCAGACCTAACTAAGTGATAGTTGTAAATAATACATAAGTAGTGATAAGCAAAAAAAAAAAAATAAAAAATTTCAAGCAACTTCATTCGGATTGTTTAGTATTAGAGCCCTCGTATCTCTCTTTTTTAAGCGGATGTGTCCAGTAAAGTTCAAAATATTACGAGCAAGCGGATTAGGATGTGACTCGAGTTTCGTTAGATATTTGCCTGCGTATTTTGCAATTTCTTCAATCACTAGTGGCATATTTAAATCACGATGTATATTTGAATTCTTAATGTACCATGGAGCAGATGTTATTAACCTTAAAATTTTGTTTTGTCTTCGTTGAATTCGCTCTACATTGGAAGCTGAAGCAGTGCCCCATAACTGGATACCGTAACACCATATTGGCTTTAAAATCGACTTGTATATTAAAAGCTTGCAGTCTAGGCTGAGTGTTGAATTTCTGCCAATCAGCCAATGTACCTGAGTTAATTTTAGTTTTATTTGAGTTAACTTATAGTCAATGTGATGTTTCCATGTAAGCCGTCGATCGAGGTGTATACCAAGATATTTCACATGTGAATGTTGAGGAACAACTTGATTATTAATCCGAATGGGGGAACAAGTATCTCTTCGTAAGGTAAATGTTATATGGACACACTTTTGTTCATTTACCTTAATTCTCCATAAGTTTAACCATAGTTCCATCTGGCTAATGTGTTCCTGGAGTTTTCGGGATGCCTCATCAGGGGTTTCGTGCATACTAAGGCAGGCGGTATCGTCGGCAAATGTAGAAGTGTGGATACTACTGCTCACAGGCATATCACATGTATAAATCAAATATAAAAATGGCCCCAGTATACTCCCCTGTGGCACACCGGATGAGATAGTTTCAGGCATACTCATAAAGTGTCCTTCCACAACTGTAAATTTTCGTGCAACAATGTAACTTTCCAAAAGATTTAGAATGTTTATTGGTAAATATGTCTTCAATTTCAAAATCAGGCCTTCATGCCACACTTTATCAAATGCCTGAGAAACGTCAATAAACAGAGCAGAACAATACTTCTTTTCCTCAAATGTTTTTCTGATAAATTGAACCAATCTATGCGTTTGCTCAATGGTGCTATGCTGGCTTCTAAAACCAAATTGATGGTCCGGGATGCACCCATTATCAGTTAAAATTGAAGACAATTTTGCCATGAGGAGCTTTTCAAAAAGATTTGACATTGTTGACAGTAAACTTATTGGCCTATATGACTCAGCCTTGGTAAGATCTTTACCTGGCTTTGGAATCATTTTAACCTTGGCAAGCTTCCAGCAGTCTGGATAATACTCCAGTCGTAAAATGGCATTAAAAATGAATAACAGGATTCTAATTGCAGTACGAGGTAACTTAATCAGCATCTGGTTACTAATTCCATCCATACCGGGAGCTTTTTTCGGGTTGAGCTCGGCAATTAGTTTTTGTACATCACACATCGTAAATTTTAAGGGTCGAGGGGGTAGAGCAACTACACTCGGCAAATCAGGAACACCGGTACATGTATTTGGTGTAAAAACGGATTTTAAATGCTCAACAAAAATTTTACCTTTTTCAGTATCGCTTCTTGCCCAACCTCCGGTAGATGTGCGCAGAGGTGGCTTAAACTCAACGGGTGTTTTAAGCTTTTTAGCAGCACGCCACAAAGAGTAATTAGATGCTGGTGTGACATCAAGCCCTCCCAGATAATTTTTAAAAGATGCAGTTTTTTCAGATGCAAGCAACTCTTGGAGTCTTTTAGTGTACTCTTTAAATCTGATTTTGTGTTGAGGTGATCTGTGCTGTTGCCATTCCCTTCTAGCTCTTCTTTTTTCACGTACGAGATGTTCAACGTCTGTAGAATAAATTTTATTGAACACAGTATGCGGATGAGAGGTAGTGGCATGTTCAGAAGCTTGTTTAATATTCTCGTTAAGATTTGCAATGTTCGATTCAATATCATTGGGTGATCTTAGCGTAATATTTTCTGTGCAATGACTACTAAGATATTTTTTGAATCCCAGCCAATTAACACGATTTATCATCTTGACATATGGGTGAGGTAAAGCGCTTCTCAGTGGGCTACAGATTGTAACGATCGTGGGAGAGTGATCGGACGAGAGATCTAGGGAAGCTTCAACGTGGATTAATTCCCTAGAAATACTTTTTATGACGCCGATATCTATAATATCCGGAATTTTGCGTACGTCAGTAGGCCAGTAAGTAGGCTCCCCACTCGAAATAACATCCAAGCCCATTTTTGATATTGTGTTGAACAACGCCCTACCTCTAGGCGTAGTAAGACGCGAACCCCAGAACGTATGCTTAGCATTGTAGTCGCCAGCTGCTACGAAACAAGGTCCAAGAGATTTGTAGAACTTCTCGTATTGGTCCTCAGTGATTGAAAATCTGGGAGGGGAGTAAATTGAAGATATCACGAAATTTGTACAAAAATTTTCAATGCAGATATTTGTTGCTTGTAGATGTTCTTCACAAATGTTGTCAAGAATATAGTGCTTGAGTCTTGACTTTATTAGAATTGCTGATCCACCGCATGCTCTCCCTCTAGGGTCCTTTGTATCATATAAAGTGTAGCCATTCATTTTAAAGAGGCTTCTAGAAGTCAAATGAGTCTCAGAGACCAACATTATATCAATATTTTTTTCCGTAAGGAAGTGCTCAAGTTCATTTTTATGTTGGCGAATGCCGTTTGCGTTCCAGAAACATATTTTTAACGTGTTCATGGCTTGTTAATTAATGCTTGAAGCAGAGTATTCTGCATTCTCAGCATTTCTTGCATCATGGTAGTCATATTTGTTGTAAAGTTGTTTATAGTTAGCACCAGATTCTCAATAGTAGCTTCAAGGCGACTAAAGTTAAAGCTTGAATTTGCATTCGTTGAATTATTTGGCGGTGAAATATTTTGTGTGGTGATAGAACTAGCCTTAGCAGCATCGGCATACGATACACGTGAAGTAACTGGTTGGCTCACTTGAGCAAAAGCGGCGGAGTACGCGTTTAATGGTTGAGCTGGAGCTAATTTAGGTTTTTGCACCATAGCCTGCTTGACGAAAGAGTACACAGGACATCCTCTGTAGTTAGCGGTGTGATTACCTCCACAATTACTGCATTTTTTTCCACTTGATCTTTTGGTTTGGTACAACTTGCAGTACCGTGCAATTCACCGCAGATAACACACACTGTAGGTAAATTGCAGTAAGCTTTTGTATGGCCATATTCTTGGCAATTATGACACTGCACGGGACCTGCACGCTTATGTGGCTCTTCAACTGTGATTTTTCTGTATAAAAGGTATTTTAGGCTATAAATAGGATGAGTCTCGTTTTTTTTCAACTGTATATCATTCGGCTCCAATTCAACACGAAATAGGGGTTGGGGTACTTTTTCTTTGTTAAATATGTTTGATACATTCTTTACCTTAAATCCCTGGAGGACTAGTGCATCTTTAATTTCTTCAGGGACAACATAAGAATCTATGCCCTTCAATACGATCTGCAGGCCTTTAGCGCTCTTAAGCTGGTATGTGTAGAAGCTTGTTTTATTTGTTTCAAATTCAGAAACCATTTTGCGGAAATCCTTTTCGTCATAAATTTGAATTTTCGTTTCATCGATGTTGCCACGTTTTATTGGGACAATGTGGAATTTATTTTCACCAACGACCGAAATTAATTTTTTAATAAGGGCATTTGAATTTTTCTCTCTCAAGTAGATTGGTGGCGGCTTGGATGTTTTATTCGACGATGCCTCGGGTTTGTCGTTTTCATCTTGCAAAATTTTAAAACGGTTTTGGCGATTAATTGAGGATGCGCTGTTATCCCTAGACATTTTTGGAGCGGATGAAAGTTTTGAAGAATTTGGGCTTCGCCCACGCTTTACCACGGTTATATATCTGTCCATACCGACTTGCACCTTGGGTTTTGAAATACTGTTATCTGTAGTGATAACTTTGTTAAGTGACGAATACGAGCCTGAAGGGGATGATATTACTGACTTATATGAAGAAGTACTAGGCAATTGCAATGTTAATGAATCACTACTATTTGGCATTGAACAAAGCGAAGTTGATCGCTGACGAAAAATTGGTTTTGTCGTTAAAAAAACACTTTCATTAGATTTATTATTTCTATTATTTTCATTAAGAGCTTCAGAACTCACAGTAAAATAGGCATTTCTGCCGTTAGAACTCACTTCATATTTTTTTGTATTTGAGGCACTCATACAGAGTATTCCTCAAGGGCACTTTTTGTGTTTTTTTGCTTACGGTTTTTTTTGCTTTTGTAATTTATGATTGTTTGTCTGTTTTTGAGTTACTCGTATAGAGTATTCCTCAATGTCACTGTTTATATTTTTTTTTGTTTGCTTTTTTTGTATTTGTTATTTCCACTATGTAAAAAATATTATCAAAGCAATAAAGCTTATTTATTAAAGTCACTATGTACCTATTACGAATAATATGTACTACGAATATTTTTTTGTATAATTTTTTGTTAGTTTGGTATGTAAGAAAAAATTCCGCTAATCGACTGTTCGCTATGAAGGTACCACGAGATATTTAGTAGCGATAGATAAATTTTCCAAATACATAGTTATCAGAGAATTAACCTCAAAAACTGAAATGGAAAAAAAACTAGAAGAAATCGTTATAAATAATTCTCAAAATGTAAACGATTAATGACAGATAACGAGGCTGTCCTAAACACACAAATGGTAAATCAATTTTGTGTAAAATACAATATAAGAAAGATTCAGACGCCAGTATACAGATCGAAGTCCAACGGACAAGTCGAACGCGCACACAATTCAATATCAAAACTAGCAAGAATATTAAAAATAAAAAATTCAACATCAGCCACGGAAGAACTACTTACATCAGTAAAAGAATTAAATAATACGAAACATTCGGTCACGGGACAGAGACCAACGGATATACATTTTAATTTAATCAACTTCAACAAAGAAGAAATAAGAAAAAAACTTGAAAACGCATCAACTAGGACATTACAAAGATTGAATGAAGGTACAAAACATAGGACTTTCAAAGAAGGAGATCAGATATTGGTACTCAGAAACAATATACGAAGTAAAAGTGATAGTCGCTACAAAAAAGCAGTAGTCAAAGAAGATCGTGAGGACACAATCTTAACCCAAGGAGGGCAGGTTATACATAAAGACAACATAAAGAACTACATATTCAACAAAGATGATGAAGACATTCCCAATATTCCTAATCATGGTAATCGGAATCAAAACACTAACACAAGCAGACGTTGTGCTACAAAATTTAACAGGACGAAAATACGTACTAACAAGGAGTGACGATGTACTATTATTCGAGAACTATTCATATTTATTTCATAGAACAAATTTAACAAAAATATTCATGTCATATAGACAAGTGCTTAGTGAAAATTATATAACCACTACAGAAGAACAAATTTTGATTCATAAGATTGAAAATTTAGCGAATCAAATAAAGGAGCATAATATGCGTAAAAGATCCATAAAATTCTTAGGGTCTGTATTAAAATTTATTGCGGGCACCCCAGATCAAGATGATGTAATAAAAATTGAAGAAGCCATTAATACATTAATTGAAAACAACGAGAAAAAAATTGTAAATTCCAGGTTCGAAAAAATTCTGAACACAATCCAAGGAGGAAATATTAAAAACCACATCATTTTGGAACAAGTACATGATCAATTACTACTTCTAATACGAACTATCAACGCAGCGAAAAACAACGAATATTTATCAGAAGCTGTGGACATG
This sequence comes from Tachina fera, assembly GCA_905220375.1. Classification (NCBI taxonomy): domain Eukaryota; kingdom Metazoa; phylum Arthropoda; class Insecta; order Diptera; family Tachinidae; genus Tachina; species Tachina fera. Next base: position 122,619,867 of record LR999963.1, on the reverse strand, counting down.
AACGATTTAAAGGAAATAACGACACATGAATTAACAAAAGTTCCAATAATTAATATTCTAGAATACTCAGACATACACATCGCAAGGAATTATGAACTTATAATAACTATTTATAAATACCCAGTATTAAACAGACAATGTGAATACTTTAAGATAACTCCAATAAGTTTCAAACATGGAAAAATTATAGTAGACCCCGAAGTAGCTAAATGCGAACAAAATTACCTTAGAATCACAAAATGTAGAAATTATTTAGGGAAAAATATATGTAGACGAAATAACAACACGGATGATTGTATTATACCACTTTTAAAAAATGAAAATACTAAATGTTCAGTAATCCAAGAATACAACCAACCCATATTAGAAATAGATGAAGGTTTTATATTATTAGATGGAACACACACAGTAAATAATGAAACAATCATAGGGACAACATTAGTAAAATTCCAAGATGAAGTAAAAATTAATAATATAACACACAGAAACATATTTTCAAAATGTTACAAGCAATACACAACAAACATAGTGAGGAATTTGAGATCTTGAAAATTTTACATTCTGAAACAGAATACGCATTAAATAACTTGGATTCATTAAGGAAGTTTACTATACCTATAGAAAAACACCCTGTAAAGTCATTTATCTTCTTAGTAATAACAATAATGGGAATTGCAGGAATCATTCACAGTGCTATAAAAATATTTAAATATTATATGATATATAGAGGAAATAAAACTAATGACAACTTTAAAGTTTTTTATGAAGGAGAAGTAATGAGAATACAAAATGCTCAACCTAACATTATATAAATCGGTACGATTTATTTTCTAGGAGGGAGAGAGTTATGGTCGTTCTAAGGATTATCACTAAATATAAGAAATACATGCAAAATTTATAACAAACATAGTTCTAAGATTACTTAAAAGAAATAACCTTGTAAACACATAGATATTAGTAATAAAGAGTTATGGTCGTTCTAAGAATTATCACTAAATATAAGAAATACATGCAAATGTATAACAAACATAGTTCTAAGATTACTTAAAAGAAATAACCTTGTAAACACATAGATATTAGTAATAAAGATAAAAAAAGGGTCCAAGCAACCCTAAATACACAAACACCATAAAACATGATAAGACAATACATAGACATAATGTAACCTTGAGAAATTTTAAATGACTGTTTTGTAATCAATATTATAAATAAATATTACTCAAGGTCAGAGAAAGTATAAATACGAATAAGAAATTATGATAAGAAAAATATGTTGTTCCGCTAGTATATAAGACAGATATTTTTTATATTCAGTTAGTTAAAAATAAGTAGCAAAGACGCATAGACGTCATATTTTTAATTCAAAGCAAAAATAAAATAAAAGACGCATCGCGTCGTGAAAAATTTTGTTTTTTTTATAAAAGATAAATTAATGTCTTTAACTAGCTTCAACGTGAATTAATTCCCTAGAAATACTTTTTATGACGCCGGCATCTATAACATCCGAAATTTTTCGAACGTCAGTAGCCCAGTAAGTAGGCTCCCCACCAGCCAGCTGCTACGAAACAAGGTCCAAGAGATTTGTAGAATTTCTCGTATTGGTCCTCAGTGATTGAAAATCTGGGAGGGGAGTAAATTGAAGATATCACGAAATTTCTACGAAAATTTTCAATACAGATATTTGTTGCTTGTAGATGTTCTTGACAAATTTTGTCAAGAATATAGTGCTTGAGTCTTGACTTTATTAGAATTGCTGATACACCGCATGCTCTCCCGCTAGGGTCCTTTGTATCATATAAAGTGTAGCCATTCATTTTAAAGAGGCTTCTAGAAGTCAAATGAGTCTCAGAGACCAACATTATATCAATATTTTTTTCCGTAAGGAAGTGCTCAAGTTCATTTTTATGTTGGCGAATGCCGTTTGCGTTCCAGAAACATATTTTTAACGTGTTCATGGGTTGTTAAGTAATACTTGAAACAGTGTATTCTGCATTTGCAGCATTTTTTGCATCATGCTAGTTATATTTGTTGTAAAGTTGTTTATAGTTAGCACCAGATTCTCAATAGTAGCTTCAAGGCGACTAAAGTTAAAGCTTGAATTTGCATTCGTTGACTTATTTGGCGGTGAAACATTTTGTGTGGGAATAGAACTAGCCTTAGCAGCATCGGCATACAATACACGTGAAGTAACTGGTTGGCTCACTTGAGCAAAAGTGTTGGAGTACGCGTTTAATGCTTGAGCTGGATCTAATTTAGGTTTTTGCACCATAGTCTGCTTGACGAAAGAGTACACAGGGCATCCTCTGTATTTAGCGGTGTGCTTACGTCCACAATTACTGCATTTTTTCCGCTTGATCTTTTGGTTTAGTACAACTAGCAGTACCGTGCAATTCACCGCAGATAACACACACTGTAGGTAAATTGCAGTAAGCTTTTGTATGGCCATATTCTTGGCAATTATGACACTGCACGGGACCTGAACGCTTATGTGGCTCTTCAACTGTGATTTTTCTGTATAAAAGGTATTTTAGGCTATAAATAGGATGAGTCTCGTTTTTTTCAACTTGATATCATTCGGTTCCAGTTCAACACGAAATAGGGGTTGGGGTACCTTTTCTTTGTTCATTATGTTAGATACATTCTTTACCTTAAATCCCTGGAGGACGAGTTCATCTTTTATTTCTTCAGGGATAACATAAGAATCTATGCCCTTCGATCTACGATCTGCAGGCCTTTAGCGCTCTTAAGCTGGTATGTGTAGAAGCTTGTTTTCTTTGTTTCAAATTCAGAAACCATTTTGCGGAAATACTTTTCGTTATAAATTTGAATTTTCGTTTCATCGATGTTGCCACGTTTTATTGGGACAATGTGGAATTTATTTTCACCAATGACCGAAACTAATTTTTCAAAAAGGGCATTTGAATTTTTCTCTCTCAAGTAAATTGGTGGTGGCTTGGATGTTTTATTCGAGGATACATCGGGTTTGTCGTTCTCATCTTGCAAAATTTTAAAATGGTTTTGGCGATTAGTTGAAGATGCGCTGTTATCCCTAGACATCTTTGGAGCGGATGAAATCTTTAAAGAATTCGGGCTTCGGCCACGCTTTACCACGGTTATATATCTGTCCATACCGACTTGCACCTTGGGTTTTAAATACTGTTATCTGTAGTGATAACTTTGTTAAGTGATGAATACGAGCCTGAAGGGGATGATATTACTGACTTATATGAAGAAGTACTAGGCAATTGTAATGTTAATGAATCACTACTATTTGGCATTGGACAAAGCGAAGTTGATCGCTGACGAAATATTGGCTTTGTCGTTAAAAAACACTTTCATTAGATTTATTATTTCTATTTTTTCATTAAGAGCTTCAGAACTCACAGTAAAATAAGCATTTCTGCTTTTGGAACTCACTTCATAATTTTTTGTATTTGAGGCACTCATATAGAGTATTCCTCAAGGGCACCTTTTGTGTTTTTTTGCTTACGGTTTTTTTGTTTTTGTACTTTATGATTGTTTGTCTGTTTTTGAGGTACTCGTATAGAGTATTCCTCAATGTCACTGTTTATGTTTTTTTTTGTTTGAGTTTTTTTGTATTTGTTATTTCCACTATGTAAAAAATATTTTCAAAGCAATAAAGCTTATTTATTAAAGTCGGTATGTACCTATTACGAATAATATGTACTACGAATATTTTTTGTATAATTTTTTGTTTGTTTGGTATGTAAAAAAAAAATTTCCGCTAATCGACTGTTCGCTATGAATGTACCACGAGAATTTAGTTAAAGCTCATGTGGAAATTCTAATTCGAGTTATTATATTTTATGTTGTTCTTCTGATCATTTTTGGAGGGCCTGTAAATGGTTTAAGAAGCTCTCAATTTCGGAAAGATTTGCAACAATGAAAAAATATCACTGTTGTGTAAATTTTTTCTTCCGTGAACATGAAGTTAAAAATTGCAAACGTGCTTTTAGTTGCGCAACGTGTAATAAAAAGCATCATCATAGTTTGCTATAACGGGAAAGTTCTAATACTGAATTTGCGACTCAAAACAATTCTGCAACAGTCAGAAGTACAGTTGCCCATAGTACTAGCGGCGTGGTACACAGTACTGACCTAAATGCATATCTGCCTTATACACCGACGGGAATTTATTCCAATAATAGTTTTTCCCGGCAAGCTTTTCATGTCTCTCAGAATCCCCAAGTGCTTCTGGGAACAGCAGTGGTGAATATAGTTCATCTGGGTATGACATTCCCAGCCAAGGCCCTTATTGACCCAGCTTCAGAGTAATCGTTTATTTCTGAAAATTTGCAAAATCGCTTGAAATTGCGACCACTTTCGACAAAGGTGTCCGTTTTGGGCATAAATCAAACTCTTTCGCTATAACTAGGAAAGATTGTAATTTGAAGATCAGTTCTCAATTAGATCCCTCTATTCTATTGGAAACTATGGCTTTGGTATTACCAAAGATATCTGGGGACTTGCCCTTGTTTATCATTGATTCAAATCTTCATTGATTCAAATCTTCATGACAATTTTCCTAATTTACAATTAGCTGATCCTCAATTTTGGAAATCTAAGTCAGTCGATATACGGAATATTTAGTGGATACAAAATAATTTACTTTTGTTGAATCAAGCAGCTCTAAAACATTGGGTATTAAATGAAATGTTTTGGATTGGATTCTTTTTTATTTTTGTGAAGAGCCTATTACTCATAAGGCACAATAACTTAAATAAGAAGTTTTGTCCACCATTGCAAAACTGTTTGACCCTGTAGGTTGGCTTGGTCAAGTCATTGTGCTTGCAAAAGTGATTATGCAAAATATCTGGAAAGATAATATAGATTTTTTACTCCCCTTTACGAAAAATGATTGGGAAAAATTCGTTTAATTTTATGCAGAAGTGAACAATATAAAGATACCCAAGTGGGTACATTATAGCCTTGATACGTCAGCTGAACTTCATGTTTTTTCTGATGCCTCAGAAAAGCATACGCCGGGGTAGTTTATGCACGAATTGAGCCACTAGGCAATTGCTTTCATGTAAAACTAAGTCAGCAACAAATTAATCTATTTCCCGGCCTTGATTGGAACTTTGTGGTGCAGTATTAGCCTCAGAACTATTGAAGACTTTAGAAAACGAATTAGATACTACGCTCAGTCGAATACATTGCTCGACAGATTCCACAGTTCTCGTGGTACCTTCATAGCGAACAGTTGATTAGCGGAATTTTTCGTACATACCAAACAAACAAAAAATTATACAAAAAAATATTTGTAGTACATATTATTCGTAATAGGTACATACTGACTTTAATAAATAAGCTTTATTGCTTTGTTAATATTTTTACATAGTGGAAATAACAAATACAAAAAAAAAATTCAAAAAAAAAAACACAAACAGTGACATTGAGGAATACTCTATACGAGTACCTCAAAAACAGACAAACAATCATAAAGTACAAAAACAAAAAAAAGCAAACAAAAAAGTGCCCTTGAGGAATACTCTATATGAGTACCTCAAATACAAAAAATTTTGAAGTGAGTTCTAACGGCAGAAATGCCTATTTTACTGTGAGTTCTGAAGCTCTTAATGAAAACAATAGAAATAATAAATCTAATGAAAGTGTTTTTTAACGGCAAATCCAATTTTCAGTCAGCAATCAACTTCGCTTTGTCCAATGTGAAATAGTAGTGATTCATTAACAATACAGTTGCCTGTACTTCTTCATATAAGTCAGTAATATCATCCCCTTCAGGCTCGTATTCATCACTTCACAAAGTTATCACTACAGATAACAGTAGCTTAAAACCCAAGGTGCAAGTCGGTATGGACAGATATATAACAGTGGTAAAGCGTGGGCGAAGCCCGAAATCTTCAAATATTTCATCCGCTCTAAAGAAGTGTAGGAATAACAGCACGTCTTCAACTAATCGCCAAAACCGTTTTAAAATTTTGCAAGATGAGAACGACAAACCCGATGTATCTTCGAATAAATCATCCAAGCCGCCACCAATCTACTTGAGGCAGAAAAATTCAAATGCCCTTATTAAAAAATTTATTTTGGTCATTGGTGAGAATAAATTCCACATTGTCCCAATAAAACGTGGCAACATCGTTGAAACGAAAATTCAAATTTATAACGAAAAGGATTTCCGCAAAATGGTTTCTGAATTTGAAACAAATAAAACAAGCTTCTACACATACCAGCTTAAGAGCGCTAAAGGCCTGCAGATCGTATTGAAGGGCATAGATTCTTATGTTGTCCCTGAAGTAATAAAAGATGCACTCGTCCTCCATAATGAACAGAGAAAAGGTACCCCAACCCCTATTTCGTGTTGAATTGGAGCCGAATGATATACAGTTGAAAAAAAACGAGACTCATCCTATTTATAGCCTAAAATACCTTTTATACAGAAAAATCACAGTTGAAGAGCCACATAAGCGTTCAGGTCCCGTGCAGTGCCATAATTGCCAAGAATATGGCCGTACAAAAGCTTACTGCAATTTACCTACAGTGTGTGTTATCTGCGGTGAATTGCACGGTACTGCTAGTTGTACTAAACCAAAAGATCAAGCGGAAAAAATGCAGTAATTGTGGAGGTAATCACACCGCTAACTACAGAGGATATCCTGTGTACTCTTTCGTCAAGCAGGCTATGGTGCAAAAACCTAAATTAGCTCCAGCTCAACCATTAAACGAGTACTCCGCCACTTTTGCTCAAGTGAGCCAACCAGTTACTTCACGTGTATCGTATGCCGATGCTGCTAAGGCTAGTTCTATTCCCACACAAAATGTTTCACCGCCAAATAAGTCAACGAATGCAAATTCAAGCTTTAACTTTAGTCGCCTTGAAGCTACTATTGAGAATCTGGTGCTAGCTATAAACAACTATGCAAAAAATATAACTAGCATGATGCAAGAAATGCTGCAAATGCAGAATACACTGCATCAAGCATTACTTAACAACCCATGAACACGTTAAAAATATGTTTCTGGAACGCAAACGGCATTCGCCAACATAAAAATGAACTTGAGCACTTCCTTACGGAAAAAAATATTGATATAATGTTGGTCTCTGAGACTGATTTGACTTTTAGAGGCCTCTTTAAAATGAATGGCTACACTTTATATGATACAAAGGACCCTAGAGGGAGAGCATGCGGTGGATCAGCAATTCTAATAAAGTCAAGACTCAAGCACTTTATTCTTGACAACATTTGTGAAGAACATCTACAACCAACAAATATCTGCATTGATAATTTGTGTACAAATTTCGTGATATCTTCAATTTACTCCCATCCCAGATTTTTAATCACTGAGGACCAATACGATAAATTCTACAAATCTCTTGTACCTTGTTTCGTACCAGCTGGCGACTGCAACGCTAAGCATACGTTCTGGGGTTCGCGTCTTATTACGCCTAGAGATAGAGAGTTGTTCAACACAATTTCAAAAATGGGCTTGGATGTTATTTCGAGTGGGGAGCCTACTTACTGGCCTATTGACGTACGAAAAATTCCGGATGTTATTGATTTCGGCGTCATAAAAAGTCTAGGGAAATAATTCGTGTTGAAACTTCCCTAGATCTTTCATCCGATCACTCTCCCACGATCGTTACAATATGTAGCCCACTGAGAAGCGCTTTACCTCACCCATATGTCAAGATGATAAATCGTGTTAATTGGCTGTGGTTCAAAAAATAGTTTAGTAGTCATTGCACGGAAAATATTACGCTAAGAACACCCAATGATATTGAATCTAACATTGCAAATCTTAACGAGAATATTAAACAAGCTGCTGAACATGCCACTACCTCCCATCCGCATACTGAATTCAATAAAATTTATTCTAAAGACGTTGAACATCTCGTACGTGAAAAAAGAAGAGCTAGAAGGGAATGGCAATAGCACAGATCACCTCAACACAAAATCAGATTTAAAGAGTGCACTAAACGACTCCAAGAGTTGCTCGCATCTGAAAAAACTGCATCTTTTTAAAATTATCTGGAAGGTCTTGATGTCACACCAGCATATAATTACTCTTTGTGGCGCGCTGCTAAAAAGCTTAAAACACCCGTTGAGTTTAAGCCACCTCTGCGCACATCTACCAGAGGTTGGGCAAGAAGCGATACTGAAAAAGGTAACATATTTGCTGAGCATTTAAAATCCGTATTTACACCAAATACATGTACCGGTGTTGCTGATTTGCCGAGTGTAGTTGATCTACCCCTTCGACCCTTAAAATTTACGATGTGTGATATACAAAAACTAATTGCCGAACTCAACGCGAAAAAACCTCCCGGTATGGATGGAATTAGTAACCAGATGCTGATTAAGTTACCTCGTACTGCAATTAGAATCCTTTTATTAATTTTTAATGCCATTTTACGACTGGAGTATTATCCAGACTGCTTGTCAAGGTTAAAATGATTCCAAAGCCAGGTAAAGATCTTACCAAGGCTGAGTCATATAGGCCAATAAGTTTACTGTCAACAATGTCAAAGCTTTTTGAAAAGCTACTCATGACAAAATTGTCTTAAATTTTAACTGATAATGGGTGCAGCCCGGACCATCAATTTGGTTCTAGAAGCCAGCATAGCACCATTGAGAAAACGCATAGATTGGTTCAATTTATCAGAAAAACATTTGAGGAAAAGAAGTATTGTTCTGCCCTGTTTATTGATGTGTCTCAGGCATTTGATAAAGTGTGGCATGAAGGCCTAATTTTTAAATTGAATACATACTTACCAATAAACATTCTAAATCTTTTGCAAAGTTACATTGTTGCACGAAAATTTAGTTGTGGAAGGAAGTACTGTCAACAATGTCAAAGCTTTTTGAAAAGCTTCTCATCACAAAATTGTCTTAAATTTTAATTTAACTGATAATAATCCCGGACCATCAATTTGGTTTTAGAAGCCAGCATAGCACCTTTGAGCAAACGCATAGATTGGTTCAATTTATCAGAAAAACATTTGAAGAAAAGAAAATTTGTTCTGCACGGTTTATTGATATTTCTCAGCCATTTGATAAAGTGTGGCATAAAGGCCTGATTTTGAAATTGAAGTCATACTTACCAATAAACATTCTTTTGGAAAGTTACATTCTGGCAAGAAAATTTACAGTTGTGGAAGGACACTTTATGAGTATGCCTGAAACTATCTCATACGGTGTGCCACAGTGGAGTATACTAGGGCCATTTTCATATTTGATTTATACTTGTGATATGCCTGTGAGCAGTAGTATCCACACTTCTACATTTGCCGACGATACAGCCTGCCTTAGTATGCACGAAAAACCTGATGAGGCATCCCGAAAACTCCAGGAACACATTAGCCAGATGGAACTATGGTTAAACTTATGGAGAATTAAGGTCAATGAACAAAAATGTGTTCAAGTAACATTTACATTACGAAGAGATACTTGTTCCCCCATTCGGATTAATAATCAAGTTGTTCCTCAACATTCACATGTGAAATATCTTGGTATACACCTCGATCGAAGGCTTACATGGAAACATCACATTGACTATAAGTTAACTAAAATTAACTCAGGTACATTGGCTGATTGGCAAGAAATTCAACACTCAGCCTAGACTGCAGACTTTTAATATACAAGTCGCTTTTAAAGCCAATATGATGTTACGGTATTCAGTTATGGGGTACTGCTTCTGCTTCCAATGTAGAGAGAATTCAATGAAGACAAAACAAAATTTTAAGGTTAATAACATCTGCTCCATGGTACATTAAGAATTCCAATATACATCGTGATTTAACTATGCCACTAGTGACTGAAGAAATTGCAAAATACGCAGGCAAATATCTAGCAAAACTCGAGTCACATCCTAATCCGATTGCTCGTAATAATTTGAACTTTACTGGACACATCCGCTTAAAAAACAAAGATACAAATGCTTTAATACTAAACACTCCGAATGAACCTGCTTGAAAATACTTTTTTTTGCTTATCACTACTTATGTATTATTTATAACTATCACTGAGTTATGTCTGACATTGGTCGGGCCTACTAATTATATTTTAGATTTAAGATTTGAATACTTATTTTTAGTTCCTATATGAAGATACAATAAATAAAAAACATGCATTAAAAAAAAATATTCCACAATTGTTCTTTGGCGGTTAAGAAAAACTCCTAGTAGTTGGACCACCTTTGTGGCCAATCGAGTGTGTACGATTCAGGAAAATGTAGGGTACCATGTTAGGTCTGAAGAAAATACTGCAGATTTAGGTAGCATGGGACACACTCCTTCGACACTAGCGGAAAGTGATATTTAGTGGAATCGACCTGCGTGGCTTAGAAGATGTAAAAGTGAATGGAAAATCAACGATCTACACTCTCTAGAAACAGATGTTGAAGCCAAACTTGTCAAGACACATGCGACGTGTTTCTCTAATTACGAAGATATTCTTGAAAGATTTTCAAAGTTTGATCGTGGTTTTAGGGTGATGCTTCACATAATGGAAAGCATAAATTTTCATCTAATGCAATAACGAGTAGTGAGATAATAAAAGTGAAGATACGTTTGACAATATTAGCTCAAAAAGTTCATTGCACAGATGAATTCCAAGCTTTATTATTAAAGAAACCAATTTCATCGAAAAGCTCGGTACTTCCACTCAATACCTTTTTGGACAACAATGTTCTAATGGTTTTCGGTTAGAAAAGTCTCATTCTTTATAGTATACGGAAAACACCCTATTATCTTACCATATTTTTGTCGTTTTACGATTTTGTTGGTCGACTTTATTCACTTGGTGTCAATTCATGGTGGAAATCAATGGATGATGAGATTTATTCAAATTGAATAAATGAAAAACTTAGTGCGAGCTACAATTAACCGTTGCAAGCGTTGCATTTTAGATAAAAAACTTTCTTGTACTCAAATTATGGCTGCTTTGCCTCCAGAAATACTGTTCAGGACCAACGTTTTAACACCACTGGTGTATACTTTGCTGGCCAATTTGATATGAAAAGCTTCAATGGCCGTGCTTGTAAAATATCGAAAGCATGCGTTTGTATTTTCGCTTGTTTTTCTTCAAAGACTGTTTATTTAGAGACTACTACTGACTTGTCAACTGACGCATTTTTAGCAACTTTTCATCGTTTTATTGCTGGACAAGGTTGTCCGCTTACAATATTTTCTGACAACGGATATACAATTTTCGGCACTTGTCTACTTTGGACAATACCTACCAGAAAAATAGTAACACTTCGTAGGTATTTTTTTTGTCACACTGTGTTATGTAGAATATTTTTTTGGTTTATTTAATTTGCTTTTTGTTTAATTTAATTTGCGCTTAGTTTTATGTTATTTGCGCTTAGTTCAATGTGATTTGTGTTTAGTTCAATTTGATTTGCGTTAAGTTCAATTTAATTTGCGAATGCTATATATAAACACATGTGGTTTTTAAATATGATTAATTCAAGTGCTTTATGCTGCGGCCTTTATCAGACTTGTGAGTGTCAAATGGACGTTGTACGAAATACATATTTACGTTGCATAAAGTGACCACACGTCCCGATATTTGGTGAATTTTTATTTCTGAACATAAGCAATAACGTCGGCAGAATGATATCACAAAAAAGTTTGTGTTCTAGCCAACCCTTAAGGACACTGTTACACGTTCAATATATATTGTGATATTTGGATCGCGATCTATTTTAATGGATTGATGGTTCACAAACGTATGCTACACGTTCAATATTTTTCGCGTCAGAAATGTTGCGAGAAAACCAAAGAAAAACTTTAGGCGACGCGTCCCACAACTCCGGTAATGCCTGCAAATTAAAAATAAAGTCTTTCGAAATAATTTTTTCAGCCGTTAATTCCGATTCCACCCGCAGAACCCACTCGCTTCCACTATCTTCTGCCATTACCTTTTATTAAAACAAACTTTTCAAAAATGTAATAAACTTTTTTACTTTTTATTTGTTAAATTTTTCACTGCGTCTTTTATTTTATTTGTTTTATTTCACCTCTTATTAACGTATCGCCATCTAATATCATGAAAATATTACACGTTCAATATTTATCACGGGATCCGTGATCCGCGATTTTGATTTCATAATTTAGGCCTTTCTGCGATATGGATCGCGATCCGTCAATACTACATGCTACACGTCTGCCCTAAGGCTAGACGTATAATGTTAAAAATCAAAATTTAAGTTGTCGTAGGCATACAAAGTGTGAGTTTTAAATTTAGATCTTTTAATACTTCTACCATGGAGCATATATTTGGTGCTTCTGCTTGATTTTTTAAAAAGGTAAATTTGACAGCTTGGGTTCTAACTAGTGTTTTTCATACGGGATTTCCCGGGAAAAATTTCCTGCGATCCCGCACAATTTCCGGGAAATTTTTGCGGAAATTCAAGGGATTTTTTATTTCGATTTTATCATGGCAACGTTAGTTTTTATGTACACATTCCTTGATGAATGTCGTTAATCACTTATGAATGTGATGGTGCAATAATAAGGTGATGGTACTAGCACAATAGCTAAAACTTAACAACAACAACTTATATTGTGTAGATTTTGTGCGGCTGTAATAATGCAGCCACCTTATTTATTGGACCATAATGTGTGTTATTAATTTTTGGTGATTTAAATTAAAAAGAACATTCTATATTTGAAAAATGTATTACGAGAATTTGATTTTCAAGGTAAGAATTTTATTTTATATGCACACATCACTGTCGTTTTAAATTACATTATCACTTTGTAGATGGAAACTTCTCACTTTGGGATCATTTCAAGAAGAAAAGTAAAGACGCAGCGGCTTGTAATTTATGTGCAAAAATTATCTTGTGTAAAGGTAAAAGCACTAGTGGCCTTGTTCGCCACTTGGACAAAATGCATAAAATTAAAATGGAAGCCCCGAAATCAAATAACGAAACACACAAAATATATTCTAAAACGCAGACAACATTGGAAAAGTACTTCTATTTTAATAAGGAGGACGATTTAAGTGTGTTAGTTTCTAAACTCACATTTGATGAATTTTCTGTAAGGGCTATTACCGAAAGTACATTTATTTCTGAATCTCTGTGACTTAGAGGCCTTTATTTGCAAAAAGCGGAACGTGACATTCAAAATTCTGCAACAAATTCATAAAAGTAAGAACAGAAATGCAACCATATAGCAGCACAGATTTTACGCTGCAGTTAAATATGCGTAACTTGGTCTTCTGAGATAAGTTTTTGCGCGCCAAATTTTTTGCAACTTGAGGAACGTAATGCGTTCATCAATATCGGCTGCAGAGCCACCGTATTTCGTTACTTTGCACCCGAGATAATTGAAAGATTGTACATCTTCTATTATTATTGTATTAGTTCCAATACGCATAAGTTTTTTTTCTTGATGTTTATTCTCAATCCTACTTTTTTTGCGTTTTCTTTTTAACTTATCTTGAATATCCGTAAAGCGGTGGGCCATTAAGCTTATGTCATAGTCTATATCATTCAAGTACTCCATCATATTCCATCGAATGCCTGTAGGGGATTCCCTGTTAGTTTCCTGCATTACACAATCCAAAAGCAGAATGAATAATGTGGGGACATATTAGAAGCCTGTCTTACGCCAGCAGTAGTTGTGAAGGCTTGGCTTTCTTTTCCGTTGAAACGGACCTTACACTCGGCATCTCTGTAAAACTCGCGTATTAGGATGACGATTTTTTCAGGTATGCCTTTACCAATTAGTGCAGTCCACATAGAGTTTCGGGATATTGTGTCGAAAGCTCTTTCAAAATCTACGAAAAGCAGATACAGAGGTGTATTTAGCTCTGCCAATTCTCAACGTAGAGTGTTGACGTGATCGACACATGTTCGTTTCGCACAATTTGTTCCACCACTGGTGAGATTCGTTGCACTATCAATGCCGCAATTCTTTTTCCTATAGTGTTCAGTACGGTAATACAGCGCCAATTTTAACATTGTGTTAGGTCACCTTTTTTAGGGATTGTTACTATTACACCTTCTTTCCAATCGGCAGGAAATTCATTGCTGAGCAATGCACTTCTAATTAGTGGGGTTAGAATTCTGCTAACGTATCTGCACAATATTTTAACAATTCTGCGGGGATGTTGTCGGGACCAGATGATTTACCATTTTTCAACTTCTTCAATGCCATTAAAACTTCAGAATACATCGGGGGATCTGTTGAAATATCCCTGCTTTGCAATTGACGACTGTGTTGAGAAGTGTTCCCGCCAAAGTTCTAGTTGTTCATCAATTTTTGTTAACCATAATTAAATAATACATAAAATAAAAAAAATTATTGAACTCTCTTCCTTTAAGTATTATGGCCTTCATACAATAACAAATAAGAGGAAAAAAAATTTAAGATCAAAGGTTTGTTTCTTTACTTCTTGGGTAAAGTTCGGTAAAATGAGAGCAAACTATAATTTCGCTCAATAATATACAAATATGCACAAAAGTACGGGAACGAAAAAAACCCAAATTTTAACACGAAAATAAACTTCAATGCATGTTTGCATATACATACGTATACACATAACTAAATACATGCTTATGTACATACACACGCACGTATTTACTTACATGATTCAGCATACTTGCATAGGTTTTATACCTTAATTTCATATAAAAACTTATAAAACTTTGTCTACTACCTTTTTTTTAGACATTTTTTCATACATTTTTCTATTTTTTTAGTTTTTAGGTAAATGTAATTTTTTTGCAATTGCTTATTTTTCAAACAGCTGTTTGATTTTGTGTTTGCCCAAACTAGCACGAAGAAAAAGTACGGGCTGTTTCGTGCAAGAAGAAGAAGAACATTACTCTCACAAAAGCTCCCTTACTTGCCCAAACTTTGAGTACGGGAACGCTTTTCGTGTAAGTTGGGATCCCGCGGGATCACAATGTAGAGTAAAGAAACACACCTCAAGAGAAATACTACAAACGCACACACGCACACATGTTTTTTTTTCTTTTTTAATTGTAAGCATTTAAATACGTGTGTTCTATGTGTGCATGTAGTAGTAACGTTTCACGATTATATCTCCCAAAATACTGAATCGATTTCAATCAAATATAGAATTGTCTCAACTCTATACAATAAGATCTGCACAAAAAACCCTTTAAATCCATATAAATATTTTTAAAATCAGTGCAGTAGTACCGGTGAAAAAGGGATTACAAAAATCGTGTTTGCCTATTAATTAAATAGATATGTATTCATATATTACAAATAAACATATGCACCATACATACCCAGCGGGAAAAAGAAGGAGTATTGATGCCTTCTAAAAGGTCTCTGTACTCCTTCTTTTGGATGTAAAAGGCCTGCTCGCCCCATCCCATCTTCATATCTTTTTTTACACACGTTGTCATTGCGAGGTTGGCCTTCCGTTTTCGCTTCTTTCGCAGATATTCTAAAAGGCCTTCCAGAGAATTGCTGTAAAAAGGCCTTCAAATAATAGTCATATTGAAAGGGGTTTAATAAAGGTTTGTAGATGCTGGGACAGGTATGTCAAAACTTACAAGTGTTGAAATACAAGTAAAATATTTGTTAAGATAATACATACATACATATGTATGTATATTTTGTATGAATATAAAATATTTTCCCAACTGTTTTACTTCTATTCCAGCACTTGTAAGTTTTAAAAACAGGCCCGAGGCATTCAATACATACATATAGTGTTTTGATATATATTTTTTGATCAAAAGGGTCGATCATATTGAAAGGAAACTTCTGAAAATAAGAACCCATATATAGTATTATTTATATGCATAAATAATATTGATCGAACAGAACAACTGTCTTATGTACCTTTTCACAATGTATGGTTAAAAGATAACAGGGACTTTAAAGGCAAGTTTTGTATGACGAACTGTCAGTTAAAGTTCACGTTAACTCTTAACCATACATTGTGAAAAGGGACGTCATTCAACGTACAAAATTTAACTAAAATAATTTACGTTTTCTTTTCCTTAATTGCTCTGTATTTGGCATTTGTATATGGAATTTTGCTTTTAAATAACGTCATCTGAATTCTTTTGCTTTTGCTTTGACTTTGGCAAAAAAAGAAACAAAACAAAATACTTCACTCCTTCTGTGGAAATGTGGAATGTGTATCACATCTTTTTTTAGTAAAGAGCCAAAGTCTTCTATAAGGCCTTCTTCAGAAGTTGCATAAGAATATTAACTGACTCATAAACATGAATTCGTTTGCTTTTGTTTTGGCAAAAAAAAAAGAAAACAAAAAATTTTACTCCTTCCATTCTCATAGAAGGGAATGTAGAATGTGTACTTCATCTTTTTTGCGGAAAAGCCGAGGCCTTCTATAAGGCATTCTTTAGCAGTTTGATAAGAATGGTACACACAAAAAAATAATACTCATATTATTTATGATAGCTGTCATATTTTTTCATGCTCATAAAATACATGTAAAATGTTTACTATTAATGAAAAATTTCTTATAATTGAAAATTTTTTGTAAGTACCCACTATTTAATTATGAATTTAGTCTTAAATGCTATGAATTATATTCATAAAAATTCTCATATGAACTGTTCATAAATATAAAGAACATTTTCATAAACAGTATTAATATTTCTTAAATTAAATTTTTTTAATTCCCTATATTTTGTTAAATCAAATATTATGAAATATTTCTATGATTTTATAATTGATTTCTTAAAAAATATATAAAAGATCTCATATTATTTATGCAAAAAATACATAAATCCTATGATATAATTCACCATTTTCAAGACAAAAGTTGTAAATTATACAGGGTGTTTTTTTTTAGAGGTATAGAACATCGAATTGAAATAAAACACAAGAAAATCGTTTTAATGTCCATCAATTTGGCTTTATTGGAAGGATAATTTTATGCCATTAATGTTTAAATATGATTTCGGGCATGTGGCCGCCGCGGCTGGATCGAATCAAGCCAATTCTACAGGTCCAATTTTCAACCACTTTTTCGAGCATATGTGGCCGTATGTTGGCAATAACGCCACGAATGTTGGCTTCCAAGTCGCCTAACGTTTCTGGTTTGTTGGCGTAGACGAGCGACTTCACATATCCCCAAAGAAAATAATCCAATGGTGTCAAATCACACGATCTTGGTGGCCAATTGACAGGTCCATTCCGCGAAATTATGCGCTCATCGAATGTTTCCTTCAATAAATCGATTGTGACGTGCGCTGTGTGGCATGTAGCGCCGTCTTGTTGGAACCACAACTCATCCACATTCATGACATCTAATTCGGCAACAAAATAGTCGGTTATCATGGCTCTATACCGGTCTCCGGTGGCGAATCGATTCATTCGGGTCCTCTTCAACACTTTGCTCTACAGCGGCAATTGTTTCTTCGGTGCGCACTGTTCGACGTCTCTGCGGATGCGTATTATCACATAGAGTAAACGTAGTGCGAAAACGATCCATGGTTAACCGAATTAATTGCTCTGATGGACGATTATGTCGAGCATAAAATGGACGGAGCTTGCGGTAAACTTCGCGAACTGAACGATTATTTTCGAAATAAATTTGCACGATTTGCAAGCGTTGTTCTTTTGTCAACCTGTTCATGATGAAATGGCAAACCAAACTAAATATTAATCACTTGACAGCTGACAAAATGGCCGCCAGTTAAAAAAGTGATGCGAACTTAAAGTTCTATACCTCAATAAAAAACACCCAATATGTAGATATTCATTATTAATATGAAAATTTTCATAATATCTTACAAACCGGTTTGATAACGTTTCTTTTTAATGCCAATATATGAAAAAATTTCCAATATTTATGAAGTTTTTCTTTGATATTAAGAAATTTTTAAACAGATCAGATCTTAACAGAAACTAACGGTATAAAATTGTTTAGTGGTGGTTGGTAACCCATGTGTTAGAATAGTAAAAAGTATAAGTTTTTTATTTAACACATTGAAAATTATAAAAGTATATATACAAACTTTTAGTTTTGCGTCGGCGTGTATTGTGTGAGCATCATAAAACGATAAGGAAATTGTATGGTAAAAAAATTTATGAAAATTTTGTTAAATAAAAAAACACATGTGTGGTAAAATGGTTCCATGTTTTAAGTGTAATAAACTGTTTTTAGATCCAAATGTGAACAACAAATGTAACAATACAAATGTAAACATTATTAATACCGCGTTTGGAAAATCATTTATACGATTAAAGAATACTTTAAGTCAAAACATATATAAAAGCTTAATATGGAAAACGAACCCCAACAAAACGAAGAAGATCAAAACTTATATATGTTGGTTTCATTTTAATGAAATTCCTAAGCAGCCCTTTAATAAGGCCTGAACTAAGAAGGTCTTCTAAGTTTTACCGCTGGATATTTTTTAACTGGGTATCTCTTTTCTTCCAAATATAAAGTAGATAAAATAGTATTTATTTATTATAAGCTATTTAGGCAAAAATATCTAATTCGAATATTTATAATTATTTGTATAATTTTTGTTTTTTTTAGAGGTGATCTTACTAAACGGATAGTTTATAGTATTTTGTTGGAATTATTAATTTTTATCATCACCGTGCTACTTGCAATTATGGATTCTTCGAATTGGCAGGATGCCTTTTTTTGGATTACTATGATAAACGTGGTGATATTAAACAGTAAGTATCTTCCATAAAATTTATATATATTTATATATATATATAGATATAAATATATATATATATATATGTAATATTTAGCTTGTTAATTTCATTTAAAAAAAAATCAGAAAATTTAGTTTCATTGTATATATTTTAAATTTTATTGAAATTACAATTTTTGCATTTAGTTGCATTGTAGATATTGGGTAGAATGAATAAAAAAATTTTTTTTAAACCAAAAAACACATACATATTTGGGGTTTCAAAACAAATTTTTAAGTAAAAAGCAAATACTTTAAGAAATTTAATATTGGACATATTGTCATAATTATATTTTATTTTAAATTATTTTCTGGTGGTTCAGCTTTGTCTATATGCATTTCATTGTTGCTGTAACAAATCATCAGTATACTTTAACCACACACTTTGAATAGTCACAAACCTCTTATCTTATGCACAGACTTTCAAGAATTATTTGAGAATTCCCAAATAATAATATTTGTAAAAATCACAAAAGAAAAATAAGCGTAGTAGACTGGGTTTTGTATAAGTTTTTGTGCATAAGATAGGAGGTTTGTGACTATTCAAAATGTCTGGTTAAAGTCTACTGATGATTTGTTACAGCAACAAGAAAATGCATATAGACAAAGCTGAACCACCAGCAAATAAATTTAAAAAAGCAAATACTTTATATTATTCATACAACCCATTGTAATAAGTTTGTATTGGTTGTTTAGCTTCTTTTTCTTCTTCTATATATTGTCTTTGTAATGTGCACCCTATAAATGGGCAATGCAGTGTGCTTGACAAAACATAAACAAGAAAGTAAAAAAAAACTGTATGGTTAAGGTTATCAATTGTGGTGATTGTGTCAGTAAGAGGAGTATAAAAGGCTGATGATGGTAGGAAAAAAATGTTTAGTAGGAACGAACATAGATTACCGAAAATCGTGGCTTCACTAAGGACGAAGTATAAAAAAATTCAAACGGAATAAGTCCAGTAACCGCAATCTTTCATGTTTGTGATTATTATTCATTTGATACTCACCGAAGAGAACGGAACAATTAAAATCAGTGTTTGATCACAAACATTTTTTATATCGATTTACTTTAAGCATTTGTTGTAACGAAAAATATATAAGTAAATTAAATAATAGTTTAAATAACTATAAGTAGGTTTTTTATTTTCTGAAAAGAAAAGAAAACAGACAGTTAATTAAACATTTACGGTCTAATTCATAAAAAATATTTTAGGTTAATACAGGTTTATTTGACAAATTTCTCATAGAAATATGTCAAATAAGCGCTAAATAAACATGAAATATTTTTTATGAATAAGGCAGTTAAATGGTTTATAATTGTTTTATAATTTAACCAAACAAAAACCAAAAGATAGAAGAACCTGAAAGAAGAAAGAAAAGCAGCTATACTCGTATCTACCAGCCAGTGAACCAGTCCAGATTTGCTGAAGTGTCCTACTGATGGAAGAGGGGAAACCACCTTAAAAAGTGGGCATAAAACGCCACCAACCGCCACTACTGAAATTTAAAAAACTCAGGTATCGTGCCAATTGAATAGGACGAAATACGACTGACGTTAACATAACAGACTGAAAAAAATTTATATATTAACATTTTTTTAAATTATTTTATATAAAAATTAAACGATAGGCTAAAGTGCGCGTTCTTACTGTAGGGTTGACCTCAAGCCATAGGTAGTCGTTCTCGGATAGGGAGTTTATTCCTATATAAAAAAAGGGTTTCCTTATGTAATGTTTTTTTATCAAATAAAAATATACATACATATGTAGAAAAAGTGAGATATATACATAATTGATTTTTTTATCAAATAAAAATATATTAAAAGTAAAATATATAATGGGTGTTTTTTATTGAGGTATAGAACTTTAAGTTGGCATCACTTTTTTAACTGGCGGCCATTTTGTCAGCTGTCAAGTGATTAATATTTAGTTTGGTTTGCCATTTCATCATGAACAGGTTGACAAAAGAACAACGCTTGCAAATCGTGCAAACTTATTTCGAAAATAATGGTTCAGTTCGCGAAGTTTACCGCAAGCTCCGTCCATTTTATGGTCGACATAATCGTCCATCAGAGCAATTAATTCGGTTAACCATGGATCTTTTTCGCACTACGTTTTCTCTATGTGATAATACGCATCCGCAGAGACGTCGAACAGTGCGCACCGAAGAAACAATTGCCGCTGTAGAGCAAAGTGTTGAAGAGGACCCGAATGAATCGATTCGCCACCGTGCACAGCAATTGGAGCTTTGTCCATCAAATTTATGGAAGATTTTGCGCAAAGATCTTGGCTTGCGACCTTACAAGATCCAGCTTGTGCAAGAATTAAAGCCGCGAGACCATGCAATGCGTCGTGATTTTGGTGTATGGGCCGAAAATGAGATTGATCTCGATGCTGATTTTCATCGCAAAATTTTGTTCAGTGATGAATCCATATGAGACCCTTGAGACGCCATTACATCCACATAAACTGACTGTTTGATGTGCTCTATGGGCTGGTGGAGTCATTGGGCCATACTTCTTCCGAAATAATGCTGGAGAGTCAGTTACCGTTAATGGAGAGCGGTATAGAGCCATGATAACCGACTATTTTGTTCCCGAATTGGATGGCATGAATGTGGATGAGTTGTTGTTCCAACAAGACGGCGCTACATGCCACACAGCGCACGTCACAATCGATTTATTGAAGGAAACATTCGATGAGCGCATAATTTCGCGGAATGGACCTGTCAATTGGCCACCAAGATCGTGTGATTTGACACCATTTAATTATTTTCTTTGGGGATATGTGAAGTCGCTCGTCTACGCCAACAAACCAGAAACGTTAGGGGACTTTGAAGCCAACATTCGTGGCGTTATTGCCAACATACGGCCCCATATGCTCGAAAAAGTGGTTGAAAATTGGACCTGTAGAATTGGCTTGATTCGATCCAGCCGCGGCGGCCACATGCCCGAAATCATATTTAAACATTAATGGCATAAAATTATCCTTCCAATAAAGCCAAATTGATGGACATTAAAACGATATTAAAACGATTTTCTTGTGTTTTATTTCAATTCGAAGTTCTATACCTCTAAAAAAAACACCCTGTATATAGTACACATATGCATAATTTTTGCATTTAACTTAGTACAGTTAACTCAAACTGTGAACACAGCTACGAACGGACGGCCATACCAATGACCACTGTGGCCTAAAATTGCTCAAACAGCGGAGCCACAAACCATTTTATGGACAAGCGTTTTATCAAAGACAAAAACGAAATTGAATATTCATTGATCCATCTCAGACACAAATCTTTTGTAATTTACATTATATGGCGCTGTTGGTTGTTATCAACAACTTTTTCAATGTTTTCACCGTAAATGGCGCTGGTAATTATTTTTTCACTACATGGGGCGCTGTTGCTTATGTCTAAACATATATGGCATTCTTGGTTATTTTTAAATATTAGAAAATATCCTTGGTAAGAAAATTTTTATGTTTTTCACCACAGATGGTGTTTGATATTGTCACAATTGTTAGGGGTGAATTTATTTCGCTGTGTTTGCTTTTTCTGGTGAGCATTTATTTACCTCAGATGCAAGTGCATATAAGTATATTCAGGCAGAACTTTTTGTATTTTGAGCGTAAAGGGCGCTCTTTCTTTCGGAGGATAGATACTTTTTTCTCAGAGATAAGCGTATCTTCTGTATATAAAAGGTTACTGCGAGACATTTTTCTCATTATTGTAACAAGTGTACTTTAAATAATTTCAAAATTAAAATTTTTGTAAACGCTAGAAATAAATAAATAAAAATAAATATAAAAATGAACACATTAAGCAGCAGCCCAATTTTATTAACATTGATCGGCTCACAAATGTCGCAGGATGAGTTTGTGAGATTGTTCTCCGACAATCGGTAAGAGATGACCGATATCAGCCGGGAAGAGGTATCCGTAAGCCCTTTATCAATAGAGTTTTCGGACGACGATATGCCTCCTAACATGTCCATCAGAGATATTTTTCACAACGAGCGCAATGAATATTATGACATTCCGAGAAACCAAATGTCATACTTCTACAATGGAAATTTTCAAAAGGAAGAAGAACAGTATCCGAGATGAAGAGGGCGATGCTTTCTTGACAATGTTTAATTATATGCCAGAAGATGCAGATGAACTCTACAAAAAAACGTAACCAACTAATTACTAATGAAAACTGAAATCTCTTTTGTTGTCACTCACATGAAAATAAATAATTGTTTTAAAAACGTTTTGTTAGTTATTTTAAAGAACGTATACACTTATTCATTTTCGAAATATAGGCTGTAAATATATAAATATAATATATGTCTGAATCAAATAGTTTTTCATTAGTAATTAGTTGGTTACGTTTTTTAAACGCTTGTGTGTCATTTGGCACACAGATGTAAACCCGGCCTAAGTTACATACTCGTTCATTGTGTGTGAGACTATGTACATATATCTGTTTAGCCAGGAAGCATACACACATACAAATCCCAGCCGTGAATATTTAATTACATGCGTGTGCGACACTTATTAAAAAATATTTTAGGATGCGTGTGCGTTATTGATTATAAAATATTTTGGAGTATAGTTTCTTAAGTAAAGTATAAACATACATATGTATGTATAGTTAGAATATCAATAAAGTTAAGTATTTTAGAAGAAAATTTGTGTGTTCTTCCGTTTAAAGTTTAATTGAGAGTGTGCATTTTGGAGGCTAATCAGTTTGATAGGAAAAATAAAAAAACGTTTTAGGAATTGTAATAAAATTTTAATTTTCTCAAGGCTATCTGAAGGGATTAAAATCAAGTGGGTGAATGTGCATGCACTTTTATGAACGGTCATATAATTTCTTATTTTATATTGCTTGTACGTGATACTGGAGGGTTTTGTTATCATTTTATTATCGCTTGTTCGCATTTGACTCTGTCTCTTGTACAGGCCATATACATATAAATAAATGTATGTAATATGTATATATCTACATATTTATTTAAACAAAAATCGTAAATATATGTTTTAAAAATATAAGAATAGAAAAATAAAATACGTTTTTTAGTTATTTCCTTGATAAAGTAAATATGCATTTCTTAAGGTACAAACACCATAACTTTGACAGCTACAGTAAAAATACGGATACTTGCATTTGTTTAAAGTTGATGCAGCTAATATCCTCGAGATGTTAAAAACTCTGAGTTGAAGTAGTTTTTCAAACCATTCTTCTTTTCCATACCTTTAATATACATTAAAGAATGTTTTAAATTGTATTTTAAAAATTTTACAACACTCTTAAATGATATTGATCCGTCATTCCAATTCAGATGATGAAAGTTTCTTGTTAGCCAATTTGCTTCTCTCTGATATCACAGTGCAGCACTAAAACCTTGAACCAACTCAGATTACCAAAATCTGAAAGCTTATGAAAACCCCTAGCTGGGTTTTAAATTATTAGCTGAGGTTTTTGTTTAATTCATTTTTGAAGTTTTCGACTGGGGTGGATTTTAGTACAATTTTCAAAAAACATGTACTGGTTTTTAAGTCTATATCTCGTGAACTATTCGAAACATTGCTAATCTCTCTTCGGAAAATGTTTAGATTTTAATTAGATCTAAAAATTTTATTTAGAGATAAAAAAAAAAAAAAAAACAACAACTTCTTACTCAAAACAGCAAAACTGTCAAAAAACTCTGCATTTTCAACTGGCGCAGAGATCATGAATTAAATTTTAAGATTAAAAAGTTCTATTAAAAAAAATTTTGAAAAATATCTGATCCTCACAAAAACATAAATGTGAAAAAAGGCCAAGCTCTTATCCAAAAATTTGGCCATTAAAAGTAGTGAGATTATAATTTTGACCAGTTTCTTCTTTGGCACAATACGCATGATATAAGTTTGTAGCCGTTAGCGTGTCATATCATTTATTTATTTATTTATATCAGTATAAAATTTGTTGTATAAATATTTAAATTAATAATGGAAGTATATGTAAAACCTACATATATACAAAATTATCTTACAGTTTATAAATCACATCTATTTTATTATATTAAAACAGTTATTTTACACTAAAAATTAGGAGTTTATACTCAGATTTCTCAGTGCCGAATTCAATAACAGATTGAGAAAACTTTTGTAAATTGAAATTAATATCATTGAGCTGAACAAAAGCATGTATTAAAGTATCAGTACGTGCATAATTAGTCCTATGGAAGGGTACATCAAATAGCTTAGCCAACCTAAGATTTCTAGCAGGTATATAAAATCATTCACAAATAGAGCAACTGAACTATTCTACGTGATTCTAGAGTTCATAAGCCTATGAACAGGCATTTAGGCTCATGCGGAATGGAAGATAAGTAAGGTAGCGAGTGTGAGGCAAATTTAATAAAATTGCGTTGAATTCTTTCAACAGGAGAAATCAGATTACATACGTGAGTACTCCAAACAACAGAAGTATATGTTAACTTAGATCTTACAAACGATATATAGATATGTTTGAATGTGTACGGGTCAACAAATTCACAACAACTTCTTTTCAAAAAAAACAAAAATTGTATAAGCCTTGGGAAGTATGTAATCAATATGAGCTGCAAAAGACAATGAGCTGTCGAACATCACTCCTTATAGTTTGACGTGTTAAAATTTATACCATTTATATTAAAAACAACCACAGTGTGAATCAGACACCTATGAAAGGAGACAGTTAAACGTCTACTCATGTTCAGACTCAGACTATTATGCTGACCCATTACTTAGATAACACTGCACAACAGTGATTTGGATGTTTTTTCTGTAAATTAATAATGCAGAAGGTATTTTTAATTTTGGAGGATCATTCGTGAAATATTAACGGTATAATACAAAAAGTGGTGTAGGTTATGCAAATGCTATATGCCACTATATCTTTAAAACAATCATGTCCAAATCTTCATTTTCTGTGCACAATTGTGCTACAAAAACAATAAAAAAAACTCACACCGACGCTTGTTCTCTTCTATTTCAGTTTGATTTCAGTCGTTAATTGAGTGTTAACGAGTGCACATGTGCGGATGCTTACTGATTTTTTTCAGCTTTATTGTTTTTTCAGCTTTGATTAAATTTCAAAATAAACCAGCAAACAAAATAGTATAATGGAAGACAGAAATTTTTGTTTTGTCATTAAAAATGCTTTTGGTAACATGCAATGCATTTTATGTTACCAAACATTTAAAACAAAGAAAACATTTTAATTTAAAAGGCATTTTGACCTTTTTCACAAAGAAATACATAAATTAAAAGAGGAAAAAAGGAAAATATTTTTTGTTGAGCAAAAAAACCTTTATATGCAAAAAATTAAAGAATGGGTTCTGCAAGAAGAGCAAAATGAAGAAATTTTGCAAAATAAAAAATTAAAAATTGAGATTTCAAGCCAAATAAGCTTGGAAATCGCTCAGCAAGGCAGACCATTTATGGATGGAATGCTAGCAAAAAATATTTTACAAAAAACTTTTCAAATTTTAAATTATAGAACAGATTTCATAAAGTCAATTCCCTTGTCACGCCAAACTGTGGCTAGGCGTATTGCCCAAATAGGAAATTCGGTGGAGTCTTCTATTAAAGAAAAATTGATAAATTGTAAATTTCTTTCGTTTTGTTTAGATGAAAGTACAGATATCAATGATCTTTGCCAACTGGTTGTCTGTGTAAGATGCATTGATGAACATTTTAATGTTTTTGAATCAATGTTGACATTGGAAACCTTTTATGGACATGTAACTGGAAAGCTTTTGATGGAAGTTGTAAGTGATAAACTTTTTTCTATTGTTGATGTAAACAAAATTGTCAGTGTTTGCACAGACGGGGCAAATGTCATGGTAGGAAAAAACACAGGTTTGATAGGTAATATAAAAAAAAGTGAAATGGCAATGCAAAACTTTCACTGCATTATCCATCAAGCCGCGCTTGCGTCTAAATTTATTACTCAAGACTCTACTATGAAGAACGCAGAGCGCATTATAAATAAAATAAGAGGAGGACACAATGCCCTCACTCATCGAAAATTTGTAAAATTTTTAGCATCTAAAAACGCAGCTTTCAATGATCTTAAAATGTTCACTGAGGTACGTTGGCTCAGTCGTGGCGACTGTCTTAACCGGCTATATGATTTAAAAGAGGAAGTCTTAGAGTTTTTAGAAAAAGAAAATATCGATGAGTCGGCAAACAATTTTTTAAAAGATACACAATTCATATCAGATCTAGCTTTTCTAGCTGATACAACTTCTTTGCTTAATGATTTCAACTTGGAGCTTCAAGGAAAAGGTAAGAATATAACTGATATTTGTAAAATTTTATTTAGTTTTAAAACCAAACTTTTTCTTATACTTTGCCAAATTAAGTCAGATGATTTTTCCAGTTTTAAAAAAACATCTCTATTGCGCGAATCGCTGTGCGATGCTGCGAAAGCTAAGCGAGTTGAGATTTTTGATACACTGCTCAACAGTTTTGAAGACAGGTTTGCAGATTTTAAGAGTATACAACTGCAGTTGGATTTATTTAATAGCCCTTATAACTGTGATGTTACTCAATATGAGTTCGATATACAATCAGAACTTATATTTCTTCGAACCGAAGTCCAAGCTCCGGGAAAAATGGGAATAGAATTCTGGAAAAATCTAAATGATTTCGATTTTCCAGAGTTAAAAAGAAATGCTTTGAAATTGTTATCCCTTTTTCCTTCTACATATTGCTGCGAACAAATTTTTTCCGACTTAAAATTTATTTGTTCCAAGCAGAGAAATAAATTAAGTTCTTCAAATTTAAAACATATTTTGTTAATAAGAAATTGTTACAAAGTCTTAAATTTGGAAAACTTAATTTATAATGCCTAAATACACTTAGTTTTATAAGTTTTAACTGTAAATTAAAAAAAATTTAAAAGTAAAATTCATTACATTTGTAATGGTTAGTTTTGTGTTTGCTGGGCAATATTATCTTATCCAATACAGACGCATTTCATTTATTGAGAGTTTTGGACATCATTGCTTTAAAACTAGAGCTGATAGGAAAAACTAATGACGCCATCGTAATAAAGAGATACAAATACATAAGAATCGGCTATTTTTATTTAAACATCATAAAAACCTCCATTTTGTTGTGCAGTGATATTAATCTCAATTCGCATAACATGCGCGTAATTAATTGATTCCAATTTCATAAAGAATTTCAAATCATCGGCATATAAAAGATACCTCGATTTCAAGAAACAGCTACCAATGTCATTAATGAATAAGTTAAATAACAATGCACCAAGTATGCTTGCCTGGGGTACACCCGACGTTTGCAGGCAATCTGCTAACTTGATGTTTTGCCTTTCTAAAAAAGGAGATAATATTGGACAGTGAACAAATGGGAAACAATTTTGTCAAGTTAGCAGATAGCCTAGAAATGATATGACACGCTAACGGTAACAGTTTTATGTAATGCGTAACAAGCTGAAGTGATAGGTATTGTTCCCAAGAAGAACTTGTTTAAAATTTGTATCTCACTACTTTTAATCAGGGACCGCAACGGTTATAATTTTTATTTTAAAAATAACTGTTTAATAGTTATTTTTTAATTTATATTTATTCCTCACAAAATAAGAGTTATTTTGTGACTTTTATTTATTCCTCACAAAATACCAGTTACCTTTTGATTTTTATTTTTTGCTTAATTTTTAAAATTTAGAAAGCGTAATTTTTGCGTTAAATTAATATTACCCATTTTAAAATTGAATTTATCACTTGAGTCTGTAAAAAAGTTCTTATTTGTTAAATTAAATTTACTTTTTTATGTTATATCCATTTGAAAAATTAAATTTTTTTGAGCAAACAAATAAAAATCAGAAAGTAACTGTTATTTTATGATGAATCAATAAAAGTCACAAAATAACTCTTATTTTGTGTGGAATAAATAAAAGTCACAAAATAACTCTTATTTTGTGATGAATAAATAAAAGTCACAAAATAACTGTTATTTTGTAAGAAATAAATAAAAATCCAAAAAATAAAAATCATTGCATCTATAGGTAGTCCATGTAACAGGGAGTACATTGTTATATTCCTTGTTCACGTAGGACTTCTCTATTAGTGTGATTTTTTTTAGTTTAAATTTGAAAAATAATCGTTATTTGCGATCCCTGCTTTTAATGCTCAAAATTCTGGATACGAAGTTTTTAATTTTTCACACTTATGTTTTTGTGAGGATTATTAATACAAAAATGATGTACTAGCACAAAAAGTTTTAACTGCGGTAATGCGTTTTATAAATTTATATTTTTTATTACTATTTTTGAAACTATGTAATATGTTCCACTAAATTGACTTAGCTGCACAATCAACTTTGCATGACTTTTTGTGAATATAAGTCAAAAATGCTGTTATTTTAAATGCTATCTTAAATGCACTTACCTGCCTAAATGTGCAGGTATACAATTTTTGATTTCAGTTTTATAAACATACATGGTTGCATATTTATGTAGTCACATCTTGTTAATGTGTGCATCTAACTTAAATTTTTTATATAAGAATAATTTAAAACTGCCTAAAAATATGTTAAACGGCGCATGTTTACAAAGAGCACTTAAAAAAGAAGTTTGAACAATAACTACCGAAAAAATATATTTTGTGCAGTTACGTCATGTGCAGCTAACAATGATTTTTTGTATGAAAATATTTTAAAACTGCCAAAATTTTAAGGCACTTATCTTTAATGTGCAGGTATAGAAAGTGCTCTTAAAAAACGAATTTGTATACGATTTTAAAGAAGAGTGACAGAAATTTACCATTTTAGGCAGTTAAGTCAAAATTGCACTTAAACGAAAGGCAGCTAAATCAAAACTACTGTACCTACTTTATGTACAGTATTATTTATTTTCTTATTAGTGAATCTATTCCAGAAATTTTCTAATAAAAAATCATTTTATTACAGTGGCTAATGGTGTATATCAAAATACGATATATGGAATGGTTGCGAGACTACCTGTTAAATATACAGGAGCTGTTGTGCTAGGATCTAACATCAGTGGACTGTTTGCTGCAATTGTACAAATCTGTAGTACATATCTGTTTTCTTCCTACAGAACAGCAGCGATTTATTACTTTATAACAGCTATGTTTATATTACTGATATGTTTTAATACATACTTCGCACTACCATTGAACGTAAGTACAATTTTTTTATTTCTTATATACTCGTTAAGAAAACATGGTTGATTAAAATTCTATTATTTGATTTTACATTGATATTTTGGAAATTTTGTTGTTTAAGTTGAGATATGGTTGGTAAGTACTGGAAGAGGAAACTTGAGGTCAATGACTATTCAACAAACAAAAGGCTCCTCGATACAAAAACATCTATATATCGTACTTCAAGATCCGACTATAAATACCGAAGATACGAGTATGACAAACAATTTAAAAATCCAAAATTCGGCAAAAAACATATTTTAAAAGAGTTCTGCTGGAACTAGCGAAATACTTCCTGAGCAAAAGTTTAATGAGCTTTGATTTTCTGTCATTATGGTGGTACATTAGGGTAGTACAAACTGAGATTTGTAAATACAGGAACGCGATATTTGAGGTCAATGACTATTGAAGCAAAACATTTGTCTCCCCGAGACAAAAGCATCGATATGTCACACCACTTTAAGATCTGATTATAAATGCTGAAGCTATAATGAAAAATGTTTTTTGATGGCCCCTACGTTCGGCAAAAAAATTTTTTTTGATACTTTATATTCGGTGGTCTAAAACGATTTTTTTCGAGACCCTCTAATATACATACAATAGCTGTAATAAGTGAATGGAATTAAAAAAAAAATATTTTTATTTAAGTCTAAAAATTTTTAACGCACTACATCCCATCCCATCCCACATTATTATTTGACTTATTAAGTACACTATTTTCTTAATTAAAAATAAATTAAAATTGATTATTTAAGCTTTAAGCTGGATAGCGCATTTCACTGTTACTAATGCATATCATCAAGGAACCTTTACCCAAAGTTTTCTAGAACAACTAGAGTTATTATTTTCTAAAATTTCATTTAAACAAATGAGTAGTAGTGAACTGCCGATTCGGGGACAATTAAAATTGTGAAATTGTGTGAAATTGTTAAATTGTTGCTGAAATTGTTAAATTTGAATAATTAAAATTGTTAAATTCTTAGAAATTTGTGTTTTCGGCGGCGATTTGATGTTGTTTGTTTACATTAGGAGTTTTT
Source organism: Tachina fera (assembly GCA_905220375.1). Classification (NCBI taxonomy): domain Eukaryota; kingdom Metazoa; phylum Arthropoda; class Insecta; order Diptera; family Tachinidae; genus Tachina; species Tachina fera. Next base: position 122,588,947 of record LR999963.1, on the reverse strand, counting down.
TTTTTGTTTACATTAAGAGTTTTTTGTTTACATTAAATGTATGTCTGCCTGTCCGTCTATCTTTCTGTCTGTCTGCCTGACCGTAGGAATTTGTGTGTGGAATATTTTGTGTGAATGTATTAAGGTCGTTCATAGTTTTGAGGTTTTTACGTGTGTATATTCCGACGGCAAAACATGATTATTATTTTTTTCCTAATGCCGAAGGGAAAATCATAGAAACTATTTTTCCTTATGCCGACTAGAAAATTATGGAAATGCGGCCATGTTCTGAAAACCATTTCATTTTGAAATCGCAAAATTTCAAAAACGGAAAACAGTGTTCTCTTCACCAGATAATTTAGTGCAATCGAAACTAAGTTCGGATAAAATATCTCAAGCATATGAAATCTTAAAACCAAATAAAAAGCTGCAGTAAGTGAGCTTTCTTGTTAATTTTTTCCCTGAAATTTGTCGGTTTCAAAACGAAATGGTTGTCAGAACCTGGCCGATGAGTTGTCCTTATGCCGACGGAAAAACGTGAAAGTTATTTTTCTAATGCTAATATAAGTGTTGGTAGACTGTGATTTGGGTGGATGGGTGTTTGTAGGTGTTGTAATATGTAACCGTAGGAGTTTGTGGATGTATTTGTGTACGGGAATTCAAGCGAGGCTCTGATAAGCAGGGGGCGGGGTGTAGTTGAGGTAGATCGATTACATGTATGTATGTATGTATGTATGTATGTCTGTGAGAATTTAATGCTGATTATGATTTGAGGTGGGTGGGACGGTGACGTGGAGAAAGATGGATCGTGTTTAGGTATGTGTGTGTATTTCTGTAGGAATTGCAATATATCTATTTCTTTAGGAGCTTAAGGCTGATCGCGATTTATGAGGGGCGAGGTATTCTAGTAATATGTAACCCGGGGGAATCTGTATGTTTGTATGTATGTAGGAGTTTAAGGCTGACTATGATTTGGGTGGGTAGGGTTGTTGACGTAATATGTAGCCATAAAGATTTGTAGGTGTGTCTGTCTGTAGGAGTTTAAAGCTGATCGTGATTTCAGCTGGGTGAGGATTTTGTTGATTGCGTGTATGTATGTATGTCTGTGAGAATTTAAGATGATTGTGATTTATTAGAGGCGAGCTGTTCTTGTAATATGTAACTGTGGGAATATATGTAAATATATGTCTGTAGGAGTTTAAGACTATCCATAATTCGGGTAGGTGAGAGTGTTATGTTGTTGAGATTAATCTTATATATTGTATATGTATGTATGTACATTAGACCAAACTTTCTTTGTATGGAAACATTTTTTTTGCAAAAAAAGTGTACCGCCCCCTTAAATTGTTTTGTCTTTTTACGCCAATAGTGAAATTTCAAAATCTTAGACTGATTGCCCTAGGTAAAGGCGTGGCACATGCCCATTAAAATGGCTAAAACTGGTTTATATGGACTTTTCAAGAGACAAGGCACGAAAATATAAGTAAAATGTTTCATATATGTTTGTAATATATTATTTTATTGAATACGTTTTATGATTAATATTCTTGATAAACACTTAAACTTTATCGCAAAGGTCTGATTTATTAATGCTACCGTACTTTTTCCTATAATCAGCTACTGTTTGCAAGATAAATTGTTTCTCTTCTTCGTTTTTTGTTAAAGCTGCATTATATTCTTCCATTAGTTTTACAAAACGCTCAGCAGTGTCATTAACAACATATAAGTTTGTACAATATTCGTTTGAAATTCGGATTCATTGTGCCACTTGGAAGGGTCAAGTTTTAGAAAGTTAGTTTCAATATTAAATCTTTCGAAAAAGCTCACTGTTTTAGCAAAATCTGAGATATTTTTGTGGTTTAATTCATTCATGTTGGTTACTATTCTTTTATTATTTGTTTTCTTTGAGATTTTCAAACATTTTTCTCTTTTCTTCAACGTCTACAGCATTATCAAAAAATGAAAGACCTGCTGCTTCTGGTGTCAGGTACGACATGTGATTCGAAAACTTGCTCATTATTTCATTGCTAATTATTTCATTCAATTCATTGAATATAATAATATTTTTAATAAAATTTAAATCATTGAAGGGTGCTTTCGCGGCAATTGGCACTTCAATCCACGGTCTCAAATAAATTTTCAAAATGAACACACTTATATCTTTATAGCATTTGCCTCATCTGATGACATTGAGAATTGGTGGCGGAAAAGAAAACTTTTAAGCGTATATATAGTTTTAGCCATCCATCGGGTATGATGCATCACTCCAGGTGACTTAAACCTTACATGCGCTGTGTTTCGACCAAGAAATATAAGACTCAATTCCAATAACTCCTTGTAGTCTGCCCTGGGATGCTGTATAGTGACCTAGTTATGAGCAAATTGAGCTAATTGGTCTTGTTCAGTTCTGTTAAGCGCAAGATTTATTTTTTTATCCAGCATTGATTGCACTTGCAAATTTTTGTTGATTGATTTTGGTCCAATTTTTTTAAAACGCTGGAAAATATCTAATAATTATCCATTTAATTTTAAATGTTATTTCACGAAAGCACTTTTCTGCAAGAGTTCATATATGTGATGACGGCAAGGGATATATAACAATTCTCTATTAAGGTGTTGTTCTAATAAAATACAAGTACCTTGTAATCTACCTGTATTTGTCGCTGTAGTATCAAAACATAAAGCTTGTACCTTTTTTGGAAAGAATGTTCTTTATATTTACTGTTATAAGAAATGGTTTTTTAAATACCTTTTCTGTTAGATTCCATCCATTTAATAATTTGAGTATGGTGTCTGTCTGTTCTTTTCCAGTACCAACTGACAGGGCAGGTACTCCAAGTAGATGTTCAATGTCATTTGTTGTTATCAAAACTGGTAATCTGTCCACTTTTGCATTTCCTGTGATCGATGGTAAAATGTTTCCATCCCAATGTACCGTAATTTGATTTATATCTTTGTTTTTAAAATCCATCATCAGATTTGCAGCAGTTTCCGAACGATGTCTTACTGATTACTAATGTACTGATATCATGTTGCAATGCTTCAGCTGAAGCTATCATAATACGTACTGCATCCCTGTCAACAGTGTGTTTATAGGGTTTCGGGGCCAATGAGCACCATAAGGAGGATCAATGTAAAATTGCACATCATGCTAGGTGTGACCGTAGTGCTATTTTTCTTCATGCTATTTTATGTGTTGCCGTTGTGTTATTTGCTTTTTTGTGTGTGTATCAAAGTCCAATGTAAAAGTGCACCTCATGCTAGGTATGGCCGTGGTGTTATTTTCCGTCTCCACGATTATTTTTAATGGAAGATAATTTTAAATTAAAATTTTGTTTAGGCAAATTTTTTAAATATTTCGCATCTTTATTCAATTTTTTCTATTTTATTCACTTACAAGTGATACATTTCTATTGGTTATTGTGTTTGTGTGCGTTAGGAAATTGTATTATACCTATATTACGATGAAAATTTTGTTAGGGTGAATTTTTTAAATATTTCGTATCTTTATTTCATCTTTTTCTATTTTATGCACTACAAGTAATACATTTCAATTGGTTATTGTGTTTATATGCGTTAGGATATTTCATCATGTGTGGGTTGTGTTTGCATTGAATAATTTTCTAACTGTGTTTTTATATGACATATCTTGTTGTCTCTTTTTATTACAAATGTGTGTGTTTGTATGCATTGGTCAGTTCTATTGTTATGGATAGAAGTATGTTTAAATTATCTAGCAACATGTTTGAGGCAGTTCTGGCTATTTTTATTACACATATTTCAAGAAAAAGGATCAGTAATAAAAATAAATTCAGTGAAGTGCGACTTTGACCTGCGCACGAAGGTTTCCGTACGGGCACGAGATATGTAATTCAATACGAACAATATAAATTATAGTTTTGGGATTTTTTTCGTTTTTGGGTTTTTTTCAGTTTTAAGCGTTTTTTTAGTTTAGGGGTTTTTTGAATTTATTGGCGCTTTCTGAGTTTTGGCACTTTTTTTCAAGTTTTGGCGATTTTTTTTTGGTTTTTGAAGTTTTTTAATTTTGGCAATTTTTATTATTTTGGAGTTTGTTTTTATTTTGGCGATATTTTTATTATGGCGATTTTTTTAATTTTGGCGTTTTTTTCATATAGGTGATTTATTTTTTTTGGTTTTGGCGATTTTTTTTAGTTTTGGCACTTTTTTTTCGTTTTAAGGATTTTTTTCGGTTCTTGGCGTTTATTTTAAATTTTGGCGATTTTTTTCGTTTTGGCGATTTTTTTTTAAATTTGGCGAATTTTTTTCTTTTAATTTTGGTTTTTTTTTATTTTGGCGATTTTTTTTCACATAAACATTTATTTTGGTTTTGGCGCATTTTTCGCGTTTTGGCGATTTTTTTCGGTTTTTGACGTTTTTTTCATATTGCCGATTTTTTTTCATTTAAACGATTTTTTCGAATTTGGCGATTTATTTTAGTGCTAGAATTTTTTTAATTTTGTAGATTTTTTTCGATTTGGCGATTTTTTTTAAATTTTTTGGCGATTTTTTTCAGGTTTTGGCGATTTTTTTCGGTTTGCCGATTTTATAATTTTCGGATTTTTTAGTTTCACCGTTTTTGAAAATTTCAAGAGTTTACCTCTTACGGTCTCCAATATATAGCAAGTTGTCAAAATTGCATTAACTGATGGGGTGGTGGTCCATTAATTTAAATTTTTTAATATTTTAATGTTTATTGTTGTAGTCTATATAAAAATACACTAATTTTACAAATTTCAAGTGTCAATATACATATGTACATACAATTGTGTGTATATTACATGGGATTTTAACATTTCTCGTCGCTCGTTTTGGAGCACCCTTTAATTTTTAATTCTCATGTATTTGTTGTTGTAGTGGCCAAGGTTCTACATACTCTGTCCAAATTTTAGGTCCGTAGCTCTTACGGTTCCTGAGAAAATAGCGTGTCACACGGACAGACGGATAGCGTAGCGAAAACAATAGGGGGCTTTTTTCACCTTTGGTGTACGGAACCCTAAAAAGGATGAGAGAAAACAATTGTGCATCTGCAGCACGAAAATGTATGCGATATATGGAAAAATCTTGACACATGTTAAACATATGTCTAGTATTTAGTCCACTTAATATGTAAATCATTTCTTAGTGCACATTTTTGGTTTGAATTTTCATATAAATGAAATTTTATGATCGTTTGTCTCTTTTGTCTATTTAGCTATTTTTATTACAGTAATCAGTAATTAAAAAAAGAATGAAAGAAAATAAACGTACATTTGCAGCACCAAAATTTGTGTCGTATATGGAAAAATCTTGACATATGTTAAACATATGTTTAGTATTTAGAACACTTGATATGTAAATCTTTGCTTATTGCATATTTTGGGTTCGAATATTTATTTTTTATTTTTAAATTTTGTTCGTGCGGAAAGACATACAAAAGGAGATGAATTCTCAGAATTGGGAAAATCGTTCAATTAGGGTTATGAAAGGCAGTGCCTGTTGTGTAGATATTGAGTGGTTGTTTTCTTGTTAGTGGCTTGAATCTTGTATGTTATTGTATTGAATTGTTTAGTGCTTATGGAAAAGGTGCACGTGCGAGATGTAATAGTTTATGGGGGTGAAAATTTTTATTTTTTTCGTCTTAAATTAAATTTTTGAGATCGCTTTTCTCTTTTACTGTTTATCTTTTTTAATGGTACAATAAAATAAGAAAAAAATCTTAGTTAGTTTGGATCTCTGCATTAGGATATTTCATCATGTTATGTGCGTATGTGTGAATTGTGTTTGCATTAGATAATTTACCGACCTGAAAATGTGTATGTGTGGGTTTGTGTGCATTGGTCAGTTCTATTCTTATAGAAAGAAAAAATATACTAACATATGTTTTTTGATCGAATAAATAAAAGCAAATTATAAATTTGTATTTATAATATAAATTTTATTTAAAAATCTTTTATATTTCGTTTACTTTTGAGATAAAGGTTTATAGTCAAAAATTATTTTATATAAATTAAAAAGTTTTTGAACTAATAAATATTCATTATAATGTAATTTACATGCACATATGTTAACATCTTGAATATAATCCTTGGTTGTTATATCAAAATCATAACAACAGTTTTCAGATGTTTTCAATGTTCTCTTTATTAAGAGATATGTATATGTACATATAATTTTTAGCTTGTTTATTTATTTATTTTTTTCAAAAAATAAAAAACGAACTAAAATAAACTAAATTTATTGTATTGCTTAATGCAGAATAATTTGAATCGTGTATATGTGTATCAAATACAATTTTTATTTTTTAATTGTGAACACCCTCTGTGTAGTGTATTAATGTATTTTGTTTTTTTGTAGTTTGTCTTAAGTAGAACAAAAATAACTTATTAACTAACATGTGCATAATTAGTTAAGAATAAACGACAATGGTAAAACTGTTGTAAATTAGAGAAAATGATAAATTTGAGCTTTCATTAAAAAGTACCTTTCAGCAAATTGAAATACGATGAATCAAACCAATTCACATATTCCATTTGCAAAAAAGTTTCATATATAAGGCAGAAATCTACTTCAACTGACACCACACAAAGTGGTGGCCTTCGAAAACGGCTAGCTGTTCCGTTCAACTATGTGTTGTCAGAATATTTACAACTAACTTTAATGTTATTTGCTCATTAATCAATAATTATCACATGTAATTTGGCTTAAAAAGCCATACGAACTTTAGCCCGTTCAAATCATAAGTATAGAAACAAATGAAGTTCGAAAAATAATAATTAAAATTAACTAAAGTTAATATAAAGCCATGGGCCTGTGGCAAAAATTAAATAAATATACTTAATACTAACAAACCAAAAAAGTTTGTCTTAAGTAGAACAAAAATAAGCAAATCAACTAACATGTGCATAATTAGTAAAGAATAAACGACAATGGTACGACTGTTGTAAATTAGAAATGGCAAATTTGAGCTTTCATTACAAAACACCTTTCAGCAAATTGATTTATGATTATGTCGATTTTTCGCTTTTTGGCGTTTTTTTAATTTTGGAAACTTTTTAGGGTTTCATACACTAAAGGTGAAAAAAAAATTATAGGGTGTTCCAAAACGAGAAACGAAAAGTGTTTAAATCCTATGTAATATACATACAATTGTTTGCACATACATATGTATACTGACACTTGAAATTTGTAAGATAAGTGTATTTTTATATAGACTACAATAATTAACCCTAAAATTTAAAAAAAATTAATTAAAGGGTGGTCCATCAGTTAATGCAATTTTGACTATCGTTTTGGCAATTTTTTTTTAATTTTGGGAAATTTTTTTTTGGTTTGGCGATTTTATAATGTTCGAATTTTTTAGTTTTACCGTTTTTGAAAATTCTAAGAGTTTAACTCTTACTGTTTCCAAGATATAGCAAGTTGTCAAAATTTCATAGTCAAAATTGCATTAACTGATGGAACAACCTTTAATTTAAATTTTTTTTAATTTTAGTGTTAATTGTTGTAGTCTAAATAAAAATACGATAATTTAACAAAATTTCAATTGTGGATATACATATGTTGCTCGTTTAGAACAGTAGTCGTGAATTTCCGGTTCTGCTACAATTAAATTTGCAAAATTGTGGCTGAAATTGTTAAATTGTGGGCTGAAATTGTTAAATTGTGGCTGAAATTGTTAAATTCTTGGACGTTTGTTTTCATAAGGAGTTTTTTGTTTACATTAGGAGATTTTTGTTTACATTAAGTGTGTGTCTGTCTGTCTTTCTCTCTGACTATCCGCCTGACCGTGGGCATTTTTGAGTGGAATATTTTGTGTGAATGTATTAAGGTTGTTCATAGTTTTGAGGTTTTTATGTGTGTATATGCCGACGGCAAAACATGATTATTATTTGTTCGTGATTTATGAGGGTGAGGTATTGTAGGAATATGTAAGCAGGGGAATCTGAAGTTTAAGGCTGACTATGATTTGGGTGGGTAGGGTTGTTGACGTAATATGTAGCCATAGTAATTTGTGGGTGTGTCTGTCTGTAGGAGTTTAAGGCTAATCGTGATTTGATGTGGGTGAGGATTTTGTATATGTATGTCTGTGAGAATTTAAGATGATTGTGATTTATTACAGGCGAGGTGTTCTTGCAATATGTAGCCGTGGGAATCTATATGTATATATGTATGTCTGTGGGAGTTTAAGGCTATCCATAATTTCGGGTAGATGAGAGTGTTGTGTTGTTGAGATTTATCTTATATATAGTATATGTATTTATGAACATAGGAATTTGTGTATATATATCTGTGAGGATTTCAGGCTGGTCGTGATTTGTGAGGCGCGGTGTGTTGTTAAAATTTCCTTGGATTTTTTTTAGATGAATTCTGCTATGTGTGGGCGTGTGTGTATATGAGTTTCTCGCAATGATATTTATATTTAGGTAGAAAAAAATTGTTTTCAATATCGACATATGTTAAACATTTTGCTTCAGTCTTGCAATCAACTCTTTTGTGGTCTTTTGACCCACAGTTAAAACAACGATTTTTTTTCAACCGAACTTTTATCATAATGTTTTTTAGCATGCTGCTTATTATAATTTTTACTCAAATCACTTATTAAATTCACCTTTTCAAATACATCATATTTATCGCGCAACTCTCTGAAAGTCTTCACCGAGTACAATTGACACTTAAGTTAATTTTTAATTTTCAGTCCATTAAAGATATAATGTATTGCGGAAATTTCTTCGATATTACCTTTGCTTTTTGCGTTAATCCGTTCAGTTTTATTTTATGTAGCTGAATTACACAGTGTGCGAAGTTTTACTGTTTTTCTGGTAGGTATTATTATATACAACCAAAATCTGTATTTGAAATTTTTCAAACACCTCCAAAATCGTGAGTTACGGGATCTCTAGAAAAAAAGTTTGGCGACCACTGCTGCATACATTTTGTACCTTTTGTTGATATATGTCTATTAAGTTGAACTTTCATCATCTTCGAAGTCCGAATACACAGAAAGTGTATAAATAGAACGCGAATTATATCATACAGGTAGTTTTTTAACAAAAAATCTTCTAATAAAAAGTGTAATAACTCGGTAAATTTTGAGGGAATTTTTTAAAACAAACTTGCGAAATACTCCTAATCAATTATGGTTTACAAATAAAGTTATAAGGACTATGGTTCCAGTACAAAAATACGAGTCCAAAGTAAAAAAGTGTCGAAAAAATTATATTTTATGAAAAAATAAACACATATATTCGCATTTTCAGCAAAAGGTAAACCATAACCAAAAATTTAAATGCTATTAAAAAGCTTTGCTTGACCGATAGTACCATAAAACCCCTTCAAATAATTAGATTGTAATGTATTTATACGCCATCTCAGTTGTAGTGAAGAAAGACATGGCTGCAAAAAATTAATTTCTATTTTTCTAACTCTTAGTAATTATAATGTTCAAAACATTAATAACTATGTAGTGGTTGTGTTTTCTTCATAAATATGTTCTTAAAACTACAACTAATAAGAGGAAATGCAGAGAGAGTAAACAAATATCCTTTAACATTAATATTTTCCAATTGTTCTGAGTGCCCCTGTGGCTGAGTGGTAGCGATGCTAACCTCTCAGTCCAGAGGTCGTGGGTTCGATTCCCGCCATAGACTCTGGGTGTTCTCCGCAGACAAGCTAATCGCTTTGCGGGTTGTGTTTGTTCTTAAAAAAAAAAATTATTTTATTCATCTTTTAATATAACGTTCGTTTCCAAAAATTATGAAATATAATTACATTTGACTCGTCAGGACCAAGTGCCTTAAAAGTTGTTTTTAAACAAATCTTAGGGAACGGAATTTAAAAATATTTTGCACGTTGCGAAAATTTTCAAAACAAATACCTTTAGAGGTAGGCAAAGTTTGTAGCGTTCTGCACTGTTAGAAAATTTTTACACAAAAAATAAAATTTATAAATATTTTTTTATTTAGTATTCAAAGTTTGTCGATGACATAATTTTAAGTAATGTTTTATTTTCCGAAAAAATATGTTTTTAAGCAGAAGTTGACCAAAGATGACAACAATTTGCTAAAAGAGAAAAAAATCGTGTGAGACAAAAAGATCGGAACAAAAATAAAAATGAAGTTCAGATAATCGTTTAAGTTCTGGCTTCCACATCGTTCTCACATGTTTTCTTGTGAGTTAGGATGTTCAAACATATGCTACGTCTCTTTAAAATGAAATTTATAAAATACAAATTAAAAGTATGTGCTTAGAAGAAAACAATTTGGAAACGGACGATTTAAAATTTTTTGGTTTTCTTGTTGCGTTTTGATGTCCTAAAACTATTACGAAGTGAAAAGAATACGAGTATTTTTGCTCAAAAGTGAAAGCCAAAACATCTAAAAACTTCAAAGCGTCAATTTCCAAATTCTTTTTTAATTTCAACCTAAACAGGTGTAGCATGTGTTTTAACATCCGAACTCACAATAAACACGTGAAAACGATGTGGAAGCCAGAGCATGGACGAATTTAATTTAATTTTTCTTCTGTTTTTCATACAATAAGAATTGAAAATAATGAACTTACTCCCGATTAAGAAATTATTCCTAATTGAAATTCACTCTAGTTCAATTAAATTTAATATGTATCACTTGCTGAAAATTTTTTAAAAATTATGGTAAGCCCTTTCTCATTTTATAACTATGGAAAAATATGTCATGTAACGAATGTAACGTAACGTATCTCAACGCAACAAGCACTAACGCGAAGCCAAATTAGCACAGATCAATTTAAGTTTCGCATTTTTGAAAAAGCGTGATTTATTTCTCAGAGATTTGCATTTTGATAGGTGCGAATAAACACCACATCCGTTTTCGGTAACGTTCGTATCACTTTTTGTTTGCTAATATCTTAGAAACCTATTTATGCAAAAATACAAATTTACCACTAAATGTAAAACCAGTCCAATGCTGTTCGAAAATTAGAAAATGAACAAAATAATATTTTTACTTTAAGCTTTCTTCCCCATTTACGTACGACAGTAACAGTAACTCGATAATACCTACCAGAAAAATAGTAACAAGTCCTAGGTATTTCGATTTCATTAAAATTTGTCACACAGTGTTATTAATCTTTATAAACCAATATTTATAATCTAAATTTGTTATTTTTAACTGAATTTCTTCTTTTATTATTTTCATTGAATTCAGTTAACCACGAATGACTTCTTTCAATTGATCTACTTCTTCTAGCCAAATCTCTTTCATTTAAGTTATTTTTCGGAATTATTTTTTCTTTTAAGCTATCTTCACCTGGGAATGCCCGGGAATTATTTTTTTGAAAATCCCGGGTAATTTTCAACGGGAATTTTCGGGAATTTAATAGTTAAGTTTTTCGAATTTGATTTTTTATCATTGCTGTTCAATGTTTTGTTACATAAAAATACGAATCTGTAAGCAGAGATAAAGAAGCTTACGAAATAGTTTCCACATAAAAAGTATTTATAGTATCTAAATTGGCAGATGTAGATGGAATTTCCATCCATGCTATAACTCAAAGCATATAAATTTATTTGTTTTTGTTTCGTTTTTAAATATTGTTGTTCATAAAATAAACGAATAAAAATTTTTTGTTTTTAATTTAAGGCCCAGATTAAACGATGATTTAATCTTTCTTTAACCCATACGAAAATCTACAAATTTAAGTAATTTAATTTATAGAAAAATAAATGAAAAATATTTTAGGCTTTATTCAGAAAAAATAGTTTAGGCTCACAAAACGTTTATCAAACAAATGTCCATATAAAATTAGTTTTGTAAACCTTTCTTAAACCAAAAATATTTCTTCAAAATAACAGCAGTTATTATTTTATTAGATCTACAGTAGGTAACTTAAAACTTGACATGTGTATGTAGTTAATTCTTTTATATCAAATTATTTAAAATGACAACTTCTGCATTTGAACTTAAGGCATGCTCTTCTACTATTTTTTAGAAATTATCTTACAATACAAATTTACATAAATAGTTATTGTTTTGTATTAAAAGAGCTGTTTTCACATTGAATGAAAAAATAAAATAAAGCAACATACCAGAAATTAAAATATGTATAAAAAAAATTTGTAAAAAAAACTCACAGAACGGAAAATGTGATTTTTTCTACCTCTTTTGCTTTTCGATTACGTTCGCCTATAAACTCCAAAAATCGTGTTTCAAGAAATCATTGAAAAATCAACGTGTGAATTACGTTACGTTAAATGATGTATGTTTTTTCATAAAATTATATTTTTTATTGAGGTCATTTAATTATTTTCATATATTTATGAAACTCCCGGGAATTCCCGGGAATACAACATTTTACTTCTCGATTCCCGGAAATCGAAAAAGTCCGGGAAATTAGAAACCCTAATGTATATGTTTAAAATAAAAAAGTTTATTGTTTTTTTGTACGGTTTTTTTATCACGCGACTGGCTTATATTAATGTTCAAAAAGGAACTTTTCGTATAACTGCTTTTTTGTACGTGCAAATATTTCAAGTAAAAGTTCTTTATTAATTATTTGTTTATAAAATATAATTCGAGCTTTGTTGTCACGAATGGTTTGTATTGAGCCATCAATTTTAATATTGTTTGTTAAATAAGAAACACTGAACATATAGGATTTAATGGTTTAAAATTATTTTATTTCAGTTTTCAGGTTTTTTTTTATTTACGTTTCGTAAAATATGATTTTGGGAATTAAAATTAAAATTAAAATAAGAATTGAAAAAATTAATCTTAGTAAAGTTAAAAGAGATAAGGTTTGGACAACTTTAATTTTAAACTTTTAAATAATAATAAATCAAATGTAAATCGAAACCAACAACTTTTATTCTATAAAAATTTAGACAACTTTTAACAACTTAATTGGACCGCTCACGACTTAAATCTTTTTTCAACTAACTTAAAGGATTCTCATCTTCAGTAATAAGTGTACTAGTAGATTTTCAATGGGTTGGGGAACATCTCTCGCGTCATCGTAATTATTTCTTAAGTGCGGTCAGGCTTGTATTTTTTGTTTGGCCTTCGAGAGTTTTTCATCTCACTTGCACTGGTTTACTGATCTGCCACGTATTACCGTGTAATCTTGCGGTATTTTGTGGAATTTCTTTAACAACTACGTTGCTACTTCCTATGTGAAGGCATAGGTCGTGTATAGTCAGTCACAACACTTTTTAAAATACTGAACATATGGTCTACGTTACTCCGTACATATTTGTGCAACACCATATTATGCAAATTTACTTTGCATTAATATGTTTTATAAATATATCAATAAATAAATAATAAATGTTTTTAGTACATGGGTGGACATCATTTAGCGAATTTTTGCAAATCGAATTCACATGTATTACTATTTTTTTTCATTAAGTCTTATCTGAGATACATTTTTTACTCATTTTTCTCAAACGCACTGAGAGAAATTTATTATGTATGCTGTTTATGTTAAAAAATGTTTTTGCCTACATATAACAAAATAAAAATTAAAAATTATTTTCTCTTACAAATTGGTTTTTAGTAGTTTTAAACTCAGAATTAATAAATAATAATAAATTTTTATTTATTACTTTTAATAAATTTTATTTATTACTTTTTGTTGAAACGGTTTTCTAAAAAAAAATTCTTTCATAAAAAATTCATATAACAATTACTTTTATTAGTTGTTCCTGCCTGTCCGTTTATCTCTTTCGCTCACTTACACAACAGTAAATTTATCTTGGTCAACCATGCTTTAGTAAAATGTCGGCAGTTTCTTTGCACAATTGTGAAGAGTGCATTAGCCGACTCTAATGTAAAGTAACTGCAACAGTAGGAAACAGCTGATCGATATTGTTATGTGATGTAATGTAACGTAACCTAATTTTCAAATAAAAATATCGAGCAGCTGTGTCATACGTTGCAGTTACATTACATTACTGTCGGCTAACTGAGCCCTTAACATCTTTAATTTAGTCACCGATGAGACAGCAACTAATGCACATCAGGCGGATGCTTAAATATTTTTTATATTTTTTTTGAAGAAATGTACGTGTTTCATTTCAAATTGGTAATGATATGCGAAAACAAAAAAAAACGAATTTGCAATTTATTAATTTTTCACTTATAACGTATTCTACAATTTAGAATTCTATCATCGTCATTTTCTAGCAATACGAAATAAAATTAGTAATTAAGCGACATACATATGTATATACATAAAAATACCAGTATTCTCTCTGCACAGGTAGTGTCAAAGAAACCCCAACTAAGTTTGAAGACTAGCACTTTTAATTGGTCGTTATATTGCAGTATACGAATGCATCCTTTAGAGCAAGCTTGAAAAATCTGAAGAATTGGACCATTGTAATTGTTGATATATAGGAAAAGTTTCAGTGGGACTAACGCTATCTTATTTTATCTATTTGGAATTTACTTTTTAAATTTCAATTGCTTTATATTATCTTCTTACTATTTTCAGAACTTTTATAGATATTATGAATTTCAACGACTTAAAGAAGAAAAGGCGTTGGAGAAGTCGGACGTAATAAAAGTTCCATTTATAAAAATTTTCAAGGAAGCATTCCCCCAACTTTTTAACATATTTTTCACTTTTTTTGTGACACTTGCTATATTTCCTGCAATTCATTCTGGTAAGTGATACAACTTTTACGGTGTAATTCATAAAAATGTCTTATATCAGCTTTCATCTGTACATTACTTAGTGTCCACACCTGACGAATTTATATAATCATGAATGTCAAATTGATATCATGGTGAAAATTCATCACATATAGACTTAATTTATTAATATTATGGCAGGGTTATGATATAGTCTTCAGAGCCCGCGGCCTGATAAATTCATATTCGTATCTGTAATATGTATTATCAATATGTCAGTTCTTTACAAAATGCATTACTTTTGCATTAACATTAAATTAAAAAAACAATACAAATGCAAATGGAATTAACAGGAAATCTTATAATTTTAGTCCACTATATTTTGCATTAAACTAAAATTTCTTCAAAGTAATGCATTAATATTGCATTAGCATTAAATTCCATATTTTTAATGCACTTGTTTTTGAATTGAATTAAAATCATTCAAGGTAATGCATTAATATTGTATTGGCACTAAATCACACGTAAAAAATGCACTAATTTTGCATGACCACCAATGAAATAATGTAATATGATTGCATTGTCACTTAAACATATTGTACACAATAAAATTACATAAAAGCTGAACAAAACAAGTAAACATAAAAAAAGTAAATCTCATATCGAGGCCACCCAAATATGCATGTTTAATAAAGTTTTTTTTTTGAGCTGAGCATTGAAAAAAAAGAAAAATTTAATATGCACTACAACATTTCAGAACCGATTCGAAAAAATTTAAGTATTTTCACGCCCCAACTAGATATGTAATCTTAGATTTCATCTATAGCTTTAACGAAAGACTCCATTGCTTTGTCATTTTTCTGTCGATTTTCTTCTCATTGGTATTCGTTCTTACGTAAAAGTATCATTTTTACGTACATGAACAGAAACCAGACTTTTTTTTACCGATTTGAACTTTTCTGTCGGCAAAGAAGAACTGTTAAATATGATTTTTCTGAAAATGTGCCCTATTTTCATCGATATATTTTGAACCGCTTTAGCAATCAAAGGTCCTATCATACATATTTGTCCGTCATCTTAGTACCTTGCATTTGAATACCAAGAACGACTTAATCCGGAAATTTCTAGCTCGAGATATGATTTGTCATGTGCAAAAAGGTCGAAAAAATTTAAAAATTAGAATATCTCAAAAACTGTACCATAAAAAAATTAACCTTGATATTCGAAATCAAAGGAAGAAAATACATAAGGAAGATCACTTCATAAAATTTACATTTTCGGTGTAAACTAGTGTTATTTGTTTCAATATAATTTCAGATTTTCATTCTATAAATTTTTTTTAAATGTATGTCTTAACTACACGTCTCCACGGCAAGAATTATTTCCGAAAATAAACAACAACGTACAAAAATGTTCATGTGCAAGCTTATGTTCTAAGATATTCCAGCAAAAAAATTTCAAGATTTTGTAGTGGGTAGTACTATTTTAATGGCTTACAAAGTAATGAGTGGTATTTATTTATCTAGTTATTTTATGCGTATAATAATGACTGTCCTCTAATGAATCATTACGTGAAAGTACTTATTGTAGTACCCCAGTAAAAAAAGAGACTCCAAAAAAGTCATGAAAATGTAGAGTTTACGATGCGGAAGTAGTGCAAATTTCGATCCGATCTAATGATTTTTACATGGGGTTGTCATTGCAAGAAGTTCTCTTTTTCGATGTCTGGTCACTGAATTGGAAGCGATATTAAGAAAAATTAGCTTTTTTGTGTTCTATGATAATATTTTCATCTAGGAAAAATGGTAAATAGTTGCCTTTTTTAACAATTCTTTTCTTTTTATACGAATTTAAGCCCGAAACAGTGTTTTCATGTAAATTTAAGCAAATAACTTTTAAATTTTAGACTAAAAATAGTTCATAAATTTCTTTAAAAAAATAATTTTTTTTTAAATTATGGTGAGTATTTTCTAACACAATGGAGGAGTTACAAGGTTTTGTGTGACTAAAATAAGCTTCTACGTGGTTTTTTGCTCACTCTCGGCAAATTAAAAATATCGATTTTTTGGAAGCAATGAAAATGTACTTCCGCTAGAATGACTTCCATTTTTTTTCACTGGGTACTTTCCAGTTAATAAAAATATGTATACATATCTAGAGAAAAATTTGTTGATCGTGAAAATGAGATTCGAAAACAATAAAATAACTTTGGTTTACTATGATTTTTATTACAAAATTTAGTTATTTTCGCATATTCTAGGCATATTTTATGCAAAAAGCAATCTAAAATTTTTTTCATATTTGTAAGCAAAATAGTTTTAGGCAATCAGTAATCTGTTAACTTTTGATGTTTGTATGCAAAAAGTATAAGGTACCGCATACTTTTTGAACTTCTCAAACAAAAATAATGGGTTATTCAGTCAAATTGTAAGTACTTACGACTGGGGAGTACATACAATTTCTTGCAGTCTAGTAGGCAAACTTTTTGGCTGGGTACAGAATACTCATTGTGGAGTTGGATATAATTTTAAAAAATTCAGTGTATGGATCAATGTTTTTTGGTTTTATTTTAATTTTTTTAATATGATTTAAAAGTGATTTATTTATATTCGTTTTATTATACATTAAAAATGCTGTAATTTTAACCGAGCCACAAGTTTATTATATTTAATTCACAAAAACAACAAATGTCTATGAAATTTGACTGCTTATGTTCAACATTACTTCTTCGAAATAAGTTTGAACAACTAAGTCGCAATTTATTTGCAAATAAATGTTTCTTCGGTCTACACGTGAACATATGGTGTTGGAAATAGAATTTGACAGTTGAGAACATAATTATTTCCAAGTTTATTGCGCGTGGAAACCCCCAGTAAGATACTGAAACACTTTGGCAAACATTTGCTCAAATAAGCATAACCACTAAATACTAATGAAAATCCTTTTATTCAGGTACTTGTTTATTAATTTAACTAGCTTCCAATAATATTGCATTTCATGTCTAATAGTGCATTTTGGATTCAAACAAAACTTTTAGCTTATTTTATTTCGAGGCTTATTTATAACAGTAAAATTTTTCGATTGATTTTCGATTTGCTATACTATGTAGATTAACGAAGAATGCAACAGTTTTGTTTAATCCAGTACATATAAGCTTTCAAAGTTGAAAAGAATCCATAGCCACAATAAGGCAGAGTTTGTTTTAGCGATAATATAATAGTATTACATTACTTCACGATAGGCTTAGTGGTAATGCAAAAAAAGTGCATTAAAAATATAAAAATGTATGTAAATGTAAACTACCTTGACGAGATTTTAATTCAATGTAAAAAATAATGCATTAAAAATATCAAATTTAATGCTAATGCTATATCAAGGCATTACTTTGAGGAGTTTTTATTTCAATGCAAAAAAAGTGCATTAAAATATCAAATCTAATGCCAATGCAATAATAATGCACTACTTTGAAGATGTTTTAGTTTAATGCAAAATATAGTGCACTAAAAGCATAAGATTTAGTGCCAATGCAATAAATTTGCATTTGCATTGATTTGGTTTAGCTTAGCAAAATGCTCAATGCATTACCTTATGTAATACAAATATCCCAGGTATGCAATATGTAATATGTATATGGGCATGTCCTGGGGTCACAAACGTACGTTCGTACGCTTTTGATGTACAAAAATATAGAAAAAAACATTTGCAAGCATTTTTTTGCGATTTGATAGCTCTATGTTTAGTGAAAAATATGGATTTCATCGAGTTTAAGTTTTCATATTAATAGTTATAAACATGTGGATACGAACGTACGCAAAACAGAAGTCAACTTGGCTGACAGTAGTGAAATGTAAAAATCTGCGAAATGGAACAGAATATTGAAAAGTAAATAATTTATTTTAAAAGTGTATTAATGTAGGTCTCTATTAAGTATTTACACAATAAAATATCTCCATTGGTTTTTGTGTAATTGGCTTAATTAATTAATTATCACCAGCCTTTTCCCATTTCCGATCTATTTTTTTTGCTCTTCTTACACTTTTCTCTTCTTACTTTATTGCAATAGAGAGATTTTGAAGAAGGATTGCAAATATAACATATTTTTTGCCTTTAAAATAGTTATATATAAAAACGTCTTTAGAAGTAGCTTAAAAAGAAAATATAAAATTTTATAGCTTCCAGCTCAATTTCCTCAAGTAAAGCAGGTGAGATATGCTATTAAACCGTTCTTTTATATAAACATAAACTTTTTTATAATTATAAACAATAAAACTCGATTATAATCAACATTTCATTGTTCCATCCAGGTAGACCATTCGGGGTTAACACCCATATACAAGTATTCAAATTATTAAGTGCTTATGGTTGATGAGCTCTCCTACTATTAGTTCTTTTATTTCATTATATTTTGTTAATACTTGCTTTATCTTTTTGTTATGTACATTACGGAAGTCCATATAGATGCACGTATATATGTACATACATATATGTATGTATACATACGTCATAATTTCCCTGCATAAAAAGCGAATAGTGAAAGTGTAGCGATTTACTAGTGACATTGTCAGTAGTACTACTGACCAGGTGTTTCAAAGCCAATGGAATCATCTATTGACATTTAACATTAGCTTTTCATTGAAAATCTACCACTAGACTGTAGTACTGCTGAGTAAGTAGTTCTTTTGGGAAAACATGGAGACATTGGCACCAAAGATTTACTAGTATATTGTAGGGGCTCTAGTCTACAATATCGATATGTCCTCGCTCGATGTCAATAGTAAAATACTAGTGATTTACTAGTGACATTGTCAATAGTACTTCTCACTAGGTGTACCCAGCCAATATAATCGCGTATAGACATATAACATAGGGTTGTCATTGGAAATCTACCAGTAGACTTTAGCACTATACTGTACGACCATATGGAGACATTTGAACCAAAGATTCACTAATACGTTTTAGTGACCCTCGTCTATAATTTTATAAGGGTTGGGACAACAAACTTAAACACATACATACATATGTAATTTTTTAACATTATTGCACAACATAATAAAAAAGAAAAACAAACTATTGACGCGTTCGTTGACAATGTCACGAACGTGTCTCTAACATATCTATACTCGCACATAAAAGGAAATTTGTTGACATTTCAAATTGTGCAATTGTCGCTAGAAAAAGAGTGTTGACATAGAGACATATGGTTATAGGCTGACTAGACGGTTATTAAGCGCATACATAATAACACGTCAACTGTCTGTGCACAAACATTTTATGCTTACCTATTTACATATATGTATACATAACGTTTTATATTATCTTAGAAATCTTAATGCAAGTTTACCGCTGATTTTTACTTTATAATTAATACATATGTACATAGCTTAGTGTCTTTTTATAAGAACAAATAAAGCATTCATCGAACAGGCTTCAATTGAACTTATCAGCATTTTTCTTTGGGCAAAGTATATTGAAAGTTGTTGAAGTGTTTTACAATTCTATCTGGAATAAAACAAGGATTGTCAAACTAAGCTGTCCTCAAACAATATCAAATGTCATATTATATGTCACTGTGCATTTATTTATATTTATTTATTACATATTTTTCATTTACAACAATTAATTGTGGCCAAACAATTAAACAACACGCAAATTAGGTATTTTTGGCAAGCATTTTGCAAATATTCATTTGAGGATGTTAATATTGTAGTAAATCATTGTGATATAATATCATCAACGTTTACCCCTTTGTGTTGGTATTTGTGAAAAACGACAGTTGCTTTGCCGGCATTATATTAGGAGTTACGATATTAGATCATCAAGTTTAGACACTATGTTCGTTCTAAAACAGATTTTACTTCACAAAGTTGTAATAAAAATTTGTATTCAAAACTGATTAATATCATTAAAATAAGTATTACGAGATTTTGCTACTTTTGTATTCTTATGTTGGCAAAATTTTCGAACAAATGCAGTTTAGCGAAGCAGCTCCAAATAAAAAAAAGTAGCCTATTTGATAGAAAATTGAAAAATAAGAAGAAAATATTAAATAAAAAAATTGGCGGCGACGCCTATTTTCCGAGTTGTAGGGCTCTGAAATTTCTATAAAAACTTCTAAGAAACTTCTAAGACCTTTCAAACCATATATATTTTTTTCAGTAAATTTCAGTAAAAAAAATACCCAAGAAAGAATCGAAAGTAGAAAAGTGTCGAAAAATCCGAAAAAAAATTTGGTGAAAAAAGACAGACAATTTCTGTAATTTACTTAAACATATTGTTAAATTTAAATTTTATTAAACGTGTGAGTTCTTTTGATTGCTCAAAAATAAAAATAAATAACACACAATTTTGATTATGTATAAGAATAGTAGCTTCCTTTTATTCTCGACTAAGCAAATTACAACTTGTCTCTACTTAAATACTTCTTATCGTTATTATCCACCGCACGAGGTCCTTACTTTCAACGATGCTGACTCAACTACCGATTAGCATTGACTCTTTCTCACATAGGCTGCCTCTTTTTATAGTACAGGAAACGGTTCTCGAATGTTCGTCCCTCTGCTCATATGTAGCGTAATGATATGTCTGAACTCAGTAATGCCAAATGGCATCTATGCACGTTTTAATCTGTATTGTCATTTACTATTGGCAGCCAAACGATCAAACAGTCTTCTAGCACAATCGGGAAAATTCATGTTGCTGTTTCTAGGAGTTTTTAGATAATTCGATTACTGTTATTTTTTTGAATTTCAAAGTAACGACTTTTATGTTGGCAATGCGGTGTGCTACTGGTAGTTCAGGGCGGTTACCATAAGTGCTCGCATTTTGATTTGTATGCGTGTAAGTCTGTAGCTATGCACACAATTATTGTTGTTGCTATAGTGCTTGCACGTGAATATGTGTGCACGTTTAGCGCTTTAGTTAAATACTTCCAAATAGTTCTTTATATTGACCTTGTAGGAATATTTTCGCGTAACACATTAACCCTGTTGGAATATTTTTACTCAACACTGCCGCCCACTTAAGCCTGTTCGTTCTGAATAGGCACCTTATCCGGCTTTCCATATTTTCGAATCGTTCTTAATGTACAAATTTCATTTTTGACCGTGGGCTATTGTGTTTTTGTATTTTGTAGACGACATTGTTTAACTTTTTTACCACCGTATATGGTCCCCCCACCAGGGAGTCTGTAGTTTGGTAGACATTCATATATTCCGCTGTGGGTTGAAAAGTAGAACCCATTGACCCTCATTAAAGTCTTTAGAATTTGCAGCACGGTCGTATATAATTTTCATCTTATTACTGAACATTTTAATTCGGCTACGTACAAATTCATGTAGCTCATTTAAATTTTCTTGCCTTTAGAAAGGGCCAGTATCTGCTTCATTTGTTTGTGTAGGCTTGACGCCGAACTCTAAATCTCCAGGCAACTTTAACTCAGCTCCAAAGATAAATTTTGCAGGTTTCGCGATGTTGTGTCATGCACAGCTGACCTGTATGCTAATAGAAATTTTGGAATGTGCTCGTCCCAGCCCTTTTGATCAGCCCTCACCACCTTTCGCAAATATTCTTCTAATGTACGGTTGAACCTCTCTACCATGCCATCAGACTGTGGGTGAAGTGGTGTGGTTCTGGTTTTCTTTATCCCATACCGCTCGCACATGTCTTTAAATATGGCAAATTCAAAATTTCTACCTTGATCAGAGTACAATTCAATAGGAACTCCATAGCGACATACCCAGTTGTTTACATAAGCGTCCACAACAGTTCTGGCTTCCTGATTGGGTATGGCATAAACTTCTGGCCATTTGCTTAAATAGTCCATCACTACAAGAACATAACGATTTCCGGCGTTGCTGACTGGAAAAGGCCCAGCTACATCCATTGCTATCCTCTCAAAGGATGCTCCCGAGTTGTATTTTTGCAGTAGACCCTGACCTCGTTTTGCTAGACCTTTGCATTTTGTGTAATTTAATATCCATTCGGCTACGACTTGTTGACATTCAATCCAATAAAAACTTTTCGAGCGTTTTTGTTACGCCCAGGTGACCACCGCTGGGTCCATTATGAAATTCCTTTAATACATCGCTCCTCTTGGATTTTGGGACCACGATCAGGTTCCCAAAACCATCTACACTTTCCCAGACACGATACAAACAACCATATATTAAATTTAAATATCTTAGTAGCCACCGCATTAAAAACATTCAGCTAAGATCACCTGATGATATTAAATTCAATATTGTCAAAATTAACGAAAACATTAAACAGGCTGCTAAACATGCTACTACCTCCCGTTTGCAGACTGGCCTTAATAGAATTTATTTTACGGAAATTGAACGCCTGGTATGTGAGAAAAGGAGAGCTAGAAATGAATGGCAACAACACAGATCACCCCTAAATAAAATCAGACTTAAAGAATGTACTAAACGACTCAAAGAGCTGCTTTCGTCGGAAAAAACTGAATAACTGGAAAAATATTTAGAAGGTCTCGATTTCACGTCAGCTCTAATTACACTTTATGGCGCACTACTAGAAATCGTAAAAGACCAGTTGATCTTAAATTACCACTGCGCACTTCGACCGGAGGCTGGGCAAGAAGCGATATTGAGAAAGGTTACTTATTTGCTGAGCATTTAAAACCTGTATTCTCTTCCAATTCGTATATGGATACTGTTGATTTACCGAATGTAGTTTCTCTACCCCCTCGTCCCTTAAGGTTTAAGATGCGTGAAGTACAAAAAGTAATTGCAGAACTCAACCCGAAGAAAGCACCAGGTATTGATGACATTATTAACAAAATGCTGATGAACTTGCCTCATATTGGAATAAGAATCCTGCTATTTATTTTTAATGCTATTTTAAGAATTCAGTATTTTCCACATAACTGGAAACTTGCCAAGATAAAAATGATTCCAAAGCCGGGCAAAGATCTTACAAAGACTAAGTAATATAGGCCTTAACCTTACTATATACAATCTCAAAGCTTTGTCCAAAATTTTAGCTAAAAATTGATGCATTCCGGACCATCAATTTTGCTTTAGAAGTCAGCATATCACCATTGGACAAACGCATAGATTGGTCCAAGTTGTACAAAGAACACTTGAAGAAAAGAAGTATTATTCTGCTCCCTTTATTGGTGTTTCTCTGGCGTTTGATAAAGTATTGCACGAAGGAAGTTGACTGCAGACCTGGGCAAAATGCATTTCTTTTGCATTAGCATTAAATTAAAAAAAAACAATGCAAATGCAAATTTATTGAATTGACACTAAATCGTATGCTTTTAATGCATTATTTTTTCCATTGAATTAAAATCCCCTCAAAGTAATGCATTAATATTGCATTGGCATTAAATTTGATATTTTTAATGCACTATTTTTTGCATTGAATTAAAATCTCCTCAAAGTAATGCGCTAATATTGCATTGGCATTAAATTTTATATTTTTAATGCACTATTTTTTGCATTGAATTAAAATCTCGTCAAGGCAATGCATTAATATTGCATTGGCACTAAATCACACGTAAAAAATGCACTAATTTTGCATTAGCACTAATGAAGTAATGCAATATGATTCCATTGTCACTAAAATATATTGTGCACACAAAATTAAATAAAGAGTGAACAAAACAAATGAAGATTAAAGAATACAGTAAAGTTCACATTGAGGCCACCTACATATGAAAAATATTCAATGAACGAATGAATATCGCACTTACGGCCCTTTTCAGAATGTACAATTTAAAGCGAAGAGGGACATTAACGAGAAGTTTTGTATGAAGAACTGTCAGTTAAAGTTTACGTTAACTCTTAACCATACGTTGTGAAAAGGAAGGTTAATCAACAAGGAAGTATTAAGTCAAAATTTTAAAATTTTCAGTAGAGACGAAAAACCGTTTGTGGTTACGTTTTAGGAAAATTTAAAAATCCAAATACATCATGGTGAGCAAATTCCATTTGAAAATATATGTACATTGTTTTTATTTTAAAACCTTGCAATTATTATATAAGAATATCTATGTTTTGAAAAGAGTTGCAAATCAGAAAAAATTTGAGCAATTTCAACATAAAAACACTTACATTTCGTATTAAAATCATGAAAGTAAAAAAAATTTATCAACAAAAGAGTGATCAAAATACGTTGAAATTTTTTCAGTAGATAGATATTGGTGTTGCTAGTTGGTTTCTTGCAAAAAGTGAGATATCAAAAATTTCGACTTAATACCCTCTTGTTGATTAAGTGAGATGTGTATGTTCAATGAATATTTTTCATTTGCAGGTGGCCTCAATGTGAACCTTACTGTATTTTTTAATTTTTATTTGCTTTGTTCATCCTTTGTTTAATTTTATTACGTACAATAGGTTTTAGCGACAATGCAGCATTACTTCATTAGTGGCAATGCAAAATCAGTACAATGTTTACTTGTGATTTAGTGCCAATGCAATATTAATGCATTACTTTGAAGTGATTTTAATTCAATGCAAAAACTAGTGCATTAAAAGTATGAAATTTAATGCTAATGTAATATTAGTGCATTACTTTGAGGATATTTTAATTCAATGCAAAAAATAGGGCATTAAAAATATCAAATTTAATGCCAATGCAATATTAATGCATTACTTTGAGAGGATTTTAATTCAATGGAAAAAATAATGCATTAAAAGCATACGATTTAGTGTTAATTCAATAAGTTTGCATTTGCATTGATTTGGTTTAAGGTAGGAAAATGCTCAATGCATTACCTTATTTAATGCAAATTTCCCAGGTCTGGTTGACTGTTGTGAAAGGAGAGTTTAAGAGTGTGCCCGAATCTATATGTTCTGGTGTGCCACAGGGCAGTATTCTGTGTCCTGACTTGTATTTAATATATATTTGTGATATGCCTGTGAGCAATAATCGAATCGAATGATCGAAGGCTAATATTGAAACATCATATTGACTCTAAGTTAACTCAAATATATTGGTTGATTGGCAGAAATTCAAGACTCAGCCTAGACTACAAACTTCTACTATACAAGTCGCTTTTGAAGCCAATATGGTGCTAAGGAATTCAGTTATGAGGCACTGCTTCAGTTTTCAATGTCGAGAGAATCCAACGAAGGCAAAACAAAATTTTACGGTTAATAACATCGACTCCATGCTAGATCAAAAATTCAAATATACATCGTGATTTAAGTATTCCACTAGTGATTGAAGAAATTTCAATATACGCAGGCGAAAATCCTCTTGCTCTTAATATTTTGAATTTTACTGGACACATCTGCCTAAAAAAGAGGGACACATGGGCTCTTATACTCAATACTCCAGACGGGACTACTTTAATATACTTTTTGTCCCCCTTTTTAGACTATCACAACTTATGTATTATTAATAACTATCAACAAGTTTATGTTTTCGATTTAAGATTTGAATACTTATTGTTAGTTCATATTTGAAGATACAATAAATAAATACATGTATTAAAAAACAAAATTATCAAATTCAGGCTGTTCCACTGGGCCAAATACGATTTTATCAGTGGATTTTCAGCTGATATCTATCCTCCTCTTTAGCCGCTATAATTTTCCCAGTACTGTATCTGCCCTTTGCGCCTCTGAATAGTCTTCTTCCGTACCAATTTTTGTAAGCCTGACATCAATGACACATTCTTTTGCTTCGACTTTTGAACAATGTCTGCACTCTAACCTACAGGGCCGCCGTTACAGAGCATCAGCATTATTATGCTTTGCACCCTTTTTATGCTCAATGCTGAAATCGTAGCTATGAAGTTATTCAATCAAGCGTGCTAGATGCCCTTCAGGATTTTTAAACTGTAGTAGCCACCTTAGCGCAGAATAGTCAGTTCTTAATGTTAAGTGTTGGCCATACAAGTATTTGTGAAAATGCTTAATGCACTCCAACACCGCCTGAAGCTCCCGTCGTATCACACAGTAGTCCCTCTCGGGCCTCGAAAGTATTCGGCTATAATGACCCACTGGTTTTTCTGTTCCATTAATCACCTGTGATAAAACACCTCCTATTCCATATCCACTTGCATCGCTATCTAGCAAAAAATTTTCCGCAGCAACTGAATATGCTAAGACTGGTGCTGTACACAACAAATTTTTTAGTGTCTGGAAAACTTTCTCCTTCGATACACCCTCTGGTATCGTTGTGAATTCTTTGTCAGCTCAAGTAAGCTTGCAGCTACGCTGGCAAAATTTGATACAAAACGTATGTAGTATGTGCAAAGGCCCAAAAATCTACGCAATTCATGAAGATTTCTTGGACGAGGCCAGTCCTTTACTGCTCGTATCTTAGCTTCATCTGTTGAAATGCCGTCTGCCGTAACGTTTTGGCCCAGATACTTCACCTCTTTCTGGAATAGTGCACACTTTTTTATGTTGAGTTTGAGTCCAGCCGATGATATACGCTGAAAGACTTCAATCAGATTTTTAAGGTGCTCATCGAAAGTCTTCCCCATTAAGAGAATGTCATCATGATGCACCAAGCATGTTTTCCAGTGCAGTCCCTTTAATACTTGCTCCATGAGCCGCTCGCAAGTAGCCGGAGCATTGCAGAGCCCAAATGGCATAACTTTAAACTGCAACAGACCATCGCTTGTTATGAAAGCAGTTTTCTCCTTGTCTTTCTCTGAAATCTTCACCTGCCAATAGCCGTTTTGTAGATCAAATGTGGAGAACCATTTCGTTCCAGCAAGCGTGTCTAAGGTGTCGTCAATTCTTGGTAGCGGGTAACTCTCCTTTCTGGTCACGTTGTTAAGTTTTCTATAGTCGACGCAAAATCGCGTACTGCCGTCCTTTTTCTTGACTAAAACTACCAGTGAACTCCAGGAACTTGAAGATTGTTCGATTACACCACACAGCTCCATTTCGTTGACCAACTCTTTTACCTCAGTTCGATTAGCTAGTGGTAGACTTCTGGTCGCCCGTTTTATTGGCCTTGCATCGGCAGTATTTCATGTTTTACTATTGCCGTTCTCACTTGGCTTTTACTCTTACCGGCAGAAATGCAGACGTGCCTTTTTATCAGTTGCATGGCTTTATTTATATCAGGAGGTGAAAGCTCTGCTACCCATTGCTATATATGTGCCTGAAATTATTCACGCTCCTTTTCAAACATATTGGCAGGTTCTGGCTTCTTATCGCAGTTTGTTATTGCCTCTGCTAGAGCACATTGACCTATCGGAATTCTTGTTGATGACTTTTTCTTGGCCTGATAAATTAAGTATCCGAATGGAAACCTTTCTTCCAGTGCAAGTTTTTTCGAGGGTTTTTGCTGTTAATAGCTCGATCTTAATTTCTGCTGGTTCTACTACCCACAATCTCCCTCCATTCGTGCTCATATAACTCGTTCATACCGTGGTGGTAATGTCTGATTTTCAATAGCAAGCAGTTTCTTGACGTGGATCTGATTGTCATATCCAACATCAAGCGGTATTTCAACACTACGCCAAATTATCACTTGTTGCCCCATATGCAAGTTGATTCCGTGGTTTATCATTAAATCGGCTCCATTAATAACCTCGTCCACAATATCGGCAACAATAAATACGTGTTTTGCACTGATATTGGCAATAGTCACCTTCGCCTCAGTTTTACCATAGACAGTGGCAGACTCCGCAGTAGCTGTACGTAGTCGTATATTAATTATAGTTTCACATTTCCCCTTCACTACATCGGGTCTGATTATTGACTGTGACGCTCCTGTGTTTATGGTATGGATGTCCTTTTCACCGTTGATGTATCCACATGCAGTAAGGTTGCTGTTTTTCTGCTGCATCACTGATATGGAGATTTTGGGGCCGTCGTTAGTGGGAGCTAGCTCTTGCCCCTTAGTGGTAGCTCGTTTTAGGTTAACGGGGACTCTTGTGTTGTTTGTTGGTACACTCGTTTACTGTTCCTTGACGGTGAAAAAGATCTGGCTCTCTTTCTTGGCGCCTTGCAGTTGCGCTGGTAATGACCAACTTTGCCGCAGTTATATTGTTAACTTTGTGCTCTTTCTCCGCCAATGCTTGTCTCACGGCCTCATTAATGCTAAAGACTAAACTATTCTCATTTTCGTCAAGGACATTGTGCGGAATAGCTTGCACACCTGTGGTTTCAAAATGAGCCTAGCAGTCTCCTGAGCTAGTACAAATGAAACCATTTTTGCGAAGGTTGCCTTTTGCGTAGCACACACTGCAATTTTGATATAAGGGTCGCGAATGCCATTAACAAACGCCTCTGTTTTGACATGATCCAAGACATGCCTTGATACGTAAGCTGCACCAACCGCACGATTCCCATTGCGTAATCTTGTGGAGACTCATTGGGCTTTTGTCGTCTACATCGCAATTCCGTGCGGTATGGGTCACGCTTGTGTTCACCGCCATATTTACGCTACAATGTCGCCATTATGTCATCAAAACTGTTTCTACAGCCTACTGGTACAGTTTCGAGTACTTCTGATACCGCACCTTTTAAGGCCAAATCTAGTTCTATGGCCTTTTCTTCACTGTCCCATCCATTTCTGTTAGCCACTGTAACGAACTGAAATTTGAAGATGTTTAATGGTGTGCTGCCATCTTTATCCTGCTTGAAACTTCTGGAACAAATCGCACTGGCCCGCCTTGGGACTGGAGGTTGACGATTTTTGCTTCTAGTTCGTGCAATTTCTCGTCTAAATCTTTTACTTGTAATTCAAAGCCACCAATTTCAAGGCTGTGGACTTTATTTTCTAGCTCCGCTATTTTCTCGTCAAACTTGATGACTCTTTCTTCGATGCCATCTACTCTTATATAAATGGCCTCAGAAATTTCTTGAAGTTTCTCATTCAGAGCCCTAGATATTTCTCGTACTTCATTTTCTCGTTGTTGGCTCTAGAATTTTCTTGCAAATCTGCCTTCATTTGGCCTGAAAGTTTGTCGTTGTTTAGCTTAGAAAACTCCTCAATTGCAGCCTTCATTTCCTCATTGTTCGTTTTTATTTCGCTCATCATGGTAGCAAACATTGCGCTGATGTCTGTACTGGTTGCACTACTAGTAGAAGGAGCATATGCTTCTTCCATCTCATATTTCTCTTCAAATTCGTACTCTCCTATGTCAATGCCATGACGCTTGAATTCATCTTTTAGCCTCTATTTTGAAGTTCTGCCTTATTACCTGTTGACGGCAGGTCACACTTACTCAATTCATTTTTGAGTTGTTCCACTTTTAAGTCTTCGAACTTGATTTAAGATTTTCTTTCCTTGTATTAAAAATTAATTATTTTCTAATTAAATTATTATTTTTATTTTAATTTTGCGTTTAAATTTTATCAAACGTGTGAGTTCTTTTGATTGCTCAAAAATAAAAATAAATAACACAATTTTTATTTGCTACTGTTCTTCCTTTTATTCTTCACTAAGCAAATTACAACTTGTCTCTAGTTAATTACTTCTTATCTTTATTATCCACCGCACGAGGTTTTTACTTTCAACGATGCAACGAGGCATTTTTATAGATGAAAAGGTTCTGTATTGTCATTTACTATTGGTAACCAGATGATCAAACAGTCTTCTAGCGCAACCGGGAAAATTCATGTTGCTTTTTCTAGGCGTTTGTAGATAATTCGATTGATGATTTTTTTTTGAATTTCTAAGTAACGACTTTTATGGCAATGCGGTGTGCTACTGGTAGTACAGGGTGGTTACCATAAGTGCTCGCACTTTTATTTGTCTGCGTGTACGTCTGTAGCTATGTACACAATTATTGTTGTTGCTTTAGTGCTTGCACGTGAATATGTGTGTATGTTTAGTGCTTAAGTTAAATACTTCCAGATAGTTCTTTGCATTGACCCTGTAGGAATATTTTCGCGTAACACATTAACCCGATTGGAATATTTTTACGTAACAATATAAACATACATGGTTCAGAAGGCCTTAGGCTGAGTTTACATCTGGCATTTCTTGTGTGCCATGTGCCCAAAAAAGCGTAACAGCTAATTAATAATATTAACTGTTTCTAATCATGTTGAATACTAGTTATGTATGAAACTGTTTAACTTAATAAATACGTGTCTGAATCAAACAGTTTTTCATTAGTAATTAGTGGTTACGATTGGCACACAGATGTAAACACGGTCATAGTATCTTCTTTCTAAAGATTTTGGGGTGTTTTGAAAATTCGAAATACAGATTATTGTTATGCTCTAAAGTACCTATCCGAAAAATAGTAACACTTCCCACAAGGGACTCTCGCAAGGCCTGCAAATGCGAGAGTCATCATTCGTTGGAATGAATTTGGTGCTACCTTCAGACTATAAGGTAGATGTTCAAAGCGAAAAGAACCATTGTTGGTTGAGAATGAGATGATATCTCTGGAATTTTCTTCAAATTCTATTTGATGAAAACCTGACATAAGGTCAAGGCATGAAAAGTATTTTGCTCTACCCAGTTGATCGAGAATGTCGTCAACCCCAACTAGAGGAAATGTATCTGCAACAAGCTTTTTATTAACTTGTCGATAATCAATGACTAGACGCCATCTTTTTTCATTACTGTTTGGGAGTGATTTTTTCGGGACTAATAATATTGGCCTACAATATCATCTTTGATTAGTTTATCTACTTGCCTATTGACTTCTTCTTTTTGCATTTCAGGTATTCTGTAATTTTTTTATGTATACAGTGATTTTACTATTTGTTCTCAATACTTGTTTGTAAAAATTTTATGTGTAATTTTTTCAGTTTCTAACCCGAATATATCTGTATATTTACTACAGAGTTCAGTTAATTGTTTGGAAATATGATCTGGAAAGTTGTCTTGTAATTTTTGTAATATTTCTTTTTCTCTGCATGCATCCAACTTATTACTTGTATTGTGGACCTTGAAAATTTCATAATTGGACAATTTTTTTGTTTTAATTTTGATGTTTTTGATATTAGTACTGTTTTGAGTTATATTAATTATTCGCACATGGGATGATTTGCATGAAATGATGTATTTGCAACATATCCCAGGTTTTATTTCCTGATTTGTTACTAATAGTTCAGAAACTGTTTGTTTCTATATGTATTTTTCTGATGACTTCAGTTCTAGGTGGTATAGTGAGATCATATTTTTGTGGTTGATTAACCAATTTGAATATAATTTCACCAGGATAGTTGAAGCGTCGAAGAATTAGTTTTTCATGGTTTTCATAAAAATCAAGAATGCAGTTATATTTCCTAATGAAATCTAAACCTAGAATTCCTGCGCATGGTATTGGGAAAGAATCTTCTACAATATAAAATGTGTGTGGTGTGCCGTTGTTGTGTTTGCAGAGGTTAGCCTCTATACTACCAATAGTGAAGACAGGTTTTTCTCCTATGGATTGGGTTTGGATAATGTTTTTCTTTTTTTATATAATTATTTTTAAATATAGACACGCTCATGCCGGTGTCTATAAGGAAAGTATTACTGCCATTGCTCAAAGAATTCGATATTTTGCAGTAGCTAGAGGGGTTTAGGTTAAAGTGGTAAATGTTGTTAGTAGAAATTGTGGGTTTAATGTTGTGAATATTATTGTTATTTAATTTTCCCCCAGATGGGTGGGCTGAGGGTTTTGGTAGTTTTCCGATTCATCGGAGTTAATTAAGTTAATTCTTCTGTTGTTGTTGTAAGAACTCCGAGAAATATTATTGTTATTGTGATGATTGTTACTGTTGTTGTTGGTACTACGATAACAATTGTTGTTGCGATTATGGTTTCCACGGTAGTTTCTGCTATTGTTGTTGTGGTATCTTCGATAAATATTGGAATTTGTTTTTCTATTGCGATTGTTGTTGTTATTGTATACTGGTAATCGATTTCTGTTTGTAAAATACACGATTGGGTTTTGTTCATTATCATTAATTTTTAAAAATTTTAAAGTGACTTCTTCTACGGAGTTGTAGGTGCCAGCTTCCAATATTGTTTTAACTCGTTCAGAGTCAACGTTATCAATTATAGACTTAGAGACGGCTTTTGCAGCAATTTTGTTTGCGGCCTCTTCTGTCATACCGTCTGATATGTGTGTGTTGGCTAGTTCTTTGGCTAATTGTTGTATTTGTTTAGTGTATTAAGTTTTTTCTCCATAAGATTATTTTGTCGCTTTTAATTTTGCTAAAATGAGCAGCATTGGCTTCGACTGTTAGAAGTCCTTGAATTTTATTTCGCACCGCGCTGGAGATTTTAGTGTTTATTATATTGACAAGGATCGATTCGGAATTTTCGCCTCTTACAGAATTTAGAAGAATTATTGCGTCAATAAATTTTCCAAGCATGGTTTAATTGTCATCAAAATCTGGCATGGTATAATTGCCATCTTAACAACAGATAAATTGTTTGAATTACAAAAAAAAAATTTAAACTTATTTTATACATACATATTGCCTGGATATTCGTCGTTGATTATATTTATTGCATGTTGTAGTGAGTGTTGTACTGCATCTGGCATCTGTACTGCATCTGACTAAGGGATGACGTTGTAGATGATTATTGTGTAGTTGATTATTATTGCTGCTTGAAGTTAAATTAAATGCTGTTGGCTGCTGCCTGTAGTGTTCTATTCCTATTTTCCAAGAGTAATTTTGGGATGAAGTTGTAGACGGTTATTGTGTAGTTGATTATTATTGTTGCTTGAAGTTAAATTAAATGCTGTTGGCTGCTGCCTGTACTATTCTATTCCTATTTGCCAATAGTAATTTTGTCAGGAAAATAACAGCTACCAGGATTAATGTTGACAAAATTGTAATATAGATCATCGTATCGTTTCCGCTTTATTCATTTTCTATCGGTATGTTATTCCTTAATATATGTACTAGTTCCTTGTTGTTATTTTCTTCTTTAGTTTTGCCTACTTCGTATCCAGCAATAAGTATTGGAATTGTGCTTAAAATTTTTTTCACCATGTCATTTTTAATTTAATTTTGTGAAGTCTGTTGAACGTTGATTTGTTTTTTATTTTTTATTTTTTGTACCAAGCATGCGCTAATACCAGTTATTTATTATTTTTCAGACATTAGACCGCACTCCGATAATTTTTTCATTTCAAAGGAACTTTTTACACCGATCACGTGTTTTTTAACATTTAATTTATTTGCTATGCTGGGGAGCTTAACAACATCTTGGATACAATGGCCTAAAGCAAACTTGCTCTATATACCAGTTTTATCTCGAACTGTGTTTTTACCAATGTTTTTATTATGCAATTACTTGCCAAAGGATACATTGAGGTCGCTTCCTGTGTTAATCACTAATGAGTGGATATATTGGCTAATAGCAATTACTATGTCATACAGTTCTGGTTATTTAAGGTACAGTATGTATTTTTGTGTTAAAACATTTTAATAAAACAAACTTTTTTGTTGGAATTACAGTTCTTTAGGCATGATGTATACCCCCCAGACGGTTCCACCAAAATATCAAATCACAGCAGGAATGTTTGCTGCTGCCATGTTAATAACTGGAATTTTTACCGGAATTCTATTTTCCTTTATTTTTCCTGCATTAGTTTCCAAATATGTGTTGTTTTAAATAAAATTGGAAAAAATTGTGTGCCATTGCAGATTTCTTGTTTTCAAAAGAACTTTTTTAATAGTCGAGTAGACTATGCATAGCGACTTTACATCAATTTTTTTAAATGTAATGTAATGTAAAAAATGTTAATGAAAAAACGATGTGTGTGGTTGATTAATTTTTTCTGTATGAATTTCGAGGCTGCTTAAGCAAGTGATCAGTACAGTTATCCAAAAAATTCTTGAAAAGGCTAACATACCTCAAAAACGTCTAAGAACGCATAAAAAACTATTTAAAATTAATAAATGCATACGAGTAGCAAGTTAAAATCCTTCTGCAAAAATTTTAAATCACAACATTAATTTTTTTATGAATCTGATTTTATTTTTTAAAATCTTTTTACATACACATATATTTAAAAATTCAACATTTATGCAAAATTTTCATTGCTCTGCTTAACATCCTTGAATGCATTTTCTGTCATTACTTTAAAAGATTTTACACACTTAACTAAAAAAGCTAGATTTAATATGTTCCATATTTCTCACTTAACGTATGAATCAATCACATGTGCTTATAACGGGTAGTAGCTTTCTGCTTAAAATTTTTTTTTAAACCAAAAATTGCTATGTGTTTTTTGTTTTTTAAACAAATTTTTAAGTAAAAAGCAAATGTTTTTTTATTCATACTACCCAATGTGTGCTTTATTTATTTAAATACTTGTTCTATATTCCGTATGCGTTTTTCAACTTTTCCTTTTTTCCTCATGAATTAATTTTTTACCTTTTTCAACAGATTCGGAAATAAAAAATCCTGGGAATAACGTTCAGTGTGCAAAGTTCGTATTGGTACATCCGCAATAAAATAGTCACTGCCTTGTAATTTTGTGGATGGATATGGATAGTACTCTTTTAATGGCTTACAAAGTAATGAGTGGTACTTATTTATCTAGGTATTTTATGCGTATAATAATGATTGTCCTCTAATGAATAAAATAAGAACTTATTTATATTATTACGTGATAGTACTTATTGTAATACTTTCCAGTTAATAATGAAATATGCATATTTGAGAAAAATTTTTTGATCTTGAAAATGAGATTCGAAAACAATAAAATAACTTTGGTTTATTATAATTTTTATTACGAAATTTAATAATTTTCGCATATTCTAGGCATATTTTAGGCAAAAAGTAATTTAAAATTTTTTGCATATTTGTAAGCAAAAAATAACCCATTAAATTTTGAATACTTTTAGGTAATCAGTAATCTATTAACTTTTGGATATTTTAAGGCAAAATGTATAGGGTACCGCATACTTTTTGAACTTCTCAAACAAAAATAATGGGTCATTCATTCAGTCAAATTATAAGTACATACGACATATATAAGTACATACATACACTATTTTGCATTCTAGTAGGCAAACTTTTTTGCTGGGTAGTTTTCAAAATAACTATTTTGTATAAAATTATTGATCGAAATGTCATTTTGGTTATTTGACTTGTTAAGTAGATCCTCTCTTTATAGATTCCGACAAATTGAGACCGTACGAATATAAACTTTGTATGCTGTATATATTACGAACGCAGTTTAACTTGTTTTTTTCACTTAAAATACAAATCTTCCTTATCAAACAGAGGTGAGTTTAAAACACAGTTAATACTCCATTAAAAAATATTTATATCAATTAAATAGTATTTTGCCAGGAACCTAAAATAGTCTGACACTATATTTGTCCATAAGCTAGTTGGGGCTCTTCTGCTGCCTGATTGTCGACGTAGAAGAATAACTTCTCACCTTCAACTACATTCTTGGCCACTAGCTCCGTGGCCCTGAGAATCGCCAAGATCTTAGCTTGGAAAACGCTGCATTTGTTCGGTAGCCTTCTCCTATTTTCTAATTTTCAGTTCAAAAAATTGGGCGTGTTCCCGTCCATAAAAATTAAAATAAAATATATAACTATTGCGATATCGGAGGTGTAAGTTTCTGTGTGAGTAGAATCAATGATGCCTCATGCATTAAACACATTGACCACAGCAGGCTACCGATTACAAAATGTCAAGGATTGAATACACATGTGTATATAAGAGTAATTCTTTTGAAGACAGTACGGCAACATGGCGGCAGGTAGTTGTCTACGCTGATTTTGTCGTTGTAGTCTAATATGAAAAAATTCAGTGTTGCCAGTACAATACAAAATATTGAATGAATGATATCGTACAATTATTTCATGTTATTTAACGGAAACAATATCCAAAAATTGATGTAAAGCATAAATTGATTAAATTTTATACTTTAACGTCATATAAGTACATTTCGAAAGAGTAATTCAGTTTTTATAAAGGCGAAATATTTGAAGGTCGCAATACTGAACTATGTATTTATACTTAAACATGAGGTGCAGATGGTGCTGCTGCCGTCTCCAAAATAATTGAGTAGCTGGCTGCAAGGCGACAAATGTGGCTAGCCTGCTGTGGTGAATGTGTTTAATACATTAGCCGAAATCGGGAAATGGGCCAGATCACATGGTTTATGTATTAATCCACCTAAGTCTTAGTGCATAATTATTTCTAAAACTAGGAGAACTTTCGAAAATCTTCGGTTAGAAATAAATGGTGATAATATATGCTTTGTTTCCTCAGCGTCTAATCTGAGAGTAATTTTTAACAATAGACTTACTTGGTCCGACCATATTAATACTGTTGTTGCTAGAGTCTACATTATGCTACACAGTCTGTGGGCAGCTAAAGATTAAAGATATTAGCTAAATCTTATCTCATACCATCTCTTCTATATGGTTTTGAACTTCTTGCAAATTGTGACTGTGAAGACAACTGAAAACTTAATGTTGCACATATTTCGTCTTATGCCTACTACATTTTTCAAATAAATTTTAAAAATCTCCTAAAATGTAAATGTCTAATGTTTCTGCACAAAATTATTAAATCGAAACAACCGGCATGCATTTAAAATACTATTGTGTTTGCTAGATCCAACTGTGGTAGGAATATTATGTATCCAATTCTTGATCTTTTTTTTTCTTTTTTTTTAATACATATATTTATTTATTGTATCTTCAAATATGAACTAACAATAAGTATTCAATCTTAAATCTAAAATATAATTATTAGGACCGACTACTGTCGGACATAAACTTGTTAATAGTTATAAATAATACATAAGTAGTGATAATCCAAAAAAGAAAACAAATTTATAAAAAGTATAAAAAAAGTATTTTCAAGAAATCCCATCTGGAGTGTGTCCAGTAAAGTTCAAAATATTACGAGCAAGCGGATTAAGATGTGACTCGAGTTTTGTTAAATATTTGTCTGCGTATTTTGCAATTTCTTCAATCACTAGTGGCCGATGCTATTACCCGTAAAATTTTGTTTTGCCTTCGTTGGATTCTCTCTACATTGGAAGCTGAAGCAGTGCCCCATAACTGGATACCGTAACACCATATTGGCTTCAAAAGCGACTTGTATATTAAAAGTTTACAGTCCTGGCTAAGTGTTGAATTTCTGCCAATCAACCAGTGTATTTGAGATAACTTAAGTTTCATCTGAGTTAGCTTAAAGTAAATATATGATGTTTCCATGTAAGCCTTCGATCAAGGTGTATACCAAGGTATTTCACTTGGGAATGTTGAGGAATATTTTGATTATTGATTCGAATTGGGGAACAAGTATCTCTTCTTAGGGTAAACGTTATATGGACACACTTTTGTTCATTTAACATAATTCTCCATAAGTTCAACCACATTTCCAATTGTGTAATATGTTCTTGTAGATATCGGGAAGCCTCGTGAGGGGTTTCATGCATACTCAGGCAGGCTGTATCATCGCAAACGTAGATGTATGGATATTGCTGCTCAAAGGCATATCACAAGTATAGATCAAATACAAAACTGGCCCCAGTATGCTACCCTGTGGCACACCGGATGATATAGATTCGGACACACTCAAGAATTCTTCCACAACCGTGAACTTCCGGCTAGTAATGTAACTTTCTAATAAATTCACTAAATTTATTGGTAGATATGATTTTAATTTTAAAATTAGGCCTTCATGCCACACTTTATCAAATGCCTGAGAAACGTCAATAAACAGGGCAGAACAATACTTCTTTTCCTCAAATGTTTTTCTTATAAATTTAATTAATCTATGAGTTTGTTCAATGGTGCTATGCTGACTTCTAAAACCAAATTGATGGGTTGGGATGCACCCACTATCAGTTAAATTTGGGGACAATTTTGTCATGAGCAGCTTTTCGAAGAGTTTTGACATAATTGAAAGCAACCTTATTGGCCTATATGACTCAGCTTTAGTAAGATCTTTGCCCGGCTTTGAATTCGTTTTGATTTTTGCGAGCTTCCAGAGTTGTGGATAATACTCCAGTCGTAATATGGCATTAGAAATAAACAGCAAGATTCTTATTGCAATATGCGGCAAGTTCATCAGCATCTTGTTACTAATTCCATCAATACCTGGAGCTTTCTTTGGCTTGAGCTCAGCAATTACTTTATATACATCACGCATCTTAAACTTTAAGGCTCGAGGGGGTAGAGCAACTACACTCGGCAAATCAGCAACACCAGTACATGTATTTGGGGTAAATACGGATTTTAAATGCTCAGCAAATATTTTACATTTTTCCGTATCACTTCTTGCGCATCCTCCGGTAGATGTGCGCAGAGGTGGCTTAAACTCAACGGGAGTTTTAAGCTTTCTAGCAGCGCGCCACAAAGAGTAATTAGATGTTGGTGTGACATCAAGACCTTCCAAATAATTTTTAAGAGATGCTTTTTTTTCAGATGCAAGCAACTCTTGAAGTCGTTTAGAACATACTTTAAGTTTGAGTTTATGTTTGGGTGATCTGTGCTGTTGCCATTCCCTTCTAGCTCTTCTTTTTTCACATACGAGATATTTAATATCCCTGGAATAAATTTTATTAAGCCCATACTGCGGATGGGAGGTAGTGGCATGTTCAGCAGCCTGTTTAATAATTTCGTTAATATTGGCAATGTTAGTTTCATTGTCATTGGGTGTTCTTAACGCAATATTTTCCGTGCAATGACTACTAAGATATTTTTTGAATCGCAGCCAATTAACACGATGTGTCATCTTCATATATGGGTGAGGTAAGTCACGTCTTAGTGGGTTACAAGTTGTAAAGATAGTGGGGGAGTTATCGGAGGAGAGATCTAGAGAAGTTTCAACATTAATTAAATCCCTAGAAATATTTTTCATTACGCCAAAATCAATAACATCCGGAATTTTTCGTACGTCAGTAGGCCAATAAGTGGGCTCCCCACTCGAAATAACATCTAAGCCCATTTTTGAAATTGTATTAAACAAGCTCGACCTCTAGGTGTTACAAGGCGCGACCCCCAGTACGTATGCTTTGCATTGTAGTCTCCAGCTGCCACGAAACAAGATCCAAGATATTTGTAGAACTTCTCATACTGATCTTCGGTAACTGAAAATCTGGGATGTGAGTAAATTGATGATATCACGAAATTAGAACAAAAATTTTCTACAAAAATATTCGTAGCTTGCATATATTCTTCAATAACGTTG
This sequence comes from Tachina fera, assembly GCA_905220375.1. Lineage (NCBI taxonomy): Eukaryota > Metazoa > Arthropoda > Insecta > Diptera > Tachinidae > Tachina > Tachina fera. Next base: position 122,549,285 of record LR999963.1, on the reverse strand, counting down.
TCAAGGATATAGAGTAGTACAAATGTAGGGATACTGGCTCAATGTATTTTTTCCATAAGGATCATATAAATGTGGGGATACTGGCTCAATGTATTTTATCCATAAGGATCATTCTAATTAGTATATATGTGCATTCCAATACATGTATTTTTCCCATAAGGAAGGATATTCCAATACATGTATTTTCTCCATAAGGAAGGATATTCTAATACATACATATATATGTCTACAACAAAGTTAACTTCAAATGAGAATATATTTCTCTCATAAAAAGTTTAACGAAGACATTTTTGTAAATGGAACAATTCGAATGAGATTCTAATTTGAGTAATTATATAAAATGAGAGTTTGATTGACTCAAAAATATGTATATAAAAGACCAATTATAATTTAGTTTTAGTTATTGTTATTCAAAGATCCTTGACATTACGTTCAACAACAATGCTAAGAATGAAGTTTAACATAACATTAGAATTTTTTTATTTATTATATGAAAGTTTAAGAAATACATATAAAATTTAACTAATTTTTGTTTGTTTTTAGATCTATCAACAAATAATTAACATTGCGCAAGGACTAAAATCAGAATACACAAAAATTGATGATATTCCCTTAAATCAACCTTACAAGATTTTAAATTTTGAATGGAAGGTTACACAATATGGATCCAAAGTTTCATATTTAAACAACAATAAGTGGTTTTATCTTCTGCAAAGAATCGTTAAATATTTAAACAGAGATGATCCTTACTTATCAAAACTGAATGACAAAATTTGGACAATTATTTACAAAGGACGTCAATCACCAAATGGTTCAGCAAATATTCGAACTAAACTATAGCTACATTTTTTATTTGTTATAAGAAATTTTATTTAGTTACACAATTTTAAAACAATATATACATTTAGTAAAGTGAAGTGAGATCTGCTTATTTATTGATTTTTTTTGTTAAACATGCACATGCACGTTAACAAAGTGAATTTGAAATCCATTTCAGGAAGATTTTGTTTGAAAAATTTAAAAACAAATGTATATACATATGTATGTATTTCAAATTCATTTTAAATTTTATGAAAATGAGAGTTTATGTTTAAAATAAGTTATCTTATATATTTTCATTTTAAGAAAAAGGATAGGACATTTAAAAATTTAATGCAAGTTAAACATGCATGTGCAAGACATGAAATTTAAGCATGCATGTGCAAGACACATGGTCATATGTATATGTATGCATTACAATGTTTTATTACTTTTTTTGCACTTATATAGAAATTTTCAAAATTCTTACAAAAAAAAAATTACATGAAAAAATATTCCTATAAGGAAGGATATTTCCAACACATGTATTTTCCCACAAGGAAGGATATTCCAATACATGTATTTTTCCATAAGACATGCGTATGCACGCTTTTGCATGCTTTTTCATGCCACATCATCTAGATGTATTTTGCTTTACTCTAATTTTCATTTTAAGAAAAAAAAAGGATAGGACATTTAAAAATTTAATGAAAGGTAAACATGCACATGCAAGACACAAAAATATCTATCTATGAAGGACAAACAAATATTTTTCCTTTATTGCTTAAACTCACTAATTTACAAGATGCGTGTAGATTTACGTGGGTGCGTTGCTGAAATTTACATTTTAGTTGTTCTGAGAAAAAGGGTACACGAAAAAAAACTCTTCACAAAAAATATCTTTCTATGGATTACAAACAAATATTTTTCCTTTATTGCTTAAACTCACTAATTTACAAGATGCGTGTAGATTTACGTGGGTACATTGCTGAAATTTACATTTTATTTGTGCTGAGAAAAAGGGTACACGAAAAAAACTGATTACAAAAAAAAATTAAGATGAATGTATGCATATATTGTGTGCACAAAAAAAGTATAAAATAAAAAATTTTTCTGAACAAAATTCTAGTCTTTTGACATTATTCAAAAACGAAGTGTTGTGTGAAAAAAAAAACTAAAATAATATTTAAAACTGTTAAATTATATGAATATTATTTTTTGCAGTGATAAGTGTATTCATTAAAAATAAATAATTTTCTTTAAAATTAACAACGATAAATAAGAAGACTTTCAACAATTTTAAATTAAATAAAAATTATTTTACCAGTGATAACTTCAATTCCCAAAACTTTAAATTATATAAAAATGGAAAACTTATATAGTTGTATTGAATGTGGAAAATTGTTCAGTAAAAAAAATTTATTTGAACATGAAAAAACCCATGCTGGATCATCGAAACATGTAGCAGAACTCCCTATTCCTCAAAACGGTGTTAAGAGACTACATAGCGCATTCATGTCTAGAATCCAAACATTGCTATTTGAAAACATTGATGATGGATGTCTCTTTCCTGAGGAATTTTTGAATAAGGCTTGGTTAGCTTTAAAACCCGAAATTAATTTGTGGTTGAAAATATATAAAGCTATGAAAATTTATATTGAGCTATCGGGATTATACACCAAGCTTTTACAGAAGATATGGAAAATACTCCATTAGAGATTAAAACATTTCAAACGAAAATAGAATCAATTTTTAATGAAAATAGCCTTAATGAAGTCTTTACCCATAAAATAAAAGAAGTTATAAATAAAATGGAAGAGTTCCAGGAAAAAGACAGTGGATGGACGTTGGTTCAAATTATAAAATTGGATACAAACCTTAATAAATATCAACCATTGAAAGGTTCTACATATTTTCCACTACCACAGAAGCTTAGCAGTAGAAAAGCTTGTGTAAATGTGCAGAACAATGACCAATTTTGTTTTAAATGGGCTGTAGTTTCCTCAATATATAATTTTAACAAAAATGCGAATCGTATATCATCATATCCAGTCAACATAAATTTAACCCAAATAAATACACATAGAGGACTTTTGAATTTTGAAGGTTTATACTTCCCTCTACAGATAAAAGATGTAGAGCTGTTTGAAGTGCTCAACGAATGGATAAGTGTAAATGTTTTCGGATATGATGTGGAACATAATATTATTATCGGACTATATTATAAAATAAAAGAAGTTAAATTACATCATATCAATCTTCTCTTTCTTCAAAGGGAAATTAGCTCAACAACAACAGGCCATTATGTGTGGATAAAAAATATTTCAAGGTAATAAAAAACATAAATTTTTTTTATAAATTCCTTTCAATTGATTATTTTGTTTGTTATAATATATTATATACATAGATTAATTAGTAACCAAACCAGCAAGTTTAAGGGGAGAAATTATCTATGCAACTTTTGTTTGCAGCACTTTACAAAGGAGGACAGATTAACAAAACACATGTCAGAATGTAGAAAGCGGGTAGTATATCTTCCAAATGAAGATAAGGTAATTTTAGAATTTAAAGATCATGAGAAAGCAATGGATGTACCATTTGTTATTTATGCGGATTCTGAATGAATATTTCAGAATTTTCAAACATGCATTCCGAATCCAAATAAATCATCAACAACATTGATAAACAAACATATCCCATATGCTTTCTCATATTATTTAAAATGTAGTTATGATAAGAATTTAGATAAGTTTAAGTATTTTAAGGGGGAAAATTCACCCAAAGAATTTATAAGTGAACTAGTGAAGGACGTAGTCTTCTTATATACAAATTATTTAAAAGATATAAAACCAATGATCCCTTGGAATGAAGACACTTTAGGAAGTCTACCATTTGTCATATTTGTTTAAACCTATTGTTAATGAAGATAAATTTAAAGACCATTGTCATTTAAGAGGGAAATATAGAGGACTTGCACATCAAAAATGTAATTTAAATTTCAAAGTTCCACGTTTTATTCCTGTTGTTTTTCATAATCTTTCTTCGTATGATTCACATTTGTTTATAAAGGAACTTAATCATATTAATAATGGTTCAATAAATATTCTCCCATTAAATAAGGAATTGTACATATCCATTTCAAAAATTATCAGTATAGATAATATCAATATTGAAATTAGATTTTTAAACTCATACAGATTTATGCAGTCAAGTTTAGACTCATTAGCACATAATTTATCAAGAACTGATTTTACTACATTAAAGTCAAGTTTTGAAGATGAAAAACAATTTTCTTTACTAATGAGAAAAGGAGTTTTTCCATATAATTATTTAAATTCAGTTGACAAACTTAAAGAACGGAATTTACCAACGAGGGAAAAAATTTTCAATATACTTACAGAGACAGAATGTTCAGTAGACGATTACAACCATGCCAAGGAAGTGTGGAATGCTTTTAATTGTGAGACACTAGAAGATTATCTAATGCTTTACCTCAAAACTGATGTTTTACTTCTGACAGACGTTTTTAAGAATTTCAGACTATTATGTAAAAACATATATAAATTAGATCCATGTCATTATTATACAGCGCCAGAGCTTTCATGGGACGCAATGCTTAAAATTACGAAAATAAAATTACAACTTTTGACTGATATTGACATGATTACGTTCATCCAAAAGGGAATAAGAGGAGGAATCGTTCAATGTTCGAAAAGACATTCAAAAGCTAATAATAAATGTATGACAGATTTCAACAATAAGCTTCCATCTAAGTATCTTAAGTATTTAGATGCAAAAAATTAATATGGGTGGGCTATGTCACAATATTTACCAGAAAGTGGATTTGAATGGGTTAGTGACATGACTCCTTACATTCCATTGCCGACGATTCATCTGTTGGATATATTCTAGAAGTGGATTTGACATATCCAACAGAGATTCATGATCGTCATAACTTCTTACCATTTTGTTGCGAAAACAAAGTACCTCCAATGGCTAAAGATTCAAAGCTTATATTGGATTTGACTAACAAAACTAAATATGTTATATATTATAAATACTTGCAACAGTGTCTAACACATGGTTTAAAGTTAAACAAAATACATAGAATATTGAAATTTAAGCAGTCCGATTGGTTAAAAAGTTACATATCTTTAAATACATTTCATAGGATGAATGCTAAGAATAAATTTGAACAAAATTTCTTTAAGTTATTAAATAACGCAATATACGGAAAAACAATGGAGAACATAGACAAACGGAAAAATATAAAAATTGTTAACTTTTGGGATGATGTTGGGAAAAAGCTTGGAGCTCGAGCTCTAATTGCCAAACCAGAATTCAGTTCTTTAAGTATTTTTGATGACAATATGATTGCAATTGAATTAAATAAAACGCATTATATATATAATAAACCAATATATCTTGGATTTTGTGTTTTAGAGATATCTAAGTGGAAAATGTATAATTTCCATTATGATTATATGCTTCCTAAATATGGATCTAATGTAGAACTTAATTATATAGACGCCTTTATTTATACAATCTATACTGAGGATTTTTGTAGATATTTACAATGACATTGATGATAGATTCCATACGTCTGATTATGAAAGTGATAATAAATTTAATATTCCCCAGAAAAATAAAAAAATTTTGGGAATGATGAAGGATGAAAATAATGGAGTCGTCATGAGGGAATTCATTGGTTTAAGATCTAAAATGTATTCTTTTAGTACTGAAGAAGGGAGAGAAATAAAAAAAGCAAAAGGTGTAAAAAATAATTGTTGTGCTAAGTTAAGCTTAAGTGATTATAAAAATTGTTTATACAATAAACAAAATTTACTATGCGAATATGTATATATTTAAGTCAAAGCTACACAATCTGTATACTTCCTTAATAAATAAAATATCTTTAAGCTATGTAGATGAGGAAAGATATGTTCGCAAAAATAATGTAGATACCCTTGCTTGGGGACATTATGAAGAACAATTTATGAATGATACTAACGATGATTCTCTAATGGAAATTGATTATATAGATGAATAAAGAATAAATAATTTTAGAGATATATTTCTAAATGATGAGGATGACGATATTTTTAAGAAAATTTAATATTAGTGTTTGAGCTTGTAAGCGTTTTTACAAGCCTTGATTGCCAAAAATAAAACAAAATGTAGATAATTTGTTATGCGATTTTTCACAACTGCTTTATTTCATTTCTTCTCAACGAATGGTAAAATCCAAAAATATTTTAAATATTCAAAGTAGAAGACAAAAAGTTATCAAGAAAAAGAACTTTATTATCAAGATTACAAAAAACTTCATTATACGGCTACACCGTTACAATTGTTAAATCTCATATTTTGTTAAGCTGAACTTACAATGTTAAACCAAATGTGATAAAATTTACAGAGACACTAGACATACATACATATGTAGCTACAATATATAAATGTACTTGAATTATGTGTGTATGTATGTAACATCTGCGACTGCTAGCTGCTTGCACAGTGGTCACTTCGAACATTCTCCCCCCTTTGGAAGGCTGTGACTTTCAACAAAACTGGCTTCAAGTGGTAATACTGCTAACTTGGCAACTGCTCGGCGAACTATGCTGTTGCTGGTTTTAACTAAAGCCACTCGTACAACTTTATCGCTACCAGGAATTACATCTACTACGCGTCCCAACTGCCATTTTAAAGGCGGAGTACATTCATCTTTAATAAGGACCATTGATCCTATTGTTACATTTGATGTTGTTGATCGCCACTTTGATCGCTCTTGTAAAAGTGTCAGATATGATTTAGTCCACTTTTTCCAAAATATTTGCTGCATAAAACAAACCTTTTGCCATCGATCTAAATGACTTAGGTTTAACTCAGTTAAATCTGGCTCTGGGAATGATGTTAAAGAGGAACCCACCAAAAAATGTGCTGGAGTTAACACTTCGAGGTCATCTGGGTTTTCTGTTATTGGACATATAGGCCTAGAGTTGAGAATTGCTGATATTTGACACACTAATGTCCGTAATTCATCGAATGTTAAAATGGATAATCCAACTGTTTTATAAAAATGCTGTTTTGCAGCTTTTACAGCTGCCTCCCAGAGGCCTCCAAAGTGTGGAGATCTTGGGGGTATAAACCTCCACCTTATGCCATCTTCCGTACATTGTTGATAAATTTTTTTCATATGTGTTTGGTCAAAGAACAACTGGCGTAGCTCTGCTAGCTCATTTTTTGCCCCTATAAAATTTGTTGCATTGTCAGACAATATGGTTGTTGGTTTTCCACGCAAAGAGATAAAACGCTTGAGAGACGATAGAAATGAAGAAGTAGACAAATCTTGCACCAATTCTAAATGCGTCGCCTTTGTTGAAAAGCAAATGAAAATGCATATATAGCATTTTAATGGGGAACGACTTAATTTCGGATTTGTAAAAAAATGGGCCACAGAAATCAATGCCAGTTGTATGGAAAGCTTTATTTGGTGTGACACGATCTGCCGGTAAGTTTCCCATTAAATGCTGAGTAATTCTAGGTTTTAGCCGAAAGCATTTAACACATTTGCTTATGATAGCGCTTACTGTTTTCCGGCCTCCAATAGGCCAGTATTGTTGTCGAATGTTTGCCAATAAGCACTGTGGCCCGGCGTGCAAGAATTTTTGATGAAAATACAATATTAACGCTGTTGTAACAGGATGCCTTTTTGGAATAATAATTGGATGACGTGCCTCGAAGTTTAAAAATGAATTTTGTAAGCGACCACCAACTCTGATTAATCCTTCGCACATGAATGGCGACAGCGAAAACAGTTTACTAGACGAAGGTATACCTTTTTCTCCTTTTAATGCTATATATTCAGTAGCAAAATTTACAAGCTGAATGTTGCGAAACAAGATATGAGTTCCCAATTTTATTTCTTCTGGTGTTAGTTCTTCAACCAGTGTAGTTTTTATTTTGTTGTTTAGAAATCTACTAACATAAGCAAAAGTTCTTTGTATCTTCGGGAAGGAGTTGTGATATTTGCAACGTATTGAAAAGTCGCAAGCGGACGATGTGATTAAAACAACTCGACGACGTTCAGGAAGCTCAGTGATGTAATTTGCCCTTTCTGGCCAATTTACTTGATTTTTGTATAAAAAATCTGGTCCATCTTTCCAAATTTTTGACTTTAAAAGCTCTTCGGGTGTAGATCCTCTAGATAAGATGTCAGCGGGATTTAATGCTGTTGGGACGTGATGCCACAACATGTTTTTGGTTAAATTTTGAATTCAACTCACTATTTTCGCAACAAAACGTTGCGAAACTACGTTGTAGTTTGAAGAGTCCTGACGCAGCCACGACAAAACGACTATGGAATCTGACCAGCAATGGTATTCATATTTGCCTACAAAAGCGCTGGCAGTTTCGTTTAAAAGCTCTGCTAAAAGTAGTGCAGCTGACAGCTCAAGTTTAGGTACAGTGAGAACCTTTAAAGGTGCGACCCTGGACTTAGAACACAATAAATTAACATAAGCAGACATAATTGCGTCGCAAAAACCATATATTTGAATAGCAGCATCTGAAAAAAAAACAAATCGAGGAAACATAAACTGGTGGCATAGCGAAAATGTTGATAAAAACTGTAACCAAGCCGAATGTAAGGCTTGCGGAAGGCTTTCATCCCAGTCTAAATTTGATTTCCATAAATTTTGCATGAAAACCTTCGCTTTGGTAATGACTGGTCCAATTAGTCCTAATGGATCATAAATCCGTGCAATCGACGATAAAACAGAACGCTTTGATAGAATTTTCATTTTTTCGATGGGAGGTAACGTAAATATGAAGGCATCAGCAGTTGGGTCCCATAGTAGACCTAAGGTTTTTGTTAGATTTTTACCGTCATGAAATTTTAAAAATTCTTCTCGATCGGAAGGTGGTATTTGGTTTAAGACAGATAAGTCATTTGAGCACCATTTCTTAATATGAAAGTTTCCCTTTTTAAGCAAATTTGTTACTTGCTGCCTGACTTCATTTACCTCTTCCGTTGAATTTCCACCTGTAATCAGATCGTCTACATAAAAGTTATTTCTTATAATAGTGGCGCCAATTGGGAACGAATTTTTCTCATCGATGGAAAGTTGATGCATTGTACGTATTGCCAAAAAGGCAGCGGGCTTGATGCCATAAGTTACAGTGTCGAGTTTGTAGATGCGAATATCTTCATCGGGACTATTTCTCCACAATATGCACTGCAAAAAATTGTCTGGATGCGAAATACGAATGCAGCGATACATTTTGCATATGTCTCCACTTAATGCAACCTTGAAAAACCGAAATCGCAGTAATATATTAAATAATTTGGGCTGTATAGTGGGTCCTGCAAAAAGGGTATCGTTTAGTGATATACCCGTAGAAGTTTTAGCGGATCCGTCAAAAACAACCCTCCGCTTTGTTGTTGTACTATCATCCTTTTGAATGCAATGGTGGGGAAGAAAATTAACTTTGACGCGCTTAGGTATAACTGTCACTAACAACATGTGTTTTAAATTGATATACTCGTTCATAAAATCAATATACAGCTTTTTGATGTCTGGACTATTTTGCAATTTTTTTTCAAGGTTTAAAAAGCGTCTATGCGCAACCCTATATGAATCCCCAAGTTCTTCTATATTTGGGTTTTTCGGGAGACTAACAGAGTATTCCCCAGATTCATGCCGAATTGTATTTTGCTTAAAAAGTTGCTCACAGAGCTCGTCTTGCAGTGTTGACTTATCATTATTTTCGAAATTGTTTTCGATATCCCAAAAACTTTTTACAACATCCAGCAGCAATTCATTATCATTTTGAATATTCTTACGTACAGTAGCTAACGCAAAGGAACTAGTTAAAGATGCTCCTCCTCCAGAAACCACCCATCCTAATCTAGTTTTTTGCAAAATTGGCAAATTGTTTCCTAATCGCACTTGACCTACATCCATAAGCTCGAACGAATTGCAATAATCATTGTAGCGCGATTTGATTACCACATTTGCTGATTTATCAGCCAAAAAATTGCCATCACCTATACCAGAAATAGATGTAAATGAACTTCTAATTGCAATTGTTTTGCGAAACGACTAGAAATAAAATTCAATTGTGAAGCCGAATCGAAAATTGCCCGGCATGGGACAAAGACACCAAATTTGTTCTTTACTACAATTATTGCGGTAGCCAAAAATACATTATTATCACTTGTTGCTAGGAATTCACTTTCTTTATTTGATGATAACGAAGAAACAAGGGTGGATTGTCTCGTAGATGATGATATGGATTGCTTAGTTGAGGTTTCTTGTGCGTGGGGTGCTTTTGAAGTACTTATCAAGGGCAAGGATTCAGGCAGGGAAACACTACTGTTTTCCATATGCAGTAACGAGTGATGCTTCATCGAGCAATGGCGACATGTACCAGCCTTACAGCTCGATAGTCTATGGCCCTTCCGTAAGCAATTAAGGCACAAATTTAATTTCGTTGCTTCCCTATATCTTAAAGCTGGGGAAAGATTGACAAAACGTGTGCAATTGGTTATGTAATGATCCTTTTTGTCACAAAAGTTACAGTTGGGTGCGGTTGAGCAAGAAGCTACTAAAACATTTCGAAAATGACTACTAGATTTTTTGTTCACCTGTTGACTTGACATTTTAGTTACCACGGAATTTTCAAGGTTCTCATGCATGCGACATCTTCTTTCGAGAAAAGTTGTTATAGATGACAATGTTGGTAGCTGATCAGCTTGCAAACTTTCGTCCCATTTGGATTGTGATTGTGGATCAAGTTTAGATGTAATTAGATACACTAAAAACCCATCAGAAATTTCTTCCTTCGAGCACATGGTTTCCAAAGCTCTCAAATGAGCGTTAAGCTTATCGCTTAATTGCCTTAAACTTCTAGCAGAGCACTTGTCAACATCGTTTAACCCAAAAATCCCCTTAATGTGCGCCTGAAAGTTAAGTAAGTGTATACAATTGATTTACCTTTGGTAAACACATTTATAAGTATCACAACAATCGTTTCTCATATTTCGTTCATTGTACATTTAAGTTAAATAGCTGATGTTAATAAGAATCTCTACCCAAGTAGATAGACTAAGGTGCTGATGAAGTGCGTGGCTGCACAGAAAAGTATCGGTATTTCCCCAGCTTAAAGTCTAAGTTTTATTTTTCTTCTCTTCTTTAGAAACTCACATTAATTAATAAAAATATTTCATTCAGTAAGAATTGAAATTACTGAACTTGAGCCTAACTATGAATTATTTCTGATTAAAATTCACTACAGTTCAATTAAAATATCTAAAAATTTCTCACTTAATACATCATGGGCACGTGACAAAAATATGTTCACTTGGCAATCACTGTTCACTTGGTTATCACAGTTTCAGAACGCTGGAATAACTAAAATAAAACTGTAGAATGCAACAACAAGTAACATAGACCACTACAAAAATACTTACATGCATGCACCGATGGTACATCGAATAAGTAAAAATAATTAATGTGATGATCGTAAAAAGATAAGTAAGAATAGTTAAACATACTGAGGTAGAGTAAAATAATTTCGTGCTAACCTAAATAGAAAAATGAAAAATTGGAAAAAACAGAAAATTAATAGTGATACTTATAAATGTGTTTACCAAAGGTAAATCAATTGTATACACAACAATCGTTTCTCACATTCCGTTTCATTGTACATTTAAGTTAAATAGCTGATGTTAATAAGAATCTCTACCCAAGTAGATAGACTAGGGTGCTGATGAAGTGCGTGGCTGCACAGAAAAGTATCGGTATTTCCCCCCAGCTTAAAGTCTAAGTTTAATTTTTCTTCTCTTCTTTAGAAACTCACATTAATTAATAAAAATATTTCATTCAATAAGAATTGAAATTACTGAACTTGAGCCTAACTATGAATTAATTCTGATTAAAATTCACTACAGTTCAATTAAAATATCTAAAATCAATTATTAAACAATCAATTAATAAACAATATGGTGACATAATTTAAACCAAAACCTTGATTAAGTAAAAAAAAATAAAAATAAAAGGCAACACACGTGTAAATCTCATGTATATGTATAAATATTTGTTTTAGTTATTTCAAGTTACATTTATTGAATAAAAATTTTAAACACAGGTGACCACAATTAAATGTATTAAAGTGTTGTTTTCGTTCATAATTATATTCAATGGGTATCTTTAAATAATTAACAAGTTCAATTGGAGGTTGTAAGTTTCCAAAGCTATCAAAATATTCTTTATAGTTATGATTTTATACCCAGTGAGTTCCAGCACCACGAGAGTTATCTAGATTAACAATACCACATTCTTGAACTAATGGTTTTTTAGGAAAACGATCTCGCATAAACACACCTCTAAAATTTTCGAGTTTTTCACCATATTTTATTAAATCTAGGTCAGTTAATGGTCGATTGGGTAGGTTATCTAAAAGTTTTTTGGAATCGGTTTATAATACAGTCCATATCCAGATTTATATGGTTTAAGATATAAGATGATTCCATGTGTCTATTATGCCGAGTAACCTCGGCTAGTTGTTCTTTTCAATTTTTAATATCATTTACAGCCTTAATAATAGACGATCCACCCGTAGCCAAACCACCCAGTGCGGATAAAGCTGTTAGGATTGGAATTAGTGGAAAAAATCCACCGATTTTGGGCATTGGTATAACTCTCGGTATCACAATATTAGCCCTCTTCTTCCCTTTGAAGTTCGAAGTAATGGATTTTAACGCAATTTTAACAGCATCCTTTAAATTGTCTGGTTTTTCATTTCTCAAGAGGTTAAGAGTATTTTTAACAGCTTTTGAAAACAATTTTCTATCACATGTTTTTTTCATTTGACTCTTTTTTTTCTGTGACTTTTTAGATTTATGAATTTTTATATTGTTCATACCTAATCCGAATTCAAGTTTTGATTTCATAGCGTTTGTTACCAACCAAGCGTTAGCCTTTTCTTTGAAATCACTATCTTTAGATTGCACTTGTTGCCAAGCTTTTTCAACTAAAATTTTATCCGCTTTATGTCTCTTATTAATATCGTTTGTTTCTGAATATGTAATATCGTGTTCCCTACACGCTGCATCCAATGAATTTATTCCCTTATCACCTCTTGCTAAACGTTTTTCAAGTTTTGTTCCAGGTCCACAAAACTGATAACCAGGTAAATGTAGTTCAACAGGTAATTTGTTTATTAAGTTGTTTACTAATCCACTACCAATATTATACTGATTATCTTTAACTCCCTTTTTATAGTTTATATTCATTTTTTATTAATTATATGATATGTCTAATGGGATTGACGCTATAAACTTAAATGATGAGGTTTCGCTATATAATAAGAAATTTATATCAAAACCAAGTTAGTTATAAAAATGCGATTAGTAAAACAAGCTAAACAAATTGTAGTAAGAAATGCGGATGAAGCACAAGAAAACGAACCGAAAATTAAACATAGTACACTTTTACCAAATTCAATACGAGCATTAATTGTAGGTCCTTCAAACTGTGGCAAAACTAATGTTATGATTAGTCTAATAGAGAGCCCCAACGGTTTAAGTTTTAAAAACATTTACATACATATATTCAAAATCTTTATATCAACCAAAATACTGTTATCTCAAGGAATTGATACACCCAATAAAAGGAATAAATATTTTTACATTTGCGGAAAACGAGAAAGTTATTAGTCCTACAGAAGCGAACTTACATTCTGTCATAATATTTGATGATGTTATTTGTGGAAAACAAGACACTATAAGAGATTACTTTTGTATGGGTAGACATAAGAATATAGATTGTTTTTATTTATGTCAAACGTACACAAAAATCCCTAAACATCTTATACGTGATAATGCGAATATGATTATAATATTTAAACAGGATGAAATGAATTTACGACATATATATAATGATCATGTAATTGGTGATATGTCATTTAAAGAATTTACAAATATATGTAGTGAATGTTGGAAAAATAAATATGGCTTTCTTGTTATCAGTAAGGATAATTTGATAAATAAAGGGCGATATAGAAAAGGTTTTGATGAATTCATAGAACTAAATAAGGAGATCTTAAGTAGTTATAATGCAGATTGCAATCAGACATAAAACAGATCATTAGCAGATAAATATCAGTTGCTTAAGCAGATATCAGGCAGATCATTATAAAATATAAAGCAGATTTCAAGCACATATAAATACAATAACTATGGATAATAAATCGTTAAAGGATATTGTTAAGACAAGAGGAGTATTGAAAGCCAAATTAAAAAATCTCAAATTAGACAATATAGAACGAGTTAATATTTTAGAAGATACATTCAAACCAATAACTAAACCTTTAAATACGATAATTGGAAAAATTAATGAATATCAAACTGATGATATATTGAATGATACATCTAAGTCCATAACCAAACCTTTGAATAAAATAATAAAAAAAGGTGATGATTATAACTCAGACGACAGTTCAAACAATTTTGATGATGCAATAGATTATAAGCAAGTTACTGAAACTGATTTGAAAAAATATCCATTAGCTGAAAATATAGAATTACTCCTCAATAATAAAACAATAGATACAATTTATGGTTTCAACATAGATGAAAGCGGAAATTGGCGATATGCAAATAATGAATTAAATTTTAATGCTGATAACTCTATTCAAATAGGGAATTCAACTCCAGGATTATTTGAATTAGTTTTCCATTCAAAGCCTCTACATTATAATAAAAATGATTTAAGAAAATATAAAGAAATTTTAATAAGTACCAATGCTCACAAACGTCAATATCAATCAAAAAGTCAAATTAAAGGTACACGAGCTTATAAATAAATTCGTATAATAAAAAATTTATTTAATACTAAACCAAATATTCTAACGAAATATATTGGATTCTCGTTAAAGACTATTGATAATCGTAGATCTAGTTATATATACTGGAATGACACAAATGAATTAGTTGACAGATTACGTTTACTTATTTCATCAGAAAGTGTTGGTCATAATAATCACAATAACGAAATCATTTCCATTATTGAAGAATTGAAAGAAGCTGATATAATATATTAAACTAAAAAATTACTTATATAAATAAGCTTGGAGAAACTTCTTTCCGACATAATCTAAATGATGACTCAAAGTTAAAATTATACAAATATAATTTGCAATTGAATAACATAACAAAAGATATGGACAAACTGGATAATATAATTAAAACTATTAACGAACAACGTGAAGAACTTACAAACGATTATAATTCTCACTTAAACATTATCAAAAGGGATGTTAAAGTATTACAAGAATTAATTACAAAAGGAATCAATGAAAATGTTGAAGCTATTGAAAAAATAGTGAGGAATCAAATAAGTTATGCAAATGAAGACTTTTCAAAGAATATCGAAGAGAGATTCAATATACTTGAGGATTTTATATTTAAATCGATGAAGAGAAATGATGTAAACGTTGAGGTGAAAAAACGAAAACTTGAATTTCCTAAAATTAAAGGATAAAAATTTTATATAAATATTTGACACTCATATCTGAATGCTTAACAGTAAAGAATATTATTTCAAAATGAACTTAGATAAAAGAGAAATAGTTGATGAACTTCATAAGCAAGCGCGAAAAAATTTTAAAAGAAGACGGGTTATCATAAAAGGAATCGATGATTTATGGCAGGCGGATTTGGTTGAAATGGGCAACTACGCAACATATAATAACGGTCACCGTTATCTCTTAACAGTAATAGATTCCTTTTCAAAAAAAGCTTGGGCTATAGCAGTGAAAAATAAAACATTTTCATAAAAAGCAATCGTAAACCAAAAAATTTACAAACAGATGATGGTAAGGAGTTCTTCAATAATCAGTTTCGTCACTTAATGCAATTGAATCAAATCAAGCACTATTCAACATATAGTGTTCTGAAAGCATCCATCATAGAAAGATTTAACAGAACTCTTAAAGGAACGATGTGGAAGGAGTTTAGTTATCAAGGAACATATAAATGGTTAAACATATATAAGAACCTTGTAGAGAAATATAATAATACTTACCACAGAACAATAAAAATGTCACCCAATGAAGTAAATTCATCAAACGAAAAAATTTTATTGGATACAGCTTACAACAATTTAAAAGTATTTACAAAACCAAAGTTTTTAATGTTAGAATAAGTAAATATAAACATATATTTGAAAAAGGTTATACACCAAATTGGACTACTGAAGTATTTACGGTTAAAACTATAAAAAATACTAATCCAAATACATATATATATTAAAAGATTATCCAGGACATGAAATTGAAGGAGAGTTTTATGAGTCTGAATTAATGAAAACTAGATTTGCTGAAACTTATTTGGTTGAAAAGGAAAAGCAACAAAATGTATGTTAAATGGCTTGGTTTTTCTTCAGAACATAATTCTTGGATTAATATAAATTATGATTAATAATAAAAACTGTGAAAAATTTAATAATTAACTTAATCATTTATGAACCACTAAAATGTCAATTACATTAACTTTAAACGGAGACTCTTCGCATCTTGTCGCAAACTATTTTCCGCCAATTGAACTAAATGAAAATTATGTTTGTGGCTTAATAAGTTTTGATACATATCATTCAATTCCAAATGTAGATGTTGAAAACAATTTATTTCATATTGGAAATCATGAAATAACAGTTCCAGTTGGGTCATATGAATTAACTGATATAGATGAACTACTAAAAATTAAATATCATGATATGAATCGAACCGGTTCCTTGATGTACGAGCAAATTATACAGGGTGGCCCAGAAAGACCGAAGTGGTGTAAATTCCTTATAACTTTTTATTTAAGACATATTTTTTTAATTTTTTGTTTTTTAAATACAGTAAATTTATAGGGAATATTTTTAGATTAGTTGTTAAAAATGATATCCCGCAAGTGGAGGCCATTTTCTGCTTCGCACAAATGATCTCTTTTCAACACATTTTCCATGACCTTTCGCAAAACTTCCGGTGTTATGTTGTTAATTTCGTCTGGAATATTGGTTTTTAATTCCTCAATAGTCCTAGGCTTATTAACATAAACTTTCCCTTTTAAATAACTCCAAAGGAAACAGTCTGGAGCGGTTAAATCCGGGGAACGCGGAGGCCAATTAAAATTGCTTCTACGCGAATTTATTCTTTCCCCAAAGATGTCGCGTAAAATAGCCATTGTGGCCCTCGGAGTGTGCGCTGTGGCTCCATCCTGTTGGAACCATATTTGCGGATGGTATTCCACGGCTGGCCTTACAAAATTTTCCAACATGGCCCGATATCAATCACCATTGATGGAAATGGCGACATCTCTTTCATTTTCCAAAAAATATGGACCAATGATCCTTTCTGAAGAAACACCGCACCAAACAGTACACTTAACTGGGTGTAATTGTCGTTGATGAAGTACTCTCGGGTTTTCCTTAGCCCATATCCTAAAGTTTTGCTTGTTAACAAACCCATTTAATTGGAAATGGGCTTCGTCACTCATAAATAAGTTATGAATAATGGAAATGGAAAGAGCACATTTGTGCGAAGCAGAAATAAAAAATTTACTGTATTTAAAAAACAAAAAATTAAAAAAATATGTCTTAAATAAAAAGTTATAAGGAATTCACACCACTTCGGTCTTTCTGGGCCACCCTGTAATACACTACAAACATGTATAAAAAGCACTTCTGATTTAATTGATTTTAATAAAAAATCTTCAATTGGATCATTATTAGGCTTTAGTAGAAAAATACTAGCACCTGGAATAGAACATTACTCCGATAAAACGATAGATATAACCAAAATTAATACAGTAATCGTTGAATGCAATATTGTATGCGGTTCGTATATAAACAACATGTCTACGCATATTTTACATCAGTTTTCGCTTAACGTTAGTCCTGTAAATTCAAGAAAAATAAATAATATAATTTTGAAAGTTGTTGACCAAAACGGAAACTTAATAAACTTTCGCGGTGAAAAAATAACAATACGATTACATTTAAAGCCTATGAAAGAATGATAATATACAACAAAAGTGATCTATCGAATGATTTAACATTTATTCAATAACCATCACCCGAAGACGAAGGTGAAAATTCATCAAATTTTTGCAAAAAGTTAAAAATACAATATTATAAAAATAAGAAACATCGAAAGGCTAAAAAAGCTAAAGTTTTAAATAAAACTAATCAGCATTTTTTAAAAAGTTTAGGATTTAAATTAAAATAATAAAATTAATTACGTAGTTACAACCAAGGAAAACAAACAAATTAGTATAATTAATATATTGCAAAAGCCTCAAGTGGATAATTCAATTATCAAGAAGGAGTACCACAGTTATACATCATATTTACAGTCATTTAAAAATAATGATGAAATTCGTATATCAATTAAAAATCAAGATTTGTATGTTTTACCAAGTGAAAGTTTTCTATATATCGAAGGTCTTGCAACAAAGGAAGATTCAACAGTTTCTACATCCATACGTCTCTTAAACAATTGTATGGCACACCTATTTGATGAAATTCGTTATGAAATTAATGGTATAGAAATTGATCGCACACGTCATTTGGGTATTGCAATAGAATTAAAAAACTATGTTTCGTTGAATAAATTTGAAAGTGATAGTCTACTAAATGCAGGATGGTCACCATTTAACAATGATGGTCTTATACCCGAAAATGGATATTTTAATTTTTGTGTACCACGAAAATTACTACTTGGATTTACCGAAGATTTTCACAAAATAATAGTTAACTCTATGCATGAATTGATTCTGTTACGATCTAAAGATGATAAGCAAGTTTTTAAATCTCAACTATCAACTGAAAAAAACCAAGTTAACAACAATTTTGCTGATGCATACAATTTTTACATACAATTTTTACATACAATTGATTGCAGATATATAAAACAATAAATAACCGTCATCCATTAAGCATATGTTTTAGAAGTTGGGATATGTATTATTATCCTTCACTTCCAGAAAGTACCACAGTTTTGTGGAATGTTAAGCTAGCTGCTCTCAACGAAAGACCACGCTTAATATTGTTAGGTCTTCGAAATAATGACAACAAGTTTCAACATTGTGATTTAAGTGATGTAAAAGGACATCTTAACTCTGATACATATCCTTATGATGATCTAAATCTTAAGTTTGATAGAAATAGTTTTGCTATTCTACATGACATGTACTTAAAATTTCAACAAAATTATTATTCACGCAACACCCAACCATTATTAACACCAGAAAACTTCAAAACTATGGCGCCAATAGCTGTCTTGGATGTTACACATCAAAATGAATTAGTCAAAACTGGACCAATCGATATTAGAATTGAACTGAAGACTTTAAAAAATATATTACCTAATACATCTGCGTATTGTTTAATTATTCATGATAAAATATTTGAATACATTCCACTAACAAACGAAATTAGAAAATTGATATAACTTTATTTTTAGTTAGTTTAAGAGACTAATAATTATAGATATACATAAACTAAAAAGTACTTGTATACAATTTATATAAATGTTAACTGTAATAACATTATTGTTTATTCACAATCATTTGGTCTACATACTCAGTCACACTTATTTGTAAGGATGTTACTCAACGATATATATGAATTTTTAAAAAGATGTTCTTCATGGTCTAATAAGAATGAAACTTGTGGACCCGACACTTGTTCATGTTCATATAAAAGAAGACAAAATATGAGAATAGAGGAAGAAGCAAACAAACTAATTAAATTCTATTATAACATATATAATGTCAGTAAATGTAAAAACTGTAATTTTCAAAAAGTTTAGATAATAAAGATATTTATTTAAAAAAAAAAACACATATTCATTTATTTAATAATAAAAAATAAGAAAAATATTTTACAAGATTCTCTTAACCCGTATTTTCAATCCTTCTTAAAACTTCTAAAAGTATATCATCCTGCCCATCATGTAGCAATAAATATGATGCTATATCCAACGGTGGTAAAACTATTACCTCCCTAATATTAATGGGCTCTTTGATGCTTAAAAATGCATCTTCATCGCCTTCTAAGAGATGATGATACCTCTGGTCTGTTGTTGGTGTTGATGCTTCTGTAATTGATGATATATTTGATGTTGATATTGCGGCTTCTATAGTAGATGATGATGTTGATGATGCGGCTTTAGTAGCAGATATTGCGGCTTCTATAGTAGATGATGCGGCTTTAGTAGCTATAAGTGTACTTGGTGTTGTCGCTTCGATAGATGTTGACGTTGATGGTTCAAATTCTCTAATCTCCTTATTTTTTTTAATTATTGTCCTATATAAAGGAGATAATGGCGTTTCTTGTTTGAACTGTTTGAAAAAGTAACTATTTGACATACTTCACAATATAATTTCCCAGCAAAAAAGGAGACTCCAAAAAAGTCATGAAAATGTAGAGTTTGCGATCTGGAAGTAGTGAAAATTTCGATCGGATCTAATGATTTTTACATAGGGTTGTCATTGCAAGAAGTTCTCTTTTTCGATGCCTGGTCACTGAATTGAAAGCGATATTAAGAAAAATTCGCTATTTTGTGTTCTATGATAATATTTTCATCTAGGAAAAATTGTAAATAGTTACCTATTTTAACAATTCGTTTCTTTTTATACGAATTTAAGCCCAAAACAGTGTTTTCATGTAAATTTAATCAAATAACTTTTAAATTTTAGACTAAAATTAGTTCATAAATTTCTTCAAAAAAAAACAATTTTTTTTTAAATTCTGGTGAGTATTTTCTAACACTATGGATGAGTTACAAGGTTTTGTATGACTAAAATAAGCTTCTACATGGTTTTTTGCTCACTCTCGGCAAAATAAAAATATCGATTTTTTGGAAGCAATGAAAATGTAGTTCCACTAGAATGACTTCCATTTTTTTACTGGGTTGTTACTATTCATTTAGAAGTGTTTAGTTTTTTTTTTTTGAATGCTGTCACAAGACTAGAATTTCGTTTAGAAAAATGTTTTATTTTATACTTTTTTTCTGCTCACAATATATGCATACATTCATCTATAGAAAATTATCTTTGATCGGAAAATTCTCATATTCATCTACATTTATGATCTTGTAAATTGTTAAGTTTAAACAATGAAACAGAACGATTTGCCTGTCCTTCATAGAAAGATATTTTTTGTGAAGAGTTTTTTTTTCGTGTACCCTTTTTCTCAGAAGAAATAAAATGTAATTTCAGCAACGTACCCACGTAAATCTACACGCAAAAAGCATGCATATGCATGCTAGTATTAATACTTTAATACTTAATACCATGTGTCTTGCATGTGCGTGTTTACCTTTCATTAAATTTTTAAATGTCCTATCCTTTTTTTTTCTTAAAATGAAAATTAGAGTAAAGCAAAATACATCTAGATGATGTGGCATGAAAAAGCATGCAAAGGCGTGCATACGCATGTCTTATGGAAAAATACATGTATTGGAATATCCTTCCTTGTGGGAAAATACATGTGTTGGAAATATCCTTCCTTATAGGAATATTTTTTCATGTAATTTTTTTTTTGTAAGAATTTTGAAAATTTCTATATAAGTGCAAAAAAAGTAATAAAACATTGTAATGCATACATATACATATGACCATGTGTCTTGCACATGCATGCTTAAATTTCATGTCTTGCACATGCATGTTTAACTTGCATTAAATTTTTAAATGTCCTATCCTTTTTCTTAAAATGAAAATATATAAGATAACTTATTTTAAACATAACCTCTCTTTTTCATAAAATTTAAAATGAATTTGAAATACATACATATGTATATACATTTGTTTTTAAATTTTTCAAACAAAATTTTCCTGAAATGGATTTCAAATTCACTTTGTTAACGTGCATGTGCATGTTTAACATAAAAAAGTCAATAAATAAGCAGATCTCACTTCACTTTACTAAATATATATATTGTTTTAAAATTGTGTATCTACATAAAATTTCTTATAACAAATAAAAAATTTAGCTATAGTTTAGTTCCAATATTGCTGAACCATTTGGTGATTGACGTCCTTTGTAAATAATTGTCCAAATTTTGTCATTCATTTTTGATAAGTAAGGATCCTCTCTGTTTAAATATTTAACGATTCTTTGCGGAAGATAAAACCACTTATTGTTGTTTAAATATGAAACAACTTTGGATCCATATTGTGTAACCTTCCATTCAAAATCTTGTAAGGTTGATTTAAGGGAATATCATAAATTTTTGTGTATTCTGATTTTATTCCTTGCGCAATGTTAATTATTTGTTGATAGATCTAAAAACAAACAAAAATTAGTTAAATTTTATATGTATTTCTTAAACTTTCATATAATAAATAAAAAAATTCTAATGTTATGTTAAACTTCATTCTTAGCATTGTTGTTGAACGTAATGTCAAGGATCTTTGAATAACAATAACTAAAACTAAATTATAATTGGTCTTTTATATACATATTTTTGAGTCAATCAAACTCTAATTTTATATAATTACTCAAATGAGAATCTCATTCGAATTGTTCCATTTACAAAAATGTCTTCGTTAAACTTTTTATGAGAAAAATATATTCTCATTTGAAGTTAACTTTAATGTAGACAAAGATATGTATGTATTAGAATATCCTTCCTTATGGAGAAAATACATGTATTGGAATATCCTTCCTTATGGGAAAAATACATGTATTGGAATGCACATATATACTAATTAGAATGATCCTTTTGGAAAAAATACATTGAGCCAGTATCCCTACATTTATATGATCCTTATGGA
This sequence comes from Tachina fera, assembly GCA_905220375.1. Taxonomy (NCBI): domain Eukaryota; kingdom Metazoa; phylum Arthropoda; class Insecta; order Diptera; family Tachinidae; genus Tachina; species Tachina fera. The sequence goes on along the minus strand of LR999963.1, from coordinate 122,526,661 downwards.
AAAAATACATTGAGCCAGTATCCCTACATTTATACTACTATATAGTGCTTGAGTCTTGACTTAATTAGAATTGCAGATCCACCGCATGCTCTCCCTCTAGGGTCCTTTGTACCATGCATAGTGTACCCATTTATTTTGAAACAGCTTCTCGAAGTCAAATGTGTCTGAGAAACCAACATTATATCAATATTTTTTTCCGTAAGGAAGTGCTCAAGTTCATTTTTATGTTGGGGAATGCCGTTTGCGTTCCAGAAACATATTGTTAACGTGTTCATGGCTTGTTAATTAATGCTTGAAGCAGAGTATTCTGCATTCTCAACATTTCTTGCATCATGGTAGTCATATTTGTTGTAAAGTTGTTTATAGTTTGCACCAAATTGTCAATAGTAGCTTCAAGGCGACTAAAGTTAAAGCTTGAGTTTGCATTCGTTGAATTATTTGGAGGTGGAACATTTTGTGGTGGAATAGAATTTGTTTTAGCAGCATCGGCATACGATACACGGGAAGTAACTGGTTGGCTCATTTGCACAAAAGTGGCGGAGTAAGCGTTTGCTGATTGAGAAGGAGCTAATTTCGGTTTTTGCACCATAGTCTGTTTGACAAAAGAGTACACAGGACAACCTCTGTAGTTAGCGTTGTGATTACCTCCCCAATTACTGCATTTTTTTTATCACTTTGATCTTTTGGCTTCTTGAATCAAAATTTGGTACTCTTTAACAAACAATATACAAAAATTAAGCAACGCAAACATATGTTTATGTAATAACTATTTTTGCTTACTTATTTATATTTTATACCCTTTACCAAAAAATGGTAAAAGGGTATATGTATATAGGTTTCTCATTCCGTTTGTAATTTCCACAATATTAATAAGAGAGCCATAAAGTATATACGTATATTCTGGATCCTTATGCATTGGGAAGAACGAAGCGATTTCCGTCTTTCGGAAGCGATTTCCGTCTGTCGGTTTTCCAAAGCTGTTAGAAAAGCTAGAGACTTCTTGAACTAGTGTGTCAGAAATGGTCCGAAAAAGATTGGTATTGAAAATCAGCAAAATCGCGCAGACGGTTTCAGAGCTGGAAAACTCAAATTTTATATTGCCATACAAAAAAATTACTGAAAACTAATTTTTATTATTTTTTTATTAAATAAACTGAGTTTATACTTCAGTATAAATAAAATTGGTATTTCCAATTTAAAAAAAAATAAAAATATAAAAAAAGACATTTCCTGGGTTGGAAAACCTTAACTTTTTTTCTTATACAAAAGTAACTAACAAAAACAAATTTGTCCTTTATTTCTAAAAATTAAACATATCTTATATTTATAAAAGAAAAAGATTGGTGTAAGGAATCAGAAAAATCAGAAAGGTTTGAAAAATTACAATTAACCACCACAAATTAAGTTTTTATTTATTTTTATTAAATAAACTTATTTAATACTTCACTACGAATAAAATTGGTATTTCAAATTAAGAAAAATTAGTATTAAAAAAAATTAAATTAGTATTAAAAATTAGAAAAATCAAAATTATAGTTCCAGGTTTTTTTTAATACATATATTTATTTATTGTATCTTCAAATGTGAACTAACAATAAGTGATCAAATCTTAAAGCTAAAATATAATTATTTAGCCCGACCAGTGTCGGCCAAAACTTAGTGATAGTTTAAATAATACAAAGTAGTGATAATCAAAAAGGATAATTAAATGTATTTTCAAGCAATCGCATCTACAGTGCTGAGTAAAATAGCCCTTGTGTCCCTCTTTTTTAGGCGGATGTGTCCAGTAAAATTCAAAATATTACGAGCAAGTGGATTAGGATGTGACTCGAGTTTTGTTAAGTATTTGCCTGCGTATCTTGCAATTTCTTCATTCACTAGTGGCATTTTTAAATCACGATGCAAATTTGAATTCTTAATGTACCATGGAGCATATGTTATAAACCTTAAAATTTTGTTTTGTCTTCGTTGAATTCTCTCTACATTGCAAGCTGAAGCAGTGCCATATAACTGTATACCGTAACACCATATTGGCGTCAAAAGCGACTTGTATATTAAAAGTTTGCAGTCTAGGCTGAGTGTTGAATTTCTGCCAATCAGCCAATGTACCTGACTTAATTTTAGTTTCATTTGAGTTAACTTATAGTCAATGTGATGTTTCCATGTAAGCCGTCGATCGAGGTGTATACCAAGATATTTCACATGTGAATGTTGAGGAACAACTTGATTATTAATCCGAATGGGGGAACAAGTATCTCTTCGTAAGGTAAATGTTATATGGACACACTTTTGTTCATTGACTTTAATTCTCCATAAGTTCAACCAGATTTCTAACTGTGTAATATGTTCTTGAAGATATCGGGAAGCCCCGTGCGGGTTTTTGTGCATACTAAGGCAGGCTGTATCATCGGCAAACGTAGATGTATGGATATTGCTGCTCAAAGGCATATCACAAGTATAAACCAAAAACAAAACTGGCCCCAGTATGCTCCCCTGTGGCACACCGGATGATATAGATTGGGGCAGACTCATGAATTCTCCTTCCACAATCGTAAACTTTCGGGTAGTTATGTAGCTTTCTAATAGATTCAGAAAATTTATTGGTAAATATGATTTTAATTTTAAAATAAAGTGTTCATGCCACACTTTATCAAAGGCCTGAGAAACGTCAATAAACAGGGCAGAACAATACATTTTGTCTTCAAAAGTTCTTCTTATAAATTGCACCAATCTATGAGTTTGTTCAATTGTGCTATGCTGACTTCTAAAACCAAATTGATGGTCTGGGATGCACCCACTATCAGCTAAAATTGGGGACAATTTTGTCATGAGCAGCTTTTCGAAGAGTTTTGACATTGTTGATAGCAGACTTATTGGCCTGTATGACTCAGCCTTGTTAAGGTCTTTGCCCGGCTTCGGAATCATTTTGACCTTCACAAGCTTCCAGCTTTGTGGATAATACTCCAGTCGTAAAATGGCGTTAAAAATAAATAACAGGATTCTAATTGCAATATGGGGCAAGTTTATCAGCATATTGTTACTTATTCCAGCAATACCTGGAGCTTTCTTCGGGTTGAGTTCAGCAATTAGTTTCACGCGTCTTAAATTTTATGGGTCGAGGGGGTAGCGCAACTACACTCGGTAAATCAACAACACCAGTACATGTGTTTGGGGTAAATACGGATTTTAAATGCTCAACAAATATCTTACCTTTTCCAGTATCGCTTCTGGCCCAACCTCCGGTAGAAGTGCGCAGAGGTGGTGGTGGGAGTAATTAGATGCAGGTGTGGCATCAAGATTTTCCAGATAATTTTTAAGACATGCAGTTTTTTCATATGCAAGCAGCTCTTGGAGTCGTCTAGTGCACTCTTTAAATCTAATTTTATTTTGGGGTGATCTGTGCTGTTGCCATTCCCTTCTAGCTGTCCTTTTTTCACGTAAAAGACGTTCAATGTCTGTAGAATAAATTCTATTAAACCCAGTCTGCGGATGGGAAGTAGTGGCATGTTCAGTAGCCTGTTTAATATTTAAGATTAAGATTTTCAATGTTAGATTCAATATCACCTGGTGTTCTTAGGTTAATATTTTCCGTACAATGGCTACTGAGGTATTTTTTGAACCCCAGCCAATTAACACGGTTGATCATCTTTACATATGGGACAGGGAAGTCACTTCTTAGTGGGCTACAAATTGTAACAATCGTGGGAGAGTGATCGGAGGAGAGATCTACAGAAGCTTCAACATGAATTAATTCCCTAGTGATATTTTTCATGACTCCAAAATCTATAACATCCGGAATTTTTTGTATGTCCGAAGGCCAGTAAGTGGGCTCCCCACTTGAAATGACGTCCAAGCCCATTTTTGAAATTGTGTTAAACAATGCCCGAACTCTAGGTGTAATAAGACGCGAATCATATATTTGAAATAAGCTCCTTGAAGTCAAATGAGTCTCAGAGACCAACATTATATCAATATTTTTTTCCATGAGGAAGTGCTCAAGTTCATTTTTATATTGGCGAATGCCGTTTGCGTTCCAGAAACATATTCTTAACATGATCATGGTTTCTTAACTAATGCTTGAAGCAGTGTATTCAGCATGCGCAGCATTTCTTGCATCATGCTAGTCATATTTGTTGTAAAGTTGTTTATAGTTAGCATCAGCTTCTCAATAGTAGCTTCAAGGCGACTAAAGTTAAAGCCTGAGTTTGAATTCGCTGAATTATTTTGCGGTGAAACATTTTGTGAGGGACTAGAACTAGCCTTAGCAGCATCGGTATACGATGCACGTGAAGTAACTGGTTGACTCACTTGAGCAAAAGAAGCGGAGTACGCGTTATATGGTTGGGTTGGAGCTAATTTCGGTTTTTGACTCATAGTCTGTTTAGCAAAAGAATATACAGGGCATCCTCTATAGTTAGCGGTGTGATTACCTCCACAATTACTAAATTTTTTTTCTGCTTGTTCTTTTGGTTTAGTGCAGCTAGCAGTACCATGCAATTTACCGCAGATAACACAAACTGTAGGTAAATTGCAGTAAGTTTTTGTATGGCCATATTCTTGGCAATTATGGCACTGTACAGGACCTGAACGCTTACGTGGCTCTTCAACTGTGATTTTTCGGTTTACAGAAACTTTACGCTATAAATGTATGTCATTCGGCTCCAGTTCTATGCGAAATAGGGGTTGGGCGACCTTTTCTCTGTTAATTATATTAGTAACATTTTTTACCTTAAATCCTTGGTCTAGAAGTGTACATTTTACTTCTTTGGGCTCAACATATGAATCTATGCCCCTTAGTTCTATCTGTAGGACTTTAGCACTCTTAAGTTGGTATGTGTAAAAGTTTGTTTTATCTTTTTCAAAATCATTTAAAATTTTTCGGAAATTGTTTTCATCGTATATTTGGATTTTAGTTTCTTCAATATTACCTTGTTTAATTGGAATTACGTGAAAAGTATTTTCACCAATGGTCGACAGTAGTTTTGTTAGAAGCGCGTTAGAATTTTTTTCCCTCACATATATAGGTGGTGGCTTAAAAGACTTCTGAGATGATGAAGCGGTCTTGTCGTTATCGTCTTGCAATAATGAAAAACGATTTTGGCGATTCGTGGATGATGCGCCGTTATCCCTAGACATCTTTGGAACAGATGAAACTTTAGAAGAATTAGTGCTTCGCCCACGCTTTACCACGGTTATATATCTGTTCATTCCGACTTGTGCCTTTGGTTTTGAGCTACTGTTATCTGTAGTGATAATTTGGTTAGGTGATGAACAGCCCGAAGCGAATGATTTCAATGGCTTAAGTGACGAAGTACTAGGCAACTGTAATGTTAAAGAATCACTAGTAGGCATTGGACAAAGCGAAGTTGATCGCTGTCGAAAAAGTGGATTTGTTGTTAGAAAAAGTCTATCATCAGATTTTTTATTTTTATTAAGAGCTTCCGAACTCACAGTAAGTCTATCATCAGGTTTTTTATTTTTATTGTTATCATTATCATCATCATCATCATATGCATCAGAACAGTAAAATAGGCATTTCTGCCGTTATAACTCACTTCACATTTATTTGTTTTTGAGGTACTCATATAGAGTATTCCTCAAGGGCACTTTTGTTTGTTTTTTTATTACGGTTTTTTTTTGTTTTTGTTATTTATGACTATGCAAAAAAATATTAACAAAGCAATTAAAGCTTATTTATCAAAGTTAATAATATGTATTACGAATATTTTCTTTTTTATGATATTTTTTTTTAGTATGTATGTAAGAAAAAACTCCGCTATGACGTTAGTTCACTATGAAGGTACAACGAGAACTCTAATAGTTCCAGGGTTGGAAATTGAAAAAGGTAATATTGTTGGTAACAATATAACCAAAAATTGCATGCTTTAGGAAGAAGGCTATTTTCTCAGGAACCGTAACAGCCACGGACCTAAATTTTGGACAGAGGATGTAGAGTTTTGGTCGCTACAACAACAAATACATGAGAGTTGAAAATTAAAGGGTGTTCTGAAACGAACAACGAAAGATGTTAAAATCCCATGTAATATATATACAATTGTATGTACATACATATGTATTTTTATACAGACTACAACAATTATAAAAATATTATTATAAAAATTAAAAAATATTATATAAAAATTAATAAAAAATAATACAAAAAAAATCCCAAAATTATAAAATCGCTAAACCGAAAAAAACGCCAAAACCAAAAAAATTACCAAATTAAAAAAAAAATTAGCACCAACATAAATTGCAAAAATAAAAAAACGCCAAAATAAAAAAATGCAAATAACCTAAAAAAATCGCTTAAACGAGAAAAAAGCTTCAAAACTAAAAAAGCCCCAAATTAAAAAAAAAACCAAAAACTAAAAAAACGCGAAAACTAATAAAACCCAATTTAAAAATACGCCTAAAACTGCAAAAATTCCAAAAACAAACAAAAATCCTAAAACTATATACGTATTATATAGGCCAAAGTTCATATATCTGGGGCAATATGGAATAATAGCTTAAGTCAACTTAAGCAAAGCAGTGCATTTCGAAAGTTTTTACGCTTTTACTAAAAGATTAGAAGGCACTAATGCATGATTCTTTCTTTCCATATGTAACATTTTAACCGCCGAAAATTCCAACTGTAACATAAGACGCCACAAATAGGTTTAACTTTCTTAATTCTACTTAAGCTACTATTGTATAATGCCACAGATATTATTACATATCTAGTGTACGTACGTAACCCTTCGTACGCGAGTCAGAGTCGCACTTTACTGAATTTATTTTTAGAAATAAAACTTATGGCTAAAGAACAGTCATAACTATAAAACAAATTAAAGGAAATTTTCCGTTTTATTTCCCTGAAACCTTTCCTTTGTGCTGAACAAATTCGAAAACATTCTTTAGGAATAAACGTTTACTTAATACCGCGTTATGTACCTTTTGCAATGGGATGTTTAAATTGGGACACTTAATAATTTTCTAAAATCAATTATTATTGAATAAAACAAGTACTTGGAGGTACAATACTAAAACAATTTTATAGTGTTATTAAAAAAAGAAGAAAGAAGTTTGAAGTTCGAAACTTTAGCGAACATTCGATTTTTTTTAAATTTGCCAACAAATATTGAACAATTTTGTTTCGAAATTTCTTCGATTTGTGAGCATTCGTTTTTATCGAATCTCAGGTACAGAAAGATACTAAAAATAGTTTTCATTGGATAGTTTTGATATAACGGCGTTATTTGTTTGTATAGCTATGAGTGCAACAAACGAGTAACTTATTCATCAAGTATCAAGAATTAAAATTACTCTTCAGTCGTTAAGCAGCTCTGGGTCGGGGAACATCTCTCGCGTCATCGTAATTATTTCTTAAGTGCGGTCAGGCTTGTGTGTGTTGTTTGGCCTTCGAGAGTTTTTCGTCTCGCTCGCACTGCCACGGATAACCGTATAATCTTGCGGTTTTTTGTGGAATTTCACAAAACCTTTTAAAATACTGTTAATACCATCTTGGGCATATGGTCTACGTTACTCCGCCCATATTTGTGCAACACCATATTATGCAAATTTACTTTGCATTAATATGTTTAATAAATAAATAAATTAATGCAGCAAAATCGTATCTCAATAAATGCGCTTTATGCTTAAGCTAAAAAAGATTAGTATATTATTACCACTTATATACGTAGATGTAATCAATTCCTTAATAATTGCATATGAACTTTTATCCAAACACCAAAGTATAAAGAGATGAACCGTTTTTTTGATCTCCTGAAAACTTTGCATTTTTTAAGATACGAGGTTGAGAAAGTAAGGCATCGATATTCAACTTTTTGCTAATATCAAAAAAAATTATTTAATCGAAAAAATTATTTAATGAAAATTGCACGTGCTTATGTATGTGTGTATCTCTATACTAAATAAACCTTGGTGTATAAGATTTGGCACAGCCGAATGTAGCACTCTTATTTGTTATTTATATTACTTTGCTATTGAAATTGTTTTTCCCATTTTATTCATATTGCTTTTTCTACATATTAATTATTCTTTTAAATGACTTAGATATTTGTTGTAATAACTAGCACAATCATTTATAAGATACTTAAATAAATAAATACTAAATACATATACCAGATTGAGAATGAAAAAAATATTTGCGCTAGAGAGCTGAAATTTGACACAAAATTGGGCTTGGGTGGGAATCTAACAATAAAATCTAAAAACCCGAAACTGTTACTAGGGATCGGGACACGTCCGAAAAGCTCGGCTTTGAATTTTAGTATTGAGAAGTGGGCGTTACTACGAATATGAAATTTTTCTCTTGTGTTTAATCTAATTCTAGATTAAACAGCATAAATAAGGAATTCTAAATTTTAATTTTAATTGTAAATTTTATATCACCATGAAATTAGTTTAAAGTGACATGTGTCATGAAGCCCCTTTGCAATTTTACGCAAACAGTTAAGTCAATTTGAATGAAATGTAAAAAAATTCATTTTATAAAAATAAAACAAGAACATTTCTAGCAGTTTTTAATTTAAACACATATTTATATATTTCTATAAAAATTAAAAGATGTGTGTGTCTAAAAATGCCTATGGGAAGCCAATAAACCAAGAAATTGTTTACAAAATGCACAATTTCACAGCTTAAGTTTACGACTCAAAATTGTTGGTCAAACTTAACAGGTTTGTGTACATAAATTTGCATAAAATTTTTGACATTTTATTCACAAGAGTTTAAAAATGCACAATTGCACAGTTTGCGATTCTTGTGAAATTTGTCATTAAAACCCTTATTATAATTTTTGAGTTTTTTGATTTACCGCTTTTTTATAAAAAATATTTTTAATTGTCAATTATACGATGTTACAGTAAAAAAAACTTAGAAAACGACATAGCGTGAGTTGTAAGTCTTGTTGAGTACATTAAAAATTGTGTAAAAAATTTCATAAACACCCTAAAATTCAGATGTTATTCTGAAAATACTGTTTTCGGTGATGTTCGTCAACTTATCGAACTGTAACTAAGTCAGTTTTTGTTAGATCTACATTTTTAATGTTTTTAAAAAGATAACGATTTAAAACGATGTCCATATTTTGATACATTTGTAAGTTTTAAGTATTTTTTTGTTAGGAATATCCAAAAAATAATGATTTTATTAGCCTTGCATTGCTTGTTTTGATATGAAAGGTTATTAACATTTATATTAATGTATAAAGCAAATTTTCTTCTCAACAAGACAATTATTCAATTTTTCATTAACACCCTTTTTAGCATTTTCTCCCGTGGAACAAAAATTGTGAATAAAAACACAAGTAAAGAAAGAAACAAGTCCATCAACTTAATTATACAAAAAAGTTTTTTTTGTAATCTTGCAGTTAGTTTTTGGAATATAATTTTCTTATACATAAATTTATTTATTGTATCTCCAAAAATGAAGAACCAATAAGTATTCAAATCTTAAATCTAAATATAATTATTTGACCCGACCAGTATCGGACATAGACTTAGTGATTGTAAATAATACACAGCAAAAAGTAAAAAGAATATTCAATTAAAAAAAACAAAGATTCAATTAAAATATGAACTAGTTTTCAACCAATCACGGAAATTGTAGTACTAACTCATTAATTTTAATTGATATTTTTTTTAATTTTTTCAATTAAAAAAATATTACATTAACTAAAAATTTAATTGATGTTTCTTAAAGGTCCAATTAAAATTTAATTAAATTTTTTAAAGATTCAGTTAAAAAACTAATCAAACATTTTTAAAGATCCCATTAAAATATTAATTGAAATATAGAAAAAATCTAATAGTAAAAAAATATAATAAAAATTCAGTGAAGTGCGACTTTGACCCGCGCACGAAGGGTTCCGTACGGGCACGAGATATGTAATTCAATACGAACAATATAAACTATAGTTTTGGAATTTTTTTCGTTTTTGGGCTTTTTCGGTTTTAGGTTTTTTTTAGTTTGGGGGTTTTTTGAATTTATTGGCGCTTTCTGAGTTTTGGCACTTTTTTTTCTCGGTTTGACGTTTTTTTTATTTTTTGGTTTTTGAAGTTTTTTTAATTTTGGCAATTTTTATTATTTTGGCGTTTTTTTTTATTTGGCGATTTTTTTATTTTGGCGATTTTTTTATTTTTTTTTGTTTTATACATATATTTATTTATTGTATCTTCAAATATGAACTAACAATAAGTGATCAAATCTTAAAGCTAAAATATAATTATTTAGCCTGACCAGTGTCGGCCAAAACTTAGTGATAGTTTAAATAATACAAAGTAGTGATAATCAAAAAGGATAATTAAATGTATTTTCAAGCAATCGCATCTACAGTGCTGAGTAAAATAGCCCTTGTGTCCCTCTTTTTTAGGCGGATGTGTCCAGTAAAGTTCAAAATATTACGAGCAAGCGGATTAGGATGTGACTCGAGTTTTGTTAAGTATTTGCCTGCGTATCTTGCAATTTCTTAAGTCACTAGTGGCATTTTAAAATCACGACGCAAATTTGAATTCTTAATGTACCATGGAGCAGATGTTATTAACCTTAAAATTTTCTTTTGTCTTCGTTGAATTCTCTCTACATTGCAAGCTTAATTAGTGCTCCATAACTTGATACCGTAACACCATATTGGCTTCAAAAGCGACTTGTATATTAAAAGTTTGCAGTCCAGACTAAGTGTTGAATTTCTGCCAATCAACCAATGAATTTGAGATAACTTAAGTTTCATATGAGTTAGCTTAAAGTCAATATGATGTTTCCATTTAAGCCTTCGATCAAGGTGTATACCAAGGTATTTCACTTTCGAATGTTGAGGAATATTTTGATTGTTGATTCGAATGGGGGAACAAGTATCTCTTCTTAGGGTAAACGTTGTATGGACACACTTTTTTCATTGACTTTAATTCTCCATAAGTTCAACCAGATTTCCAACTGTGTAATATGTTCTTGAAGATATCGGAAAGCCTCGTGCGGGTTTTTGTGCATACTAAGGCAGGCTGTATCATCGGCAAACGTAGATGTATGGATATTGCTGCTCAAAGGCATATCACAAGTATAAATCAAAAATAAAACTGGCCCCAGTATGCTCGTGCGGGTTTTTGTGCATACTAAAGCAGGCTGTATCATCGGCAAACGTAGATGTATGGATATTGCTGCTCAAAGGCATATCACAAGTATAAATCAAAAACAAAACTGGCCCCAGTATGCTCCCCTGTGGCACACCGGATGATATAGATTGGGGCAGACTCATGAATTCTCCTTCCACAATCGTAAAGTATCGGGTAGTTAAGTAGCTTTCTAATAAATTCAGAAAATTTATTGGTAAATATGATGTTAATTTTAAAATAAGGCCTTCATGCCACACTTTATCAAAGGCCTGAAAAACGTCAATAAACAGGGCAGAACAATAAATTTTTTCTTCAAAAGTTCTTCTTATAAATTGCACCAATCTATGAGTTTGTTGAATGGTGCTATGCTGACTCCTAAAACCAAATTGATGGTCTGGGATGCACCCACTATCAGTTAAAATTGGGGACAATTTTGTCATGAGCAGCTTTTCGAAGAGTTTTGATATAGTTGATAGCAGACTTATTGGCCTGTATGACTCAGCCTTGGTAAGGTCTTTGCCCGGCTTTGGAATCGTTTTGACCTTCGCAAGCTTCCAGCTGTGTGGATAATACTCCAGTCGTAAAATGGCGTTAAAAATAAATAACAGGATTCTAATTGCAATATGGGGCAAATTTATCAGCATATTGTTACTTATTCCATTAATACCTGGAGCTTTCTTCGGGTTGAGTTCAGCAATTAGTTTCTGAACATCACGCGTCTTAAATTTTATGGGTCGAGGGGGTAGCGCAACTACACTCGGTAAATCAACAACACCAGTACATGTGTTTGGGGTAAATACGGATTTTAAATGCTCAACAAATATGTTACCTTTTTCAGTATCGCTTCTGGCCCAACCTCCGGTAGAAGTGCGCAGAGGTGGTCTATATTCAACGTGTGTTTTAAGCTTTCTAGCAGCTCGCCACAAGGAGTAATTAGATGCAGGTGTGGCATCAAGATTTTCCAGATCATTTTTAAGACATACGGTTTTCTCATATGCCAGCAGCTCTTGGAGTCGTCTAGTGCACTCTTTAAATCTAATTTTATTTTGGGGTAATCTGTGCTGTTGCCATTCCCTTCTAGCTGTCAGTTTTTCACGTAAAAGACGTTCAATGTCTGTAGAATAAATTCTATTAAACCCAGTCTGCGGATGGGAAGCAGTGGCATGTTCAGCAGCCTGTTTAATATTTTCGTTAAGATTTTCAATGTTAGATTCAATATCACCTGGTGTTCTTAGGTTAATATTTTCCGTACAATGGCTACTGAGGTATTTTTGAACCCCAGCCAATTAACACGGTTGATCATCTTTACATATGGGACAGGGAAGTCACTTCTTAGTGGGCTACAAATTGTAACAATCGTGGGAGAGTGATCGGAGGAGAGATCTACAGAAGCTTCAACATGAATTAATTCCCTAGTGATATTTTTCATGACTCCAAAATCTATAAATCCAGAATTTTTTGTATGTCCGTAGGCCAGTAATGGGCTACCCACTTGAAATGACGTCCAAGCCCATTTTTGAAATTGTGTTGAACAATGCCCGACCTCTAGGTGTAATAAGACGCGAACCCCAGAACGTATGTTTTGCATTGTAGTCCCCAGCTGCTACAAAACAAGGGCCACGAGATTTGTAGAATTCCTCGAATTGATCCTCAGTAATTGCGAATCTGGGAGGGGAGTAAGTTGATGATATCACGAAATTTGTAACAAAATTTTCGACACAAATATTTGTTGCTTGTAGATGTTCTTCACAAATGTTATCAAGGACATAGTGTTTGAGTCTTGACTTAATTAGAATTGCTGACCCACCGCATGCTCTACCCGTCGGGTTCTTTGAATCATATAGAGTGTAACCATTTATTTGAAATAAGCTCCTTGAAGTCAAAAGAGTCTCAGAGACCAACATTATATCAATATTTTTTTCCATGAGGAAGTGCTCAAGTTCATTTTTATGCTGGCGAATGCCGTTTGAGTTCCAGAAACATATTTTTAACATGTTCATGGTTTGTTAACTAATGCTTGAAGCAGTGTATTCTGCATTCGCAGCATTTCTTGCATCATGCAAGTTTGAGTTTGCATTCGCTGAATTATTTTGCGGTGAAACATTTTGTGAGGGACTAGAACTAGCCTTAGCAGCATCGCCATACGATACACGTGAAGTAACTGGTTGACTCACTTGAGCAAACGAAGCGGAGTACGCGTTTAATGGTTGGGTTGGAGCTAATTTAGGCTTTTGACTCATAGTCTGTTTAACAAAAGAATATATAGGGCATCCTCTATAGTTAGCGGTGTGATTACCTCCACAATTACTAAATTTTTTTTCTGCTTGATCTTTTGGCTTAGTGCAGCTAGCAGTACCATGCAATTCACCGCAGATAACACAAACTGTAGGTAAATTGCAGTAAGTTTTTGTATGGCCATATTCTTGGCAATTATGGCTCTGTACAGGACCTGAACGCTTACGTGGCTCTTCAACTGTGATTTTTCGGTTTACAGAAACTTTACGCTATAAATGTATGTCATTCGGCTCCAGTTCTATGCGAAATAGGGGTTGGGCGACCTTTTCTCTGTTAATTATATTAGTAACATTTTTTACCTTAAATCCTTGGTCTAGAAGTGCACATTTTACTTCTTTGGGCTCAACATATGAATCTATGCCCTTTAGTTCTATCTGTAGGACTTTAGCACTCTTAAGTTGTTATGTGTAAAAGTTTGTTTTATTTTTTTCAAAATCATTTACAATTTTTCGGAAATTGTTTTCATCGTATATTTGGATTTTAATTTCATCAACATTACCTCGTTTAATTGGAATTACGTGAAAAGTATTTTCACCAATGGTCGACAGCAGTTTTGTTAGAAGCGCGTTAGAATTTGTTTCCCTTAAATATATAGGTGGTGGCTTAAAAGACTTCTGAGATGATGAAGCGGTCTTTTCGTTATCGTCTTGCAATAATGAAAAATGATTTTGGCGATTCGTGGATGATGCGCTGTTATCCCTAGACATCTTTGGAACAGATGAAATTTTAGAAGAGTTCGGGCTTCGCCCACGTTTTACCACGGTAATATATCTGTCCATTCCGACTTGTGCCTTTGGTTTTGAGCTACTGTTATCTGTAGTGATAACTTGGTTAGGTGATGAACAGCCCGAAGCGAATGATTTCAATGGCTTAAGTGACGAAGTACTAGGCAACTGTTGATCGCTGTCGAAAAAGTGGATTTGTTGTTAGAAAAAGTCTATCATCAGATTTTTTATTTTTATTAAGAGCTTCCGAACTCACAGTAAGTCTATCATCAGGTTTTTTATTTTTATTGTTATTATTATGAGCATCAGAACTCACAGTAAAATAGGCATTTCTGCCGTCATGATTCACTTCACATTTATTTGTTTTTGAGGTACTCATATAGAGTATTCCTCAAGGGCACTTTTGTTTGTTTGTTTGTTTTTTTGATTACGGTTTTTTTTTTTTGTTATTTATGACTATGTAAAAAAATATTAACAAAGCAATTAAAGCTTATTTATTAAAGTTAATAATATGTATTACGAATATTTTCTTTTTTATGAAATTTTTTTTAGTATGTATGTAAGAAAAAAAAAACTCCGCTATGACGTTGGTTCACTATGAACGTACAACGAGAATTTAATTTTGGCGTTTTTTTATATCCAGCTAAAAAAAGTATATATGGTCCATATATTTTTAATATATGAATGTATATAACTATATATGAATGTGTATGAATTCATGTATGGAAATATATGGGATTATACATGGCAAAACTATTATATATGAACTAATATATGAAATGTATTACCACATATGAGCTCATATATGAAAATTTAATTATGAAGCTCTTCATATGTGGATCCATATATAAATATAAGATTTTATGTATGGAGCCATATAAGAATGTATGCATACATGATATCTCACATAAGATCTTTTATGCAACCAAAAAAGCTTGGAATTTTATTACTGCTGAATTGGAAATCCATTAGAAAATACATACGGTATGCACAGTTTATATGCGTACCCTCAACGTTTAAAAAAACTTTTTGATACAAAAAAAAACCATTCTTGTATGATTTTATACATTGTGGCCCCATTTAATTTATCAAATAATCAAAAGTATAATCCAGTCTTTAATTTTACAGAAAATAACAAAATTCTCTAGATAAGAAACAAAGTTCATATTACTGTATTGAAAACTATTGTTAGACGGATTATTTTTTCTTTTATAATTAATTGCATTAGTTTTTAATCCGATTTCTTAAGCTAAATGAATATGATTTTTGTGTTTTTTAAATATTTGATTAACTTTTTGAAGAATGAAATGACTTTTAGTTCGTTTTGAATTATTTGTCCAAACAAATGTTTCAAATGTCTCAAGTCTAAAAAAATTTAATTTTAGTAATTTAATTTATTGCACAGCAGTGCGCTTTTGTGAATCAAGAGTGTATGAATATGAACTTTGCATACTGTGGAGGGAATTTACACAAACATGTATGAAAATGTATAATTATATATAATCATATATGCCCATATACCCTCATTTTTCGGATCCGAACCATATATGGAATATCATATATGCTCCATACATATTTTTTTAGCTGGGATAGGTGATATTTTTTTTTTTGGTTTTTTCGATTTTCTTATTTTTGGCACTTTTTTTCGTTTTGAGGATTTTTTGCGGTTTTTGCCGTTTATTTTAAATTTTGGCGATTTTTTTCGTTTTGGCGATTTTTTTAAATTTGGCGATTTTGTTGTTTTAATTTTTGTGATTTTTTTTACATAAACAATTATTTTGGTTTTGACGCATATTTTGCGTTTTTGCGATTTTTTTCGGTTTTTGGCGTTTTTTCAATTTTGGCGATTTGTTTTTATTTAAACGATTTTGTCGAATTCGTCGATTTATTTTAGTGCTAGAATTTTTTTTTTAATTTTGTAGATTTTTTTCGATTTGGCGATTTTTTAAAAATTTTTGGCGATTTTTTTCAGGTTTTGGCGATTTTTTTCGGTTTGGCGATTTTATAATTTTCGGATTATTTAGTTTTACCGTTTTTGAAAATTTCAAGAGTTTACCTCTTACGGTCTCCAAGATATAGCAATTTGTCAAAATTACATAGTCAAAATTGCATTAACTGATGGATCACCCTTTAATTAAAATTTTTTTATTTTTAGTGTTAATTGTTGTAGTCTATATAAAAATACACTAATTTTACAAATTTCAAGTATCAATATACATACATACATAGGTACATACAATTGTATGTATATTCGTCTCGTCAAAAATAGCACTAAAATAAATTGCCAAATTCGAAAAAACCGTTTAAATGAAAAAAATTGCCGATATGAAAAAAACGTCAAAAACCGAAAAAAATCGCCAAAACGCGCAAAATGCGCCAAAACCAAAATAAATGTTTATGTGAAAAAAAAAATCGTCAAAATTAAAAAAAAAAATTGCCAAATATAAAAAAAAATCGCCAAACTTAAAAAAACGCCAAAAACCGAAAAAAATCCTCAAAACGAAAAAAAAGTGCCAAAACTAAAAAATCGTCAAAACCAAAAAAAAAATCACCTATATGAAAAAAACGCCAAAATTAAAAAAATCGCCAAAATAAAAAAATCGCCAAAATAAAAAAACGAGAAAATAATAAAAATCGCCAAAATTATAAAAACTTTAACAACCAAAAAAAATCGCCAAAACGTGAAAAAAAGTACCAAAACTCATATTGTTCGCATTCATAAGACGTAGCTGTTGAGCTCAACTGTTGTGAAACTGTTAGCAGCTGTTGGCCCCAACAGTTACTTCTTAGAAACGGATTGATGGATGTACTGCAAAATTAACAGCTGCTGAACGTAAGCAATTGAAAAGAATTGGAATATAATTTTCTTATACATAAATTTATTTATTGTATCTCCAAAAATGAAGAACCAATAAGTATTCAAATCTTAAATCTAAATATAATTATTTGACCCGACCAGTATCGGACATAGACTTAGTGATTGTAAATAATACACAGAAAAAAGTAAAAAGAATATTCAATTAAAAAAAACAAAGATTCAATTAAAATATGAACTAGTTTTCAACCAATCACGGAAATTGTAGTACTAACTCATTAATTTTAATTGATATTTTTTTTAATTTTTTCAATTAAAAAAATATTACATTAACTAAAAATTTAATTGATGTTTCTTAAAGATCCAATTAAAATTTAATTAAATTTTTTAAAGATTCAGTTAAAAAACTAATCAAACATTTTTAAAGATCCCATTAAAATATTAATTGAAATATAGAAAAAATCTAATAGTAAAAAAATATAATAAAAATTCAGTGAAGTGCGACTTTGACCCGCGCACGAAGGGTTCCGTACGGGCACGAGATATGTAATTCAATACGAACAATATAAACTATAGTTTTGGAATTTTTTTCGTTCTTGGGTTTTTTCGGTTTTAGGTTTTTTTTTAGTTTGGGGGTTTTTTGAATTTATTGGCGCTTTCTGAGTTTTGGAACTTTTTTTCTCGGTTTGACGATTTTTTGTTTTTTGGTTTTTGAAGTTTTTTTAATTTTGGCAATTTTTATTATTTTGGCGTTTTTTTTATTTGGGCGATTTTTTTATTTTGGCGATTTTTTTTAATTTTTTTTTTGTTTTATACATATATTTATTTATTGTATCTTCAAATATGAACTAACAATAAGTGATCAAATCTTAAAGCTAAAATATAATTATTTAGCCCGACCAGTGTCGGCCAAAACTTAGTGATAGTTTAAATAATGTCATATATTTGTATTTTTTTTCTTTGGAGAGCTCTTAAAAAGGATTTGCGAAAATTTCTTACCATTATCTTATTCCTTCTCACCTCTGTCCTTGGAGCCCCCTTGTGCCTCATTCACCAGCATTGCCAACAACTTTGTTATTTGGTGCGCGGCTATAACTCGTCGTGCCTTGGCGTGTGTTCGTTGCTGGTGTTTTCGGTCAATGACAACATTTTTGTGTCGGCACTAATCGTTCATAATCGTAAAAATAAAAAAAATCTATCCCACTAAATTATATTCTGGCTACTCCGCCAACATGACTTACCGCAATCGCTTTTAGCCACCCAACACTCACCATTCAGATTATTACAATTAATACATGGGTTTTGTTTTCTTAGAACAAATAAACATTATTTTTTTTTAATCCTCAGAATTTCTTTTTAAATTAATCTCTTACGTAACGGTATGTATATCTTTGGCTACATCTTCCCTTACATTTACAAAATATTTAATTATTCACATCGATAATTACTTTTATTATTGAAATAACTATTTTTAATAGTTATGCAATTTACCGAAACACAAAAATATAATTGTATATTAAACCGTAATACTAATGGTCAAGAAGAGTTTGCGCAATACAACTAAAATTGAAATTATGTTTAAACAAAATTTACCATTCCTAGAGGAACAGCTTATAATTTATAGGTCAAAGCGACCCTTGCTTTGGTTATTTTACTATATCCTTTTTAATTTTTTTTTATGTTAGTGTATTCGGGGTCATTTTCAATTCTGTTTTTATTGTTTAACTTTAACTCTCTAGTTTTCATCCACTTTTTGTTTCTTTTGCTTCACAAAAAACTATTTTCGGTTTTGTTCTCTTACAGGCTATTGGTTGGTTTGGTAATAGATTTATTTATATATATTTTTCAGTATATCTAAATTCTAGATATATATTTATTATTTTTGTTTCCTTTGCAACAAAAATTTTCTCTTTATTCTTGTTTTGTTTTAATTTCAATTTGTTTCATATTTGTATAGTTATTATTATTTTTGGTTGCTTTTACTTCTATAAAAAATTTTCTTTTTCATTCTTATTTTTTTGTCCTGATTTGAACTTACTTTATATTCATATTTAATTTTCTTTCCCTTCTACATAAATTTTCTTTTTCATTTTTCCTTTTTGTTTTGATTTTAATTTACTTTATATTTACCTTTAATTTTCTTTACCTTCTTCAAAAATTTTCTATTCTATTCTTCTTTTTGTTTTGATTTTACTTTAATTTATAATTTAGAATTGATTTTCTTTACGTTACTTCACAAATTTCTTTTTCTATTTCTACTTTTGTTTTGATTTTGCTTTAATTTAGAATTTAGAATTGATTTTCTTTACGTTACTTAAAAATTTCTTTTTCTATTTTTACTTTTGCTTTGATTTTGCTTTAATTTAGAATTTAGAATTGATTTTCTTTACGTTACTTCAAACATTTCTTTTTCTATTTCTATTTTTGTTTTGATTTTACTTTAATTTAGAAGAAAAACCACCCGGGTTAAGAAGGACTGGCCGTGAAATGTTTTACTCAATTATTCTGTGAATTTTTCTTATTTTCTTCCCCCTTTTTCTAACGACTAACTACCTACACCTTCCTTTATAGCTTAGGGCATAAATAAAAATTTAAAGATGCAACTTACTTTGCTCCATTCGGTTACTGGACAACTGAGATGCGGGTATGTTTATTTGTGGGCTTCTGTGTATGACAACGAAGCTGCTAATTGTAGGGGTGCTATTCTGTTGGCCCGTCCTGCTGATGTGGTGATGCTTATTGTTGTTGATGATTAGGATCGTGACGATGATGAGAACGCTTTTACGGTGATGACTACTAATATGCGCAGGTAAACTTCGTGATGCCAGATATGGCTACATGTTCGATGCTAATTGTTGCTGCTGTTGCTTGGGCCATGGCTAAATAGATTGCCAAAATTTTACTTCTGTGGTGTTGATGTAATATTGCCAAAAGATCCTTAAATTATTGATGTGTATACGGGCTGGTGTATTTACTTTTAAACTCGTGATCAGACTCATTCTTTTCGCTCCGTCTTCTGAACTCTCACTGCGTTTTGTATTAGTGTGCCCATTTATTTAACTTCCAATTGGTGCAAATATCAAAGACGAGACAATTATTTTACCGGGTATGAAATTTTTCTTCTAGTAAACTTTTGCAATTTTTAAACCAACCATGTTATGGTAAGGAAATTATTACGAAAAATACACACACGACTGACTGTCTACAGGAGAGTATATAAAGTCTGGAGAAACACGTGCGAGACGAAGGGTTTCTTAGCTCGATCATACTGAAGTGACGGGTACCATTAGTTTTTGTACCCCGCTGTCTTTAGCTCTTTGTATAACCGCGTCCAGATCACGAGAATACTTTCTATTAGTAATGTATAGCTAACAATACAATTTTCAACAAACTTTATGTCCTGGGTATCGAAACCAGCCGTTGGTAATGACGACACCTCTTCCACAGACGAATTGCCAGTAGTTTGTTGTTCTTGCTAGTTCTGACGATGCGTATGAAATTATTGATGCTAAAGATGGTGGAGGTGCTGTTGCTGATGCGTTTATCGAGGAGGCGTTTGCGGTGGTGGTAATTGAGGTGTTTGTGGTTGTTGTTTCAATCGGCTAACGGCCGACGCTCAGCCACCGCTGATGATTTTTTTTATTCGCGTGTCTATTGTGGCGACTGGTATGCGATATTTGTACCCCCAAAATAAATGGATCCTTTGGACATTTACTCTGATTGGCCTGCTGAAACTAAGCTCTGCGTGCCATGCCCAAACTGCCAACTTCGTACTGTGTTAAAAGCAAATTAACATCAAACAACCTAATTTAATTTTAGGCTACTACTACTAATTTGTCAATGGACACGTTTATGCGTTTGATTTTTTCTCCACCCCGACTGATGAAGTGTGCTTCTACAGGATTAAAATTTTACTTTACCTTTCTTTTTTCCGCTCTGCTGTTGCCGAGTTCACGCCACAAATCCAAAAGAACCATCGCTCGGCGGAAATGCCCCATGTCCTCTTCATCTGTCAATTTGAGTTGGCGGCCATTTGCCGCAACCACCACCAACTTCACTCAGACGTGTTAATTTATCATAGGGTTCTGCGTGGCAGTTGGTATACTGATTCCCCTTAAACTCCGGCCGTGTCTACACGGTACACACTCCCACGCTTCGATCGGGAATTTTTATCATATTAGCAAATTAAATTTCCTAATATGATAAAAACTCGCTCTGATCCTTCCTCTTACACCGCTTCCTAGGCTTTAAGGTCCTTGGCGTGGTAAATTCCCAATGGTTTTCCGTGAAGGTCTTCCAGGCCATACAGGTTGTTTCCGACTATCCGCGCTACCCTACATTTGATAAATCTTTTGCATAGCTTCGCCGACACTTGTTTAGTGAAGTCGGAAAAATGGAAATTTCTCCTGAACACCTCTTGCCCTACTCGGAACTTGGTCTCCTTTATTCGGAGGTTGTACCTCTTGGCGTTCGACTCGTAACTTCGGTGCAGCTGCTTTTGAACATTTTTCCTCACTATTTCAAGAAACTCCTGTCTGTTAATAATGCGATTCTCGGGATCTTCCAGCAGATCAAGTTTCCTCGCTAGTTCATAAGAAGACGCATGCGTTATCATGTTAGTTCCAAATAAGAGAAAATATGGAGTCACTCCCGTAGCGGTGTGTACAGCGGAGCGGAGTGCGCATTCGATCTCGCACAAATGTACATCCCAGTCGTCCTGCCTTTCATCCAGGTATGTCCTGATGGCTGCCAGTACCGACTGGTTGACGCGCTCCGACGCGTTGGCTTGTGGCGCATAAACTGCCGTGCGCATGTGCCCTATTCCAAACGTGTCTAACATCTCTTTAAAACCTCTGCTTATGAACTGTTGCCCGTTGTCCGATATTAGCGTTTCTGGACAACCAAATTTAAAAAATACTTCTTGGATTAGAAAGTTCACTACGTTCTTGGTATTGGCTTTCGTCATTGCCTTTAACAAAACGTACTTAGAGAAATAGTCCAACACCACGAAAATATAACAGTTTCCCTTCTTGGATCGCACGTATGGTCCCATGAAGTCGATGTAAATTCGCTGGAACGGTCGGCTGGCATTAGGTTCTTTGCCCATGGCTGGTTTTAATATTCGGTTAGTGGGTTTACATTCCTTACAAGCGTCACACTCATTTACAAATTCTCTTATCTGGATATTCATATGTGGCCAGTAGTATAGCTCCATTACACGACGTATCGTTTTGCCTACTCCCCCGTGTGCTGTCGATGGTGGAATATGTGCGTTTTCTATTATGTACTTGGTGAGAGTCGACGGCACCCAAAGTTTCCAGACGTGCTCTTCACTGACGGTGTCGTGATCGGAGTGTAGCGTTATTTTATACACGAGTCCATCTTTAACTCTGAGGTCCGGTAAACTTTCCTGGTGGGTCTCGACGTTTCTCCTTAGTTTTTTGTATTCCTCAGTTTGGAATTCTGGTGAAGCCAAGTCCACCGTGCTTGCCATTTCAACACTGTCCATGTCGTACCTGGATAACGTATCGGGAACAATATTTTGGGCTCCTTTCCGGTGCTTTATCTCAAATGACCATGCTTGCAACTGGAGACTCCACCTAGCCAGTCTGCCGTTCAAGTCCCGCTGCGACATGAGCCACTTGAGGCTTGAATGGTCCGTTATAACAACAAATTGCATTAGTTCTATATATGGTCGAAACCTTTTGACCGCAGACACCACCACTAGACACTCCCGTTCTGTCACCGAGTAGTTCTTTTGTGCTTTCGACAGTTTTTTCGAAAAGTACGCTATGGGATGTTCACCGCCTTCATCGTCTTCCTGGAAAAAAACGGCTCCGATTCCTACATCCGATGCATCACATTGGATAAAGAATGTTTTGTTGAAATCGGGATGTGTTAGCACTGGACTCGCCGTTAGTCTTTCTTTTAGTTGGTCAAAAGCGGTTTTGGCTTCTTCAGGAAATTTAAACGCCTTGCTTTTCTTTAGGGTCTCGCAAATCGGTGCAGTTATAGTCGCGTAATCGGAAATAAACCTCCGGTACCAGCCCGTAGTTCCCATAAAACTTCGTACTTGCTTTGTAGTCGTCGGGTACTTTAGATTCGCTATTGCCTGTACCTTTTCCGGATCGGGTTTGAGCTTACCTTTCCCCACAATATAACCAAGATATTTCAATTCTTTACAACAAAACTTTGACTTACTAACGTTGATTGTTAAACCCGCTGCGTCCAGACGAAAAGCTACCTCGCGTAGGATTTCCAAGTGGTCCTCTAAGTTTGGAGATACCACCAACAGATCGTCCAAGTAAACAAACACCACATCTCTTAAGCGCGCTGGGATCACCTTATCCATCAACCGGCATAACCTTTGGGCTGCATTGCACAACCCAAAAGGCATGACCGTGAAGTGATATAAGGGTCTCCCTGGCACTGTAAAGGCTGTCTTCTCACGACTACGCTCTGCCAGTGGTATCTGCCAAAACGCGTCCTTGAGGTCAATGCTGGAAATGTAATGCGTGTCGCCCAATCGGCTCAGCAGTCCTTCTATATGGGGAAGAGGATAGGCGTCTTTAACTGTTTGTTCATTTAACCTGCGCGCATCCAGACAAATCCTAATCTTCTGTCCTTTTTGCACCATCGTAACACGATTGTTCCACGGGCTCTTGCTCGCCTCTATCACTCCCAGGGACAACATCCTATCCAATTCCCCATACATCAGTCTCTGCACTGCAGGTGATACCGGGTAATGTCTTTCTTTAATCGGTACTGCATTACCTGTGTCTATGTGATGCGTCTCTAAAGATGTTTTTCCTAGGCCTTTGCGTGCGAAACTGGGGAATAAGTCTACTACTTCTTCCAAGCGTTGTTGTTGTCGAGCATTTAGGTAGTGCATTTGAGGGTACTGGCTGTCTACAGTTTCGTTTATCTTGGTGCCTTGCGATGACAATCCGTTAATTTCAAATCGTAGTAAACTGAATTTTCTCATGAAATCGATTCCCAAGTATAGTGGCAGCTTCAGGGTCGGGACCAAAAAAAAATCTACTTCCTTTATAGTTTGATTGAACTCAATGTTAGCTCTAACTCGTCATATAATGGGATTGGCCTTCCCATCTGCTGTTGTTATTCTGGATTGGAACGGGTGTACTATTATTTTTGCGTTTGATATAAATTGTAAGCAATTTTTCCCTAGGCATGTTACTGTGGCTCCGCTGTCGAGTAAGCCTTGAATCTCCTGACCGTTTATTTTTATTGTGGTGTAAATTCGAGTATCCGTTCCTTCATATATATTGGCTTCTGCTATTTCGTATCGGGTTTCTTTTCTGTCTTGGTATCTTTCACGCGCTTTCATTATTCTTCTAGATGGTTCAAATATTCTCTTCCGGGCTGTCTCATATTCTTGGACACGGGTTTCAAAAGGTTTAGCTGTTCGGTAGTCTCGAGTAGTTTGTTTTACGTCGTCAGCTTGTACTACAGGTTTTAGAATCTTAATTGGCTGCATGTCTGTTATTTCAGGTGCTTTCAAGTTTGGTAGGTTTTTCGTTATATCATTTTTCAAATTTACTGTTATCTCCAGGGATGCTGATTGCTGGAACGTGCTTCCATCTCTCCGCGAGGCACGTTCGTGTTCAGGTTTCCCTGACAATTTGGACAGCGAGGTGTCACCGTATCTTCCCGGCCACACTTGTAACAGAAAAGCCTCCGTCTTTCCTCCATGCATTCTACAAATGTGTGTCCCTCTTCTCCAGCATTTCAACTTTTTTACCGTTTCTATGGCCTCTACTTCAGGTACTCCTTCTTCCTCCCCCAACGCAAAATCAATTTCATGTATCGCTCGCTGCGGAAGCCTATTGCTATATTGCCTCTGGCTGTTGATTAGATTTTCGGCTCGACGGCACTCTCTTGCGAATTGCGATAAATTGCTAAAGGGAATAGAAAACAACAGTTGCGCCATTTGCGCCTTCAAATTTCCCCGCATTATGTTGGCTAGGTCTCTTTCTCCTATCGGGCTTCTCAACTGATTTCTCAGCTTCAGGACTGAATTATAAAAGTCGTCGAACGATTCCCCGCTTAGCTGACGTCTGTCCAGAATTTTTCGTTGAATATCAAAGTCACTGTCGTATCTATGAAATTGATTAATTAAAGCTGCCTTGAGGTCTCTCCATCTCTCCACATTATTAAACCTCCGGTGGTCCCAAAACCATTCTCGTGCCGCTCCACTCAATAAATGATGAAATGATCTAATTACGTCTCGCCACTCACAACCGTAGTCTGCCTGGAGTATTTCAACTCTAAACACGAAGTCTTCTATACTTGTGGTCTTCGATGTTCCGTCGAAACTAATACCCCACTTGTCGATACGCGTTTGAGTGCCACTAGATTGTTGGCTCCGAGCCTCTTGAAACTGACCTAAACCTGGACTTCCGACACGAATACCAAAATCTGCGTTAGCGTTATTGCCATTTGCTGGGTTGGAGTTACTTGCTGACTCTCGCGTGGTAGTTTCGACTGCTAACGTTCTGTATCGAAGCATAGTCGTTTCCTTCGTATGCCGGGTTGTAGTTCGGCCTAAACTGTACGGGCTGCCTACGCGTGATTCCACTGCGGCGAGTTGGTGGTGGTGGTTGCGAAATGTCCGGTAGTTCAAAGCTATTATGTGCGGGTGATACAAAATTTCTCTGCTGATTCACGCTTAATTGGATCATATTTGGAAGAAGGTTCAGCAGTCGGTCTTCAAAGTTCTTTAGGTCCGTCTGTGTTAGCGCTGGTTCGGGCCGAGCCGCTGGTAATTGTACCTGTCTGTCGCTTGCCCTTAGTGAGACATTTATATTCCAGAAAGCTTCCCTAACCCCTCTCGTACTAATATTGCTGTAGGGTGGCGTTACCACTGAAAAGTTGCTTTCATGACTCGATTCTAGGTCGTCATGTGCACTGGGTGCGCTTGCTGTCTCTCTAGTCCCTTGAATGCTCGGTACTGCAGTCGTATGCCCCAGCCCTGCCAAACCGGTGGTGGTGGTATTCGAAGTATTGTTCGCCGCTGCTACTGTAGCAGTTACGACATGAGCTGTTGCTGCCGAAGTATCCGTAGTTGCCCTAGCAGAGTTCCCTGCTCGATTGTTGGCGCGTGTCCCTACCATCCTATTAAAACTTAGTATTTTACTTTAATCCAACCGATCCTTTCACCTGAAAATTGTTCTGACCGTTCGCGTTCTGTTGTCCCTAATTAGTCCAAAAAAAAAATTAAAATAGCAAACACCTTTTCGCGACACGATGTGTACTTATGACTTATTGGAATAAAAATGTGTTCTTTGACACGAGCTTTTCAGTTGCAAAAAGCTCGCGTTTCTTGATGACTATGCTCCCAAAATCCACTTACTCCCTTCTCGCCTACAAATATAAATTCCCGAAAAGAAAACGAATTCTTTATTTCTTTACTCGATTTTCCGCAAAATGTCTTTCTAAATTAAATTATTCCACGTTAATTTAGAATCGTTCCTAAAATTTTTACCCCTAGGAATTTCTTCTAAATCAACTTTCTGAAACAAAAAGTTTTTTTTTGAATTGCTTTACAAAAAATTGTGTCTCTAAATTAACAGTTAGTAGAATCTTTCGATTCGTAATCCCCAAAGAAAATTTTTGAAATTATGCGAAAATTTAGCTTGGTAAACTTTTTATAGCGTTTTTCTTAAATATATAAATTTTAATAACAATTTTCCACTGTTATTTCTGTTTTCATTACTGATAATTCTTAAAATTATATTTCGAACATTTACTTCGATATTTCCGAGCAATGAATTAAGTTTATTGTTCTAATATTAAGTTGTTTTCAACAGATGTTTATTGTACTACACTGTTTTATAACTGATCTGGATGAGTGTTGAGTGGGTTAGCGTTACGTTACGCCGTTCTGCCCGATGAAGCAGTTTCCGCAAGCTCTCTACCAATTTGGAGATCAACCTAACAAAAAAATATGTACAGTGTCGCAACAGACTTCGACTTATTAGCTGTCAAAATTCTGGACTTACCCTGCCTTTCCCCCCTAATTAACCCATTAATAAAAAAATTGGTGCAATTATCATGCTCAATTGTGAACTGATAAGACTACCATGCCCTAAACACCCAAACTAGGATAGGGTGTCCGAGTGCAAATGAGTGGGTAAACTACCCTATCTCATGACTACTCTTTCCCTTCCTACCCCATTAAACCCCTATCATCACTCCTATTCGGTTCATGCCTACGAAAACAATGTCTTACTAACAATTTTATTCTTCAATTCCCTTCATCTTATTCGGCTAGTCGTAACAAAATATCATGTTCACCCCAGTCGATCGTGTCCCACGTTGGGCGCCATTTAAATTGTCATATATTTGTATTTTTTTTCTTTGGAGAGCTCTTAAAAAGGATTTGCGAAAATTTCTTACCATTATCTTATTCCTTCTCACCTCTGTCCTTGGAGCCCCCTTGTGCCTCATTCACCAGCAGTGCCAACAACTTTGTTATTTGGTGCGCGGCTATAACTCGTCGTGCCTTGGCGTGTGTTCGTTGCTGGTGTTTTCGGTCAATGACAACATTTTTGTGTCGGCACTAATCGTTCATAATCGTAAAAATAAAAAAAATCTATCCCACTAAATTATATTCTGACTACTCCCCCAACATGACTTACCGCAATCGCTTTTAGCCACCCAACACTCACCATTCAGATTATTACAATTAATACATGGGTTTTGTTTTCTTAGAACAAATAAACATAATTTTTTTTTTTAATCCTGAGAATTTCTTTTTAAATTAATCTCTTACGTAACGGTATGTATATCTTTGGCTACATCTTCCCTTACATTTACAAAATATTTAATTATTCACATCGATAATTACTTTTATTATTGAAATAACTATTTTTAATAGTTATGGAATTTACCGAAACACAAAAATATAATTGTATATTAAACCGTAATACTAATGGTCAAGAAGAGTTTGCGCAATACAACTAAAATTAAAATTATGTTTAAACAAAATTTACCATTCCTAGAGGAACAGCTTATAATTTATAGATCAAAGCGACCCTTGCTTTGGTTAATTTACTATATCCTTTTTAATTTTTTTTTTATGTTAGTGTATTCGGGGTCATTTTCAATTCTGTTTTTATTGTTTTTGTTTGTTTTTCATCCACTTTTTGTTTCTTTTGCTTCAAAAAAACAATTTTCGGTTTTGTTCTCTTACAGGCTATTGGTTGGTTTAGTAATAGATTTATTTATATATATTTTTCAGTATATTTATTTTCTAGATATATATTTATTATTTTTGTTTCCTTTGCAACAAAAATTTGCTCTTTATTCTTGTTTTGTTTTAATTTCAATTTGTTTCATATATGTATAGTTATTATTATTTTTGGTTGCTTTTACTTCTAAAAAAAATTTTCTTTTTCATTCTTATTTTTTTGTCCTGATTTGAACTTACTTTATATTCATATTTAATTTTCTTTCCCTTCTACATAAATTTTCTTTTTCATTTTTCCTTTTTGTTTTGATTTTAATTTACTTTATATTTACCTTTAATTTTCTTTACCTTCTTCAAAAAATTTCTTTTCTATTCTTCTTTTTGTTTTGATTTTACTTTAATTTATAATTTAGAATTGATTTTCTTTACGTTACTTCACAAATTTCTTTTTCTATTTCTACTTTTGTTTTGATTTTGCTTTAATTTAGAATTTAGAATTGATTTTCTTTACGTTACTTCAAAAATTTCTTTTTCTATTTCTATTTTTGTTTTGATTTTACTTTAATTTAGAAGAAAAACCACCCGGGTTAAGAAGGACTGGCCGTGAAATGTTTTACTCAATTATTCTGTGAATTTTTCTTATTTTCTTCTCCCTTTTTCTAACGACTAACTACCTACACCTTCCTTTATAGCTTAGGGCATAAATAAAAATTTAAAGATGCAACTTACTTTGCTCCATTCGGTTACTGGACTACTACTACTACTACTACATTACTATTAGTAATGTATAGCTAACTATACAATTTTCAACAAACTTTATGTCCTGGGTATCGAAACCAGCCGTTGGTAATGACGACACCTCTTCCACAGACGAATTGCCAGTAGTTTGTTGTTCTTGCTAGTTCTGACGATGCGTATCAAATTATTGATGCTAAAGATGGTGGAGGTGCTGTTGCTGATGCGTTTATCGAGGAGGCGTTTGCGGTGGTGGTAATTGAGGTGTTTGTGGTTGTTGTTTCAATCGGCTAACGGCCGACGCTCAGCCACGGCTGATGATTTTTTTTTATTCGCGTGTCTATTGTGGCGACTGGTATGCGATATTTGTAGCCCCAAAATAAATGGATCCTTTGGACATTTACTCTGAAACTAAGCTCTGCGTGCCATGCCCAACCTGCCAACTTCCTACTGTGTTAAAAGCAAATTAACATCAAACAAACTAATTTAATTTTAGGCTACTACTACTAATTTGTCAATGGACACGTTTATGCGTTTGATTTTTTCTCCACCCCGACTGATGAAGTGTGCTTCTACAGGATTAAAATTTTACTTTACCTTTCTTTTTTCCGTTCTGCTGTTGCCGAGTTCACGCCACAAATTCAAAAGAACCATCGCTCGGCGGAAATGCCCCATGTCCTCTTCATCTGTCACTTTGAGTTGGCGGCCATTTGCCGCAACCACCACCAACTTCACTCAGACGTGTTAATTTATCATAGGGTTCTGCGTGACAGTTGGTACACTGATTCCCCTTAAACTCCGGCCGCGTCTACACGGTACAATAATACAAAGTAGTGATAATCAAAAAGGATAATTAAATGTATTTTCAAGCAATCGCATCTACAGTGCTGAGTAAAATAGCCCTTGTGTCCCTCTTTTTTAGGCGGATGTGTCCAGTAAAGTTCAAAATATTACGAGCAAGCGGATTAGGATGTGACTCGAGTTTTGTAAAGTATTTGCCTGCGTATCTTGCAATTTCTTCATTCACTAGTGGCATTTTTAAATCACGATGCAAATTTTAATTCTTAATGTACCATGGAGCAGATGTTATTAACCTTAAAATTTTCTTTTGTCTTCGTTGAATTCTCTCTACATTGCAAGCTTAATTACTGCCCCATAACTGGATACCGTAACACGACTTGTATATTAAAAGTTTGCAGTCCAGACTAAGTGTTGAATTTCTGCCAATCAACCAATGAATTTGAGATAACTTAAGTTTCATCTGAGTTAGCTTAAAGTCAATATGAAGTTTCCATGTAAGCCTTCGATCAAGGTGTATACCAAGGTATTTCACTTGGGAATGTTGAGGAATATTTTGATTGTTGATTCGAATGGGGGAACAAGTATCTCTTCTTAGGGTAAACGTTGTATGGACACACTTTTTTTCATTGACTTTAATTCTCCATAAGTTCAACCAGATTTCCAACTGTGTAATATGTTCTTGAAGATATCGGAAAGCCTCGTGCGGGTTTTTGTGCATACTAAGGCAGGCTGTATCATCGGCAAAAATAGATGTATGGATATTGCTGCTCAAAGGCATATCACAAGTATAAATCAAATACAAAACTGGCCCCAGTATGCTCCCCTGTGGCACACCGGATGATATAGATTGGGGCAGACTCATGAATTTTCCTTCCACAATCGTAAAGTTTCGGGTAGTTAAGTAGCTTTCTAATAAATTCAGAAAATTTATTGGTAAATATGATGTTAATTTTAAAATAAGGCCTTCATGTCACACTTTATCAAAGGCCTGAAAAACGTCAATAAACAGGGCAGAACAATAAATTTTTTCTTCAAAAGTTCTTCTTATAAATTGCACCAATCTATGAGTTTGTTGAATGGTGCTATGCTGACTCCTAAAACCAAATTGATGGTCTGGGATGTACCCACTATCAGTTAAAATTGGGGACAATTTTGTCATGAGCAGCTTTTCGAAGAGTTTTGACATAGTTGATAGCAGACTTATTGGCCTGTATGACTCAGCCTTGGTAAGGTCTTTGCCCGGCTTTGGAATCGTTTTGAACTTCGCAAGCTTCCAGCTGTGTGGATAATACTCCAGTCGTAAAATGGCGTTAAAAATAAATAACAGGATTCTAATTGCAATATGGGGCAAATTTATCAGCATATTGTTACTTATTCCATCAATACCTGGAGCTTTCTTTGGGTTGAGTTCAGCAATTAGTTTCTGAACATCACGCGTCTTAAATTTTATGGGTCGAGGGGGTAGCGCAACTACACTCGGTAAATCAACAACACCAGTACATGTGTTTGGGGTAAATACGGATTTTAAATGCTCAACAAATATGTTACCTTTTTCAGTATCGCTTCTGGCCCAACCTCCGGTAGAAGTGCGCAGAGGTGGTCTATATTCAACGTGTGTTTTAAGCTTTCTAGCAGCTCGCCACAAGGAGTAATTAGATGCAGGTGTGGCATCAAGATTTTCCAGATCATTTTTAAGACATACGGTTTTCTCATATGCCAGCAGCTCTTGGAGTCGTCTAGTGCACTCTTTAAATCTAATTTTATTTTGGGGTAATCTGTGCTGTTGCCATTCCCTTCTAGCTGTAATTTTTTCACGTAAAAGACGTTCAATGTCTGTAGAATAAATTCTATTAAACCCAGTCTGCGGATGGGAAGCAGTGGCATGTTCAGCAGCCTGTTTAATATTTTCGTTAAGATTTTCAATGTTAGATTCAATATCACCTGGTGTTCTTAGGTTAATATTTTCCGTACAATGGCTACTGAGGTATTTTTTGAACCCCAGCCAATTAACACGGTTGATCATCTTTACATATGGGACAGGGAAGTCACTTCTTAGTGGGCTACAAATCGTAACAATCGTGGGGGAGTGATCGGAGGAGAGATCTACAGAAGCTTCAACATGAATTAATTCCCTAGTGATATTTTTCATGACTCCAAAATCTATAAATCCAGAATTTTTTGTATGTCCGTAGGCCAGTAATGGGCTCCCCACTTGAAATGACGTCCAAGCCCATTTTTGAAATTGTGTTGAACAATGCCCGACCTCTAGGTGTAATAAGACGCGAACCCCAGAACGTATGTTTTGCATTGTAGTCCCCAGCTGCTACAAAACAAGGGCCACGAGATTTGTAGAATTCCTCGAATTGATCCTCAGTAATTGCGAATCTGGGAGGGGAGTAAGTTGATGATATCACGAAATTTGTAACAAAATTTTCGACACAAATATTTGTTGCTTGTAGATGTTCTTCACAAATGTTATCAAGGACATAGTGTTTGAGTCTTGACTTAATTAGAATTGCTGACCCACCGCATGCTCTACCCGTCGGGTTCTTTGAATCATATAGAGTGTAACCATTTATTTGAAATAAGCTCCTTGAAGTCAAAAGAGTCTCAGAGACCAACATTATATCAATATTTTTTTCCATGAGGAAGTGCTCAAGTTCATTTTTATGCTGGCGAATGCCGTTTGAGTTCCAGAAACATATTTTTAACATGTTCATGGTTTGTTAACTAATGCTTGAAGCAGTGTATTCTGCATTCGCAGCATTTCTTGCATCATGCAAGTTTGAGTTTGCATTCGCTGAATTATTTTGCGGTGAAACATTTTGTGAGGGACTAGAACTAGCCTTAGCAGCATCGCCATACGATACACGTGAAGTAACTGGTTGACTCACTTGAGCAAACGAAGCGGAGTACGCGTTTAATGGTTGGGTTGGAGCTAATTTAGGCTTTTGACTCATAGTCTGTTTAACAAAAGAATATATAGGGCATCCTCTATAGTTAGCGGTGTGATTACCTCCACAATTACTAAATTTTTTTTCTGCTTGATCTTTTGGCTTAGTGCAGCTAGCAGTACCATGCAATTCACCGCAGATAACACAAACTGTAGGTAAATTGCAGTAAGTTTTTGTATGGCCATATTCTTGGCAATTATGGCTCTATACAGGACCTGAACGCTTACGTGGCTCTTCAACTGTGATTTTTCGGTTTACAGAAACTTTACGCTATAAATGTATGTCATTCGGCTCCAGTTCTATGCGAAATAGGGGTTGGGCGACCTTTTCTCTGTTAATTATATTAGTAACATTTTTTACCTTAAATCCTTGGTCTAGAAGTGCACATTTTACTTCTTTGGGCTCAACATATGAATCTATGCCCTTTAGTTCTATCTGTAGGACTTTAGCACTCTTAAGTTGTTATGTGTAAAAGTTTGTTTTATTTTTTTCAAAATCATTTACAATTTTTCGGAAATTGTTTTCATCGTATATTTGGATTTTAATTTCATCAACATTACCTCGTTTAATTGGAATTACGTGAAAAGTATTTTCACCAATGGTCGACAGCAGTTTTGTTAGAAGCGCGTTAGAATTTGTTTCCCTTAAATATATAGGTGGTGGCTTAAAAGACTTCTGAGATGAAGCGGTCTTTTCGTTATCGTCTTGCAATAATGAAAAATGATTTTGGCGATTCGTGGATGATGCGCTGTTATCCCTAGACATCTTTGGAACAGATGAAATTTTAGAAGAGTTCGGGCTTCGCCCACGTTTTACCACGGTAATATATCTGTCCATTCCGACTTGTGCCTTTGGTTTTGAGCTACTGTTATCTGTAGTGATAACTTGGTTAGGTGATGAACAGCCCGAAGCGAATGATTTCAATGGCTTAAGTGACGAAGTACTAGGCAACTGTTGATCGCTGTCGAAAAAGTGGATTTGTTGTTAGAAAAAGTCTATCATCAGATTTTTTATTTTTATTAAGAGCTTCCGAACTCACAGTAAGTCTATCATCAGGTTTTTTATTTTTATTGTTATTATTATGAGCATCAGAACTCACAGTAAAATAGGCATTTCTGCCGTCATGATTCACTTCACATTTATTTGTTTTTGAGGTACTCATATAGAGTATTCCTCAAGGGCACTTTTGTTTGTTTGTTTGTTTTTTTGATTACGGTTTTTTTTTGTTATTTATGACTATGTAAAAAAATATTAACAAAGCAATTAAAGCTTATTTATTAAAGTTAATAATATGTATTACGAATATTTTCTTTTTTATGATATTTTTTTTAGTATGTATGTAAGAAAAAAAAACTCCGCTATGACGTTGGTTCACTATGAACGTACAACGAGAATTTAATTTTGGCGTTTTTTTATATCCAGCTAAAAAAAGTATATATGGTCCATATATTTTTAATATATGAATGTATATAACTATATATGAATGTGTATGAATTCATGTATGGAAATATATGGGATTATACATGGCAAAACTATTATATATGAACTAATATATGAAATGTATTATCACATATGAGCTCATATATGAAAATTTAATTATGAAGCTCTTCATATGTGGATCCATATATAAATATAAGATTTTATGTATGGAGCCATATAAGAATGTATGCATACATGATATCTCACATAAGATCTTTTATGCAACCAAAAAAGCTTGGAATTTTATTACTGCTGAATTGGAAATCCATTAGAAAATACATACGGTATGCACAGTTTATATGCGTACCCTCAACGTTTAAAAAAACTTTTTGATACAAAAAAAAACCATTCTTGTATGATTTTATACATTGTGGCCCCATTTAATTTATCAAATAATCAAAAGTATAATCCAGTCTTTAATTTTACAGAAAATAACAAAATTCTCTAGATAAGAAACAAAGTTCATATTACTGTATTGAAAACTATTGTTAGACGGATTATTTTTTCTTTTATAATTAATTGCATTAGTTTTTAATCCGATTTCTTAAGCTAAATGAATATGATTTATGTGTTTTTTTAAATATTTGATTAACTTTTTGAAGAATGAAATGACTTTTAGTTCGTTTTGAATTATTTGTCCAAACAAATGTTTCAAATGTCTCAAGTCTAAAAAAATTTAATTTTAGTAATTTAATTTATTGCACAGCAGTGCGCTTTTGTGAATCAAGAGTGTATGAATATGAACTTTGCATACTGTGGAGGGAATTTACACAAACATGTATGAAAATGTATAATTATATATAATCATATATGCCCATATACCCTCATTTTTCGGATCCGAACCATATATGGAATATCATATATGCTCCATACATATTTTTTTTAGCTGGGATAGGTGATATTTTTTTTTGGTTTTTTCGATTTTCTTATTTTTGGCACTTTTTTTCGTTTTGCGGATTTTTTTCGGTTTTTGCCGTTTATTTTAAATTTTGGAGATTTTTTTCGTTTTGGCGATTTTTTTAAATTTGGCGATTTTTCTGTTTTAATTTTTGCGTTTTTTTTCACATAAACAATTATTTTGGTTTTGACGCATTTTTTGCGTTTTTGCGATTTTTTTCGGTTTTTGGCGTTTTTTCAATTTTGGCGATTTTTTTTCATTTAAACGATTTTGTCGAATTCGTCGATTTATTTTAGTGCTAGAATTTTTTTTTTAATTTTGTAGATTTTTTTCGATTTGGCGATTTTTTTAAATATTTGGCGATTTTTTTCAGGTTTTGGCGATTTTTTTCGGTTTGGTGATTTTATAATTTTCGGATTATTTAGTTTTACCGTTTTTGAAAATTTCAAGAGTTTACCTCTTACGGTCTCCAAGATATAGCAATTTGTCAAAATTACATAGTCAAAATTGCATTAACTGATGGACCACCCTTTAATTAAAATTTTTTTAATTTTAGTGTTAATTGTTGTAGTCTATATAAAAATACACTAATTTTACAAATTTCAAGTATCAATATACATACATACATAGGTACATACAATTGTATGTATATTCGTCTCGTCAAAAATAGCACTAAAATAAATCGCCAAATTCGAAAAAACCGTTTAAATGAAAAAAATTGCCGATATGAAAAAACGTCAAAAACCGAAAAAATCGCCAAAACGCGAAAAATGCGCCAAAACCAAAATAAATGTTTATGTGAAAAAAAAATCGCCAAAATTAAAAAAAAAAATTGGCAAATATAAAAAAAATCGCCAAACTTTAAAAAAAAAACGCCAAAAACCGAAAAAAAACCCTCAAAACTAAAAAAAATTTCAAAACTAAAAAAATCGTCAAAACCAAAAAAAAAAATCACCTATATGAAAAAAACCCCAAATTTAAAAAAAATCGCCAAAATAAAATAAACGAGAAAATAATAAAAATCGCCAAAATTATAAAAACTTTAACAACCAAAAAAAAATCTCCAAAACGTGAAAAAAAGTACCAAAACTCAGAAAGCGCCAATAAATTCAAAAAACTCCCAAACTAAAAAAAACGCATAAAACCGAAAAATCCCAGAAAGGAAAAAAATGCCAAAACTATAGTTTATATTGTTCATATTGTTCGCATTCATAAGACGTAGCTGTTGAGCTCAACTGTTGTGAAACTGTTAGCAGCTGTTGGCCCCAACAGTTACTTCTTAGAAACGGATTGATGGATGTACTGCAAAATTAACAGCTGCTGAACGTAAGCAATTGAAAAGAATTGGAATATAATTTTCTTATACATAAATTTATTTATTGTATCTCCAAAAATGAAGAACCAATAAATATTCAAATCTTAAATCTAAATATAATTATTTGACCCGACCAGTATCGGACATAGACTTAGTGATTGTAAATAATACACAGAAAAAAGTAAAAAGAATATTCAATTAAAAAAACAAAGATTCAATTAAAATATGAACTAGTTTTCAACCAATCACGGAAATTGTAGTACTAACTCATTAATTTTAATTGATATTTTTTTTAATTTTTTCAATTAAAAAAATATTACATTAACTAAAAATTTAATTGATGTTTCTTAAAGATCCAATTAAAATTTAATTAAATTTTTTAAAGATTCAGTTAAAACACTAATCAAACATTTTTAAAGATTCTATTAAAATATTAATTGAAATATAGAAAAAATCTAATAGTAAAAAAATATAATAAAAATTCAGTGAAGTGCGACTTTGACCCGCGCACGAAGGGTTCCGTACGGGCACGAGATATGTAATTCAATGCGAACAATATAAACTATAGTTTTGGAATTTTTTTCGTTCTTGGGTTTTTTCGGTTTTAGGTTTTTTTTAGTTTGGGAGTTTTTTGAATTTATTGGCGCTTTCTGAGTTTTGGCACTTTTTTTCTCGGTTTGACGATTTTTTGTTTTTTGGTTTTTGAAGTTTTTTTAATTTTGGCAATTTTTATTATTTTGGCGTTTTTTTTATTTGGGTGATTTTTTTATTTTGGCGGTTTTTTTAATTTTTTTTTTGTTTTATACATATATTTATTTATTGTATCTTCAAATATGAACTAACAATAAGTGATCAAATCTTAAAGCTAAAATATAATTATTTAGCCCGACCAGTGTCGGCCAAAACTTAGTGATAGTTTAAATAATGTCATATATTTGTATTTTTTTTCTTTGGAGAGCTCTTAAAAAGGATTTACGAAAATTTCTTAACATTATCTTATTCCTTCTCACCTCTGTCCTTGGAGCCCCCTTGTGCCTCATTCACCAGCATTGCCAACAACTTTGTTATTTGGTGCGCGGCTATAACTCGTCGTGCCTTGGCGTGTGTTCGTTGCTGGTGTTTTCGGTCAATGACAACATTTTTGTGTCGGCACTAATCGTTCATAATCGTAAAAATAAAAAAAATCTATCCCACTAAATTATATTCTGACTACTCCGCCAACATGACTTACCGCAATCGCTTTTAGCCACCCAACACTCACCATTCAGATTATTACAATTAATACATGGGTTTTGTTTTCTTAGAACAAATAAACATTATTTTTTTTTAATCCTCAGAATTTCTTTTTAAATTAATCTCTTACGTAACGGTATGTATATCTTTGGCTACATCTTCCCTTACATTTACAAAATATTTAATTATTCACATCGATAATTACTTTTATTATTGAAATAACTATTTTTAATAGTTATGCAATTTACCGAAACACAAAAATATAATTGTATATTAAACCGTAATACTAATGGTCAAGAAGAGTTTGCGCAATACAACTAAAATTGAAATTATGTTTAAACAAAATTTACCATTCCTAGAGGAACAGCTTATAATTTATAGGTCAAAGGGACCCTTGCTTTGGTTATTTTACTATATCCTTTTTAATTTTTTTTATGTTAGTGTATTTGGGGTCATTTTCAATTCTGTTTTTATTGTTTAACTTTTCTCTAGTTTTCATCCACTTTTTGTTTCTTTTGCTTCAAAAAAACAATTTTCGGTTTTGTTCTCTTACAGGCTATTGGTTGGTTTAGTAATAGATTTATTTATATATATTTTTCAGTATATTTATTTTCTAGATATATATTTATTATTTTTGTTTCCTTTGCAACAAAAATTTTCTCTTTATTCTTGTTTTGTTTTAACTTCAATTTGTTTCATATATGTATAGTTATTATTATTTTTGGTTGCTTTTAATTCTAAAAAAAATTTTCTTTTTCATTCTTATTTTTTTGTCCTGATTTGAACTTACTTTATATTCATATTTAATTTTCTTTCCCTTCTACATAAATTTTCTTTTTCATTTTTCCTTTTTGTTTTGATTTTAATTTACTTTATATTTACCTTTAATTTTCTTTACCTTCTTCAAAAATTTTCTTTTCTATTCTTCTTTTTGTTTTGATTTTACTTTAATTTATAATTTAGAATTGATTTTCTTTACGTTACTTCACAAATTTCTTTTTCTATTTCTACTTTTGTTTTGATTTTGCTTTAATTTAGAATTTAGAATTGATTTTCTTTACGTTACTTCAAAAATTTCTTTTTCTATTTCTACTTTTGTTTTGATTTTGCTTTAATTTAGAATT
The DNA here is from genome assembly GCA_905220375.1 of Tachina fera. Taxonomy (NCBI): domain Eukaryota; kingdom Metazoa; phylum Arthropoda; class Insecta; order Diptera; family Tachinidae; genus Tachina; species Tachina fera. Next base: position 122,487,961 of record LR999963.1, on the reverse strand, counting down.
TAAAATTGATTTTCTTTACGTTACTTCAAAAATTTCTTTTTCTATTTCTATTTTTGTTTTGATTTTACTTTAATTTAGAAGAAAAACCACTCGGGTTAAGAAGGACTGGCCGTGAAATGTTTTACTCAATTATTCTGTGAATTTTTCTTATTTTCTTCCCCCTTTTTCTAACGACTAACTACCTACTCCTTCCTTTATAGCTTAGGGCATAAATAAAAATATAAAGATGCAACTTACTTTGCTCCATTCGGTTACTGGACAACTGAGATGCGGGTATGTTTATTTGTGGGCTTCTGTGTATGACAACGAAGCTGCTAATTGTAGGGGTGCTATTCTGTTGGCCCGTCCTGCTGATGTGGTGATGCTTATTGTTGTTGATGATTAGGATCGTGACGATGACGAGAACGCTTTTACGGTGATGACTACTAATATGCGCAGGTAAACTTCGTGATGCCAGATATGGCTACATGTTCGATGCTACTTGTTGCTGCTGTTGCTTGGGCCATGGTTAAATAGATTGCCAAAATTTTACTTCTGTGGTGTTGATGTAATATTGCCAAAAGATCCTTAAATTATTGATGTGTATACGGGCTGGTATATTTACTTTTAAGCTCGTGATCAGACTCACTCTTTTCGCTCCGTCTGCTGAACTCTCACTGCGTTTTGTATTAGTGTGCCCATTTATTTTACTTCCAATTGGTGCAAATATCAAAGACGAGACAATTATTTTACTGGGTATGAAATTTTTCTTCTAGTAAACTTTTGCAATTTTTAAACCAACCATGTTATGGTAAGGAAATTATTACGAAAAATACACACACGACTGACTGTCTACAGGAGAGTATATAAAGTCTGGAGAAACACGTGCGAGACGAAGGGTTTCTTAGCTCGATCATACTGAAGTGCCGGGTTCCATTAGTTTTTGTACCCCGCTGTCTTTAGCTCTTTGTATAACCGCGTCCAGATCACGAGAATACTTTCTATTAGTAATGTATAGCTAACAATACAATTTTCAACAAACTTTATGTCCTGGGTATCGAAACCAGTCGTTGGTAATGACGACACCTCTTCCACAGACGAATTGCCAGTAGTTTGTTGTTCTTGCTAGTTCTGACGATGCGTATGAAATTATTGATGCTAAAGATGGTGGAGGTGCTGTTGCTGATGCGTTTATCGAGGAGGCGTTTGCGGTGGTGGTAATTGAGGTGTTTGTGGTTGTTGTTTCAATCGGCTAACGGCCGACGCTCAGCCACCGCTGATGATTTTTTTTTATTCGCGTGTCTATTGTGGCGACTGGTATGCGATATTTGTACCCCCAAAATAAATGGATCCTTTGGACATTTACTCTGATTGGCCTGCTGAAACTAAGCTCTGCGTGCCATGCCCAACCTGCCAACTTCCTACTGTGTTAAAAGCAAATTAACATCAAACAAACTAATTTAATTTTAGGCTACTTCTACTAATTTGTCAATGGACACGTTTATGCGTTTGATTTTTTCTCCACCCCGACTGATGAAGTGTGCTTCTACAGGATTAAAATTTTACTTTACCTTTCTTTTTTCCGCTCTGCTGTTGCCGAGTTCAGGCCACAAATCCAAAAGAACCATCGCTCGGCGGAAATGCCCCATGTCCTCTTCATCTGTCAATTTGAGTTGGCGGCCATTTGCCGCAACCACCACCAACTTCACTCAGACGTGATAATTTATCATAGGGTTCTGCGTGACAGTTGGTACAAATTAAATTTGCTAATATGATAAAAACTCGCTCTGATCCTTCCTCTTACACCGCTTCCTAGGCTTTAAGGTCCTTGGCGTGGTAAATTCCTAATGGTTTTCCGTGAAGGTCTTCCAGGCCTTACAGGTTGTTTCCGACTATCCGCGCTACCTTACATTTGATAAATCTTTTGCATAGCTTCGCCGACACTTGTTTAGTGAAGTCGGAAAAATGGAAATTTCTCCTGAACACCTCTTGCCCTACTCGGAACTAGGTCTCCCTTATTCGGAGGTTGTACCTCTTGGCGTTCGACTCGTAACTTCGGTGCTGCTGCTTTTGAACATTTTTCCTCACTATTTCAAGAAACTCCTGTCTGTTAATAATGCGATTCTCGGGATCTTCCAGCAGATCAAGTTTCCTCGCTAGTTCATAAGAAGACGCATGCGTTATCATGTTAGTTCCAAATAAGAGAAAATATGGAGTCACTCCCGTAGCGGTGTGTACAGCGGAGCGGAGTGCGCATTCGATCTCGCACAAATGTACATCCCAGTCGTCCTGCCTTTCATCCAGGTATGTCCTGATGGCTGCGAGTACCGACTGGTTGACGCGCTCCGACGCGTTGGCTTGTGGCGCATAAACTGCCGTGCGCATGTGCCCTATTCCAAACGTGTCTAACATTTCTTTAAAACCTCTGCTTATGAAGTGTTGCCCGTTGTCCGATATTAGCGTTTCTGGACAACCAAATTTAAAAAATACTTCTTGGATTAGAAAGTTCACTACGTTCTTGGTATTGGCTTTCGTCATTGCCTTTAACAAAACGTACTTAGAGAAATAGTCCAACACCACGAAAATATAACAGTTTCCCTTCTTGGATCGCACGTATGGTCCCATGAAGTCGATGTAAATTCGCTGGAACGGTCGGCTGGCATTAGGTTCTTTGCCCATGGCTGGTTTTAATATTCGGTTAGTGGGTTTACATTCCTTACAAGCGTCACACTCATTTACAAATTCTCTTATCTGGATATTCATATGTGGCCAGTAGTATAGCTCCATTACACGACGTATCGTTTTGCCTACTCCCCCGTGTGCTGTCGATGGTGGAATATGTGCGTTTTCTATTATGTACTTGGTGAGAGTCGACGGCACCCAAAGTTTCCAGACGTGCTCTTCACTGACGGTGTCGTGATCGGAGTGTAGCGTTCTTTTATACACGAGTCCATCTTTAACTCTGAGGTCCGGTAAACTTTCCTGGTGGGTCTCGACGTTTCTCCTTAGTTTTTGGTATTCCTCAGTTTGGAATTCTGGTGAAGCCAAGTCCACCGTGCTTGCCATTTCAACACTGTCCATGTCGTACCTGGATAACGTATCGGGAACAATATTTTGGGCTCCTTTCCGGTGCTTTATCTCAAATGACCATGCTGCCGTTCAAGTCCCGCTGCGACATGAGCCACTTGAGGCTTGAATGGTCCGTTATAACAACAAATTGCATTAGTTCTATATATGGTCGAAACCTTTTGACCGCAGACACCACCACTAGACACTCCCGTTCTGTCACCGAGTAGTTCTTTTGTGCTTTCGACAGTTTTTTCGAGCACTGGACTCGCCGTTAGTCTTTCTTTTAGTTGGTCAAAAGCGGTTTTGGCTTCTTCAGGAAATTTAAACGCCTTGCTTTTCTTTAGGGTCTCGCAAATCGGTGCAGTTATAGTCGCGTAATCGGAAATAAACCTCCGGTACCAGCCCGTAGTTCCCATAAAACTTCGTACTTGCTTTGGAGTCGTCGGGTACTTTAGATTCGCTATTGCCTGTACCTTTTCCGGATCGGGTTTGAGCTTACCTTTCCCCACAATATAACCAAGATATTTCAATTCTTTACAACAAAACTTTGACTTACTAACGTTGATTGTTAAACCCGCTGCGTCCAGACGAAAAGCTACCTCGCGTAGGATTTCCAAGTGGTCCTCTAAGTTTGGAGATACCACCAACAGATCGTCCAAGTAAACAAACACCACATCTCTTAAGCGCGCTGGGATCACCTTATCCATCAACCGGCATAACCTTTGGGCTGCATTGCACAACCCAAAAGGCATGACCGTGAAGTGATATAAGGGTCTCCCCGGCACTGTAAAGGCTGTCTTCTCACGACTACGCTCTGCCAGTGGTATCTGCCAAAACGCGTCCTTGAGGTCAATGCTGGAAATGTAATGCGTGTCGCCCAATCGGCTCAGCAGTCCTTCTATATGGGGAAGAGGATAGGCGTCTTTAACTGTTTGTTCATTTAACCTGCGCGCATCCAGACAAATCCTAATCTTCTCTCCTTTTTGCATCTCCGGGGATGCTGATTGCTGGAACGTGCTTCCATCCCTCCGCGAGGCACGTTCGTGTTCAGGTTTCCCTGACAATTTGGACAGCGAGGTGTCACCGTATCTTCCCGGCCACACTTGTAACAGAAAAGCCTCCGTCTTTCCTCCATGCATTCTACAAATGTGTGTCCCTCTTCTCGGCAATTCCAGCATTTCAGCTTTTTTGCCGTTTCTATGGCCTCTACTTCAGGTACTCCTTCTTCCTCCCCCAACGCAAAATCAATTTCATGTATCGCTCGCTGCGGAAGCCTATTGCTATATTGCCTCTGGCTGTTGATTAGATTTTCGGCTCGACGGCACTCTCTTGCGAATTGCGATAAATTGCTAAAGGGAATAGAAAACAACAGTTGCGTAATTTGCGCCTTCAAATTTCCCCGCATTATGTTGGCTAGGTCTCTTTCTCCTATCGGGCTTCTCAACTGATTTCTCAGCTTCAGGACTGAATTATAAAAGTCGTCGAACGATTCCCCGCTTAGCTGACGTCTGTCCAGAATTTTTCGTTGAATATCAAAGTCACTGTCGTATCTATGAAATTGATTAATTAAAGCTGCCTTGAGGTCTCTCCATCTTTCCACATTATTAAACCTCCGGTGGTCCCAAAACCATTCTCGTGCCGCTCCACTCAATGAATGATGAAATGATGTAATTACGTCTCTCCACTCACAACCGTAGTCTGCCTGGAGTATTTCAACTCTAAACACGAAGTTTTCTATACTTTCTATACTTGATTAATTAAAGCTGCCTTGAGGTCTCTCCATCTTTCCACATTATTAAACCTCCGGTGGTCCCAAAACCATTCTCGTGCCGCTCCACTCAATGAATGATGAAATGATGTAATTACGTCTCTCCACTCACAACCGTAGTCTGCCTGGAGTATTTCAACTCTAAACACGAAGTTTTCTATACTTGTGGTCTTCGATGTTCCGTCGAAACTAATACCCCACTTGTCGATACGCGTTTGAGTGCCACTAGATTGTTGGCTCCGATCCTCTTGAAACTGACCTAAACCTGGACTTCCGACACGAATACCAAAATCTGCGTTAGCGTTATTGCCATTTGCTGGGTTGGAGTTACTTGCTGACTCTCTCGCGTGGTAGTTTCGACTGCTAACGTTCTGTATCGAAGCATAGTCGTTTCCTTCGTATGAAGGGTTGTAGTTCGGCCTAAAGTGTACGGGCTGCCTACGCGCGATTCCACTGCGGCGAGTTGGTGGTGGTGGTTGCGAAATGTCCGGTAGTTCAAAGCTATTATGTGCGGGTGATACAAAATTTCTCTGCTGATTTTGTTGTAGCTGATTATTCACGCTTAATTGGATCATATTTGGAAGAAGGTTCAGCAGTCGGTCTTCAAAGTTCTTTAGGTCCGTCTGTGTTAGCGCTGGTTCGGGCCGAGCCGCTGATAATTGTACCTGTCTGTCGCTTGCCCTTAGTGAGACATTTATATTCCGGAAAGCTTCCCTAACCCTCTCGTACTAATATTGCTGTAGAGTGGTGTTACCACTGAAAAGTTGCTTTCATGACTCGATTCTAGGTCGTCATGTGCACTGGGTGCGCTTGCTGTCTCTCTAGTCCCTTGAATGCTCGGTACTGCAGTCGTATGCCCCAGCCCTGCCAAACCGGTGGTGGTGGTATTCGAAGTATTGTTCGCCGCTGCTACTGTAGCAGTTACGACATGAGCTGTTGCTGCCGAAGTATCCGTAGTTGCCCTAGCAGAGTTCCCTGCTCGATTGTTGGCGCGTGTCCCTACCATCCTATTAAAACTTAGTATTTTACTTTAATCCAACCGATCCTTTCACCTGAAAATTGTTCTGACCGTTCGCGTTCTGTTGTCCCTAATTAGTCAAAAAAAAAAATTAAAATAGCAAACACCTTTTCGCGACACGATGTGTACTTATGACTTATTGGAATAAAAATGTGTTCTTTGACACGAGCTTTTCAGTTGCAAAAAGCTCGCGTTTCTTGATGACTATGCTCCCAAAATCCACTTACTCCCTTCTCGCCTACAAATATAAATTCCCGAAAAGAAAACGAATTCTTTATTTCTTTACTCGATTTTACGCAAAATGTCTTTCTAAATTAAATTATTCCACGTTAATTTAGAATCGTTCCTAAAATTTTTACCCCTAGGAATTTCTTCTAAATCAACTTTCTGAAACAAAAAGTTTTTTTTTGAATTGCTTTACAAAAAATTGTGTCTCTAAATTAACAGTTAGTAGAATCTTTCGATTCGTAATCCCCAAAGAAAATTTTTGAAATTATGCAAAAATTTAGCTTGGTAAACTTTTTATAGCGTTTTTCTTAAATATATAAATTTTAATAACAATTTTCCACTGTTATTTCTGTTTTCATTACTGATAATTCTTAAAATTATATTTCGAACATTTACTTCGATATTTCCGAGCAATGAATTAAGTTTATTGTTCTAATATTAAGTGGTTTTCAACAGATGTTAATTGTACTACACTGTTTTATAACTGATCTGGATGACTGTTGAGTGGGTTAGCGTTACGTTACGCCGTTCTGCCCGATGAAGCAGTTTCCGCAAGCTCTCTACCAATTTGGAGATCAACCTAACAAAAAAATATGTACAGTGTCGCAACAGACTTCGACTTATTAGCTGTCAAAATTCTGGACTTACCCTGCCTTTCCCCCCTAATTAACCCATTAATAAAAAAATTGGTGCAATTATCATGCTCAATTGTGAACTGATAAGACTACCCAAACTAGGATAGGGTGTCCGAGTGCAAATGAGTGGGTAAACTACCCTATCTCATGACTACTCTTTCCCTTCCTACCCTATTAAACCCCTATCATCACTCCTATTCGGTTCATGCCTACGAAAACAATGTCTTACTAACAATTTTATTCTTCAATTCCCTTCATCCTATTCGGCTAGTCGTAACAAAATATCATGTTCACCCCACTCGATCGTGCCCCACGTTGGGCGCCAATTAAATTGTCATATATTTGTATTTTTTTTTCTTTGGAGAGCTCTTAAAAAGGATTTGCGAAAAATTCTTACCATTATCTTATTGCTTCTCACCTCTGTCCTTGGAGCCCCCTTGTGCCTCATTCACCAGCAGTGCCAACAACTTTGTTATTTGGTGCGCGGCTATAACTCGTCGTGCCTTGGCGTGTGTTCGTTGCTGGTGTTTTCGGTCAATGACAACATTTTTGTGTCGGCACTAATCGTTCGTAATCGTAAAAATAAAAAAAATCTATCCCACTAAATTATATTCTGACTACTCCCCCAACATGACTTACCGCAATCGCTTTTAGCCACCCAACACTCACCATTCAGATTATTACAATTAATACATGGGTTTTGTTTTCTTAGAACAAATAAACATTATTTTTTTTTAATCCTCAGAACTTCTTTTTAAATTAATCTCTTACGTAACGGTATGTAAATCTTTGGCTACATCTTCCCTTACATTTACAAAATATTTAATTATTCACATCGATAATTACTTTTATTATTGAAATAACTATTTTTAATAGTTATGCAATTTACCGAAACACAAAAATATAATTGTATATTAAACCGTAATACTAATGGTCAAGAAGAGTTTGCGCAATACAACTAAAATTGAAATTATGTTTAAACAAAATTTACCATTCCTAGAGGAACAGCTTATAATTTATAGGTCAAAGCGACCCTTGCTTTGGTTATTTTACTATATCCTTTTTAATTTTTTTTTATGTTAGTGTATTCGGGGTCATTTTCAATTCTGTTTTTATTGTTTAACTTTTCTCTAGTTTTCATCCACTTTTTGTTTCTTTTGCTTCAAAAAAACTATTTTCGGTTTTGTTCTCTTACAGGCTATTGGTTGGTTTGGTAATAGATTTATTTATATATATTTTTCAGTATATTTATTTTCTAGATATATATTTATTATTTTTGTTTCCTTTGCAACAAAAATTTTCTCTTTATTCTTGTTTTGTTTTAATTTCAATTTGTTTCATATATGTATAGTTATTATTATTTTTGGTTGCTTTTACTTCTAAAAAAAATTTTCTTTTTCATTCTTATTTTTTTGTCCTGATTTGAACTTACTTTATATTCATATTTAATTTTCTTTCCCTTCTACATAAATTTTCTTTTTCATTTTTCCTTTTTGTTTTGATTTTAATTTACTTTATATTTACCTTTAATTTTCTTTACCTTCTTCAAAAATTTTCTTTTCTATTTTTCTTTTTGTTTTGATTTTACTTTAATTTATAATTTAGAATTGATTTTCTTTACGTTACTTCACAAATTTCTTTTTCTGTTTCTACTTTTGTTTTGATTTTGCTTTAATTTAGAATTTAGAATTGATTTTCTTTACGTTACTTCAAAAATTTCTTTTTCTATTTCTACTTTTGTTTTGATTTTGCTTTAATTTAGAATTTAGAATTGATTTTCTTTAAGTTACTTCAAAAATTTCTTTTTCTATTTCTATTTTTGTTTTGATTTTACTTTAATTTAGAAGAAAAACCACCCGGGTTAAGAAGGACTGGCCGTGAAATGTTTTACTCAATTATTCTGTGAATTTTTCTTATTTTCTTCCCCCTTTTTCTAACGACTAACTACCTACACCTTCCTTTATAGCTTAGGGCATAAATAAAAATTTAAAGATGCAACTTACTTTGCTCCATTCGGTTACTGGACAACTGAGATGCGGGTATGTTTATTTGTGGGCTTCTGTGTATGACAACGAAGCTGCTAATTGTAGGGGTGCTATTCTGTTGGCCCGTCCTGCTGATGTGGTGATGCTTATTGTTGTTGATGATTAGGATCGTGACGATGATGAGAACGCTTTTACGGTGATGACTACTAATATGCGCAGGTAAACTTCGTGATGCCAGATATGGCTACATGTTCGATGCTACTTGTTGCTGCTGTTGCTTGGGCCATGGTTAAATAGATTGCCAAAATTTTACTTCTGTGGTGTTGATGTAATATTGCCAAAAGATCCTTAAATTATTGATGTGTATACGGGCTGGTGTATTTACTTTTAAACTCGTGATCAGACTCACTCTTTTCGCTGCGTCTTCTGAACTCTTACTGCGTTTTGTATAAGTGTGCCCATTTATTTAACTTCCAATTACCGGGTATGAAATTTTTCTTCTAGTAAACTTTTGCAATTTTTAAACCAACCATGTTATGGTCAGGAAATTATTACGAAAAACACACACACGACTGACTGTCTACAGGAGAGTATATAAAGTCCGGAGAAACACGTGCGAGACGAAGGGTTTCTTAGCTCGATCATACTGACGTGCCGGGTACCATTAGTTTTTGTACCCCGCTGTCTTTAGCTCTTTGTATAACCGCGTCCAGATCACGAGAATACTTTCTATTAGTAATGTATAGCTAACAATACAATTTTCAACAAACTTTATGTCCTGGGTATCGAAACCAGCCGTTGGTAATGACGACACCTCTTCCACAGACGAATTGCCAGTAGTTTGTTGTTCTTGCTAGTTCTGACGATGCGTATGAAATTATTGATGCTAAAGATGGTGGAGGTGCTGTTGCTGATGCGTTTATCGAGGAGGCGTTTGCGGTGGTGGTAATTGAGGTGTTTGTGGTTATTGTTTCAATCGGCTAACGGCCGACGCTCAGCCACCGCTGATGATTTTTTTTTATTCGCGTGTCTATTGTGGCGACTGGTATGCGATATTTGTACCCCCAAAATAAATGGATCCTTTGGACATTTACTCTGATTGGCCTCCTGAAACTAAGCTCTGCGTGCCATGCCCAACCTGCCAACTTCCTACTGTGTTAAAAGCAAATTAACATCAAACAAACTAATTTAATTTTAGGCTACTACTACTAATTTGTCAATGGACACGTTTATGCGTTTGATTTTTTCTCCATCCCGACTGATGAAGTGTGCTTCTACAGGATTAAAATTTTACTTTACGCCACGAGTTCACGCCACAAATCCAAAAGAACCATCGTTCGGCGGAAATGCCCCATGTCCTCTTCATCTGTCAATTTGAGTTGGCGGCCATTTGCCGCAACCACCACCAACTTCACTCAGACGTGTTAATTTATCATAGGGTTCTGCGTGACAGTTGGTACAAATTAAATTTGCTAATATGATAAAAACTCGCTCTGATCCTTCCTCTTACACCGCTTCCTAGGCTTTAAGGTCCTTGGCGTGGTAAATTCCTAATGGTTTTCCGTGAAGGTCTTCCAGGCCTTACAGGTTGTTTCCGACTATCCGCGCTACCTTACATTTGATAAATCTTTTGCATAGCTTCGCCGACACTTGTTTAGTGAAGTCGGAAAAATGGAAATTTCTCCTGAACACCTCTTGCCCTACCCGGAACTAGGTCTCCCTTATTCGGAGGTTGTACCTCTTGGCGTTCGACTCGTAACTTCGGTGCTGCTGCTTTTGAACATTTTTCCTCACTATTTCAAGAAACTCCTGTCTGTTAATAATGCGATTCTCGGGATCTTCCAGCAGATCAAGTTTCCTCGCTAGTTCATAAGAAGACGCATGCGTTATCATGTTAGTTCCAAATAAGAGAAAATATGGAGTCACTCCCGTAGCGGTGTGTACAGCGGAGCGGAGTGCGCATTCGATCTCGCACAAATGTACATCCCAGTCGTCCTGCCTTTCATCCAGGTATGTCCTGATGGCTGCGAGTACCGACTGGTTGACGCGCTCCGACGCGTTGGCTTGTGGCGCATAAACTGCCGTGCGCATGTGCCCTATTCCAAACGTGTCTAACATTTCTTTAAAACCTCTGCTTATGAAGTGTTGCCCGTTGTCCGATATTAGCGTTTCTGGACAACCAAATTTAAAAAATACTTCTTGGATTAGAAAGTTCACTACGTTCTTGGTATTGGCTTTCGTCATTGCCTTTAACAAAACGTACTTAGAGAAATAGTCCAACACCACGAAAATATAACAGTTTCCCTTCTTGGATCGCACGTATGGTCCCATGAAGTCGATGTAAATTCGCTGGAACGGTCGGCTGGCATTAGGTTCTTTGCCCATGGCTGGTTTTAATATTCGGTTAGTGGGTTTACATTCCTTACAAGCGTCACACTCATTTACAAATTCTCTTATCTGGATATTCATATGTGGCCAGTAGTATAGCTCCATTACACGACGTATCGTTTTGCCTACTCCCCCGTGTGCTGTCGATGGTGGAATATGTGCGTTTTCTATTATGTACTTGGTGAGAGTCGACGGCACCCAAAGTTTCCAGACGTGCTCTTCACTGACGGTGTCGTGATCGGAGTGTAGCGTTCTTTTATACACGAGTCCATCTTTAACTCTGAGGTCCGGTAAACTTTCCTGGTGGGTCTCGACGTTTCTCCTTAGTTTTTGGTATTCCTCAGTTTGGAATTCTGGGGAAGCCAAGTCCACCGTGCTTGCCATTTCAACACTGTCCATGTCGTACCTGGATAACGTATCGGGAACAATATTTTGGGCTCCTTTCCGGTGCTTTATCTCAAATGACCATGCTGCCGTTCAAGTCCCGCTGCGACATGAGCCACTTGAGGCTTGAATGGTCCGTTATAACAACAAATTGCATTAGTTCTATATATGGTCGAAACCTTTTGACCGCAGACACCACCACTAGACACTCCCGTTCTGTCACCGAGTAGTTCTTTTGTGCTTTCGACAGTTTTTTCGAGCACTGGACTCGCCGTTAGTCTTTCTTTTAGTTGGTCAAAAGCGGTTTTGGCTTCTTCAGGAAATTTAAACGCCTTGCTTTTCTTTAGGGTCTCGCAAATCGGTGCAGTTATAGTCGCGTAATCGGAAATAAACCTCCGGTACCAGCCCGTAGTTCCCATAAAACTTCGAACTTGCTTTGGAGTCGTCGGGTACTTTAGATTCGCTATTGCCTGTACCTTTTCCGGATCGGGTTTGAGCTTACCTTTCCCCACAATATAACCAAGATATTTCAATTCTTTACAACAAAACTTTGACTTACTAACGTTGATTGTTAAACCCGCTGCGTCCAGACGAAAAGCTACCTCGCGTAGGATTTCCAAGTGGTCCTCTAAGTTTGGAGATACCACCAACAGATCGTCCAAGTAAACAAACACCACATCTCTTAAGCGCGCTGGGATCACCTTATCCATCAACCGGCATAACCTTTGGGCTGCATTGCACAACCCAAAAGGCATGACCGTGAAGTGATATAAGGGTCTCCCTGGCACTGTAAAGGCTGTCTTCTCACGACTACGCTCTGCCAGTGGTATCTGCCAAAACGCGTCCTTGAGGTCAATGCTGGAAATGTAATGCGTGTCGCCCAATCGGCTCAGCAGTCCTTCTATATGGGGAAGAGGATAGGCGTCTTTAACTGTTTGTTCATTTAACCTGCGCGCATCCAGACAAATCCTAATCTTCTGTCCTTTTTGCACCATCGTAACACGATTGTTCCACGGGCTCTTGCTCGCCTCTATCACTCCCAGGGACAACATCCTATCCAATTCCCCATACATCAGTCTCTGCACTGCAGGTGATACCGGGTAATGTCTTTCTTTAATCGGTACTGCATTACCTGTGTCTATGTGATGCGTCTCTAAAGATGTTTTTCCTAGGCCTTTGCGTGCGAAACTGGGGAATAAGTCTACTACTTCTTCCAAGCGTTGTTGTTGTCGAGCATTTAGGTAGTGCATTTGAGGGTACTGGCTGTCTACAGTTTCGTTTATCTTGGTGCCTTGCGATGACAATCCGTTAATTTCAAATCGTAGTAAACTGAATTTTCTCATGAAATCGATTCCCAAGTATAGTGGCAGCTTCAGGGTCGGGACCAAAAAAAAATCTACTTCCTTTATAGTTTGATTGAACTCAATGTTAGCTCTAACTCGTCATATAATGGGATTGGCCTTCCCATCTGCTGTTGTTATTCTGGATTGGAACGGGTGTACTATTATTTTTGCGTTTGATATAAATTGTAAGCAATTTTTCCCTAGGCATGTTACTGTGGCTCCGCTGTCGAGTAAGCCTTGAATCTCCTGACCGTTTATTTTTATTGTGGTGTAAATTCGAGTATCCGTTCCTTCATATATATTGGCTTCTGCTATTTCGTATCGGGTTTCTTTTCTGTCTTGGTATCTTTCACGCGCTTTCATTATTCTTCTAGATGGTTCAAATATTCTCTTCCGGGCTGTCTCATATTCTTGGACACGGGTTTCAAAAGGTTTAGCTGTTCGGTAGTCTCGAGTAGTTTGTTTTACGTCGTCAGCTTGTACTACAGGTTTTAGAATCTTAATTGGCTGCATGTCTGTTATTTCAGGTGCTTTCAAGTTTGGTAGGTTTTTCGTTATATCATTTTTCAAATTTACTGTTATCTCCAGGGATGCTGATTGCTGGAACGTGCTTCCATCTCTCCGCGAGGCACGTTCGTGTTCAGGTTTCCCTGACAATTTGGACAGCGAGGTGTCACCGTATCTTCCCGGCCACACTTGTAACAGAAAAGCCTCCGTCTTTCCTCCATGCATTCTACAAATGTGTGTCCCTCTTCTCGGCAATTCCAGCATTTCAGCTTTTTTGCCGTTTCTATGGCCTCTACTTCAGGTACTCCTTCTTCCTCCCCCAACGCAAAATCAATTTCATGTATCGCTCGCTGCGGAAGCCTATTGCTATATTGCCTCTGGCTGTTGATTAGATTTTCGGCTCGACGGCACTCTCTTGCGAATTGCGATAAATTGCTAAAGGGAATAGAAAACAACAGTTGCGCCATTTGCGCCTTCAAATTTCCCCGCATTATGTTGGCTAGGTCTCTTTCTCCTATCGGGCTTCTCAACTGATTTCTCAGCTTCAGGACTGAATTATAAAAGTCGTCGAACGATTCCCCGCTTAGCTGACGTCTGTCCAGAATTTTTCGTTGAATATCAAAGTCACTGTCGTATCTATGAAATTGATTAATTAAAGCTGCCTTGAGGTCTCTCCATCTTTCCACATTATTAAACCTCCGGTGGTCCCAAAACCATTCTCGTGCCGCTCCACTCAATAAATGATGAAATGATGTAATTACGTCTCGCCACTCACAACCGTAGTCTGCCTGGAGTATTTCAACTCTAAACACGAAGTCTTCTATACTTGTGGTCTTCGATGTTCCGTCGAAACTAATACCCCACTTGTCGATACGCGTTTGAGTGCCACTAGATTGTTGGCTCCGAGCCTCTTGAAACTGACCTAAACCTGGACTTCCGACACGAATACCAAAATCTGCGTTAGCGTTATTGCCATTTGCTGGGTTGGAGTTACTTGCTGACTCTCTCGCGTGGTAGTTTCGACTGCTAACGTTCTGTATCGAAGCATAGTCGTTTCCTTCGTATGCCGGGTTGTAGTTCGGCCTAAACTGTACGGGCTGCCTACGCGAGTTACGTCAGACTCAACGCCGACTCCAACAAAATTCAATATTAATTGGAACAAATAACAAAAGTTCAATAGCCCAACTTTAGCTGACGCTAAGTTGTGCTAAATAAATACGCAACTACTTTACTTTGCATAAAAGTTGTGCAATTGATAACCAAGCATTACGAAAGAACGTTGTTGATACTTCCGTAAGAATAAGCATTTATTATTTTATAGTAATAAGCATTTTTGATTAATTATAAATAAATTTAACAAAGTAATTTTAAGCAGTATTAATCAAGCTATTAACAATAAAAGTTTAACTAATAAAACTTAAGTTTTGTTTTTTTTATTCCTGAAGGAATATATACACATAACTGGCGCAGTCGAAAGTAGGATCTAGTCCCGAAGGACAAGATAAAGTGCAATTGTGAATTCATAAGAATTTAAGTAAACAAATAAAATTTTAATTTAAAAAGGACAGGACAAAGTGCAATAGATTCAGAAGAATCTAAACAAAGAAATAAAAATTAAAATTTAAAAAAAAAAAAAAGAACAATAAATGAACAGTGAACAATACTATTAAATAAAATTTAAAACTATAAACGAACAGTCAAATTTTTAAAACAAAAAATTTAACAGTAATTGAACAGTGAACAATATTACACAAGAAAAAATATATTTCTACAATGGCAACAAATACGTCGTCTTCAAACTCAACTGTATCATCCCCAATCCCAATAACCGATGTTTTAAAAGAGGCATCCAGAATAAGGGAATACAGAGGAACAAAGGACTATGACTTATCATCATTCATAAGAGAAGTAGAACTTTTCCTGCCAATTTTCGAAAACACCAACCTGGAAGATTATGTCTTCCAAAGATGTATTGTGAACAAAATACAGGGAGAAGCACTAAATATCATCCGTACTCTAGGAAATAATTCCAACATGGGCAGCAATAAAAAAGGAGCTCATCAACAATTTTGGCATCAGAGAAACTTATCACCACCTCTACCACCAAGCACTAGCCTTAAGAAATTACAATGTAAGTCAATACTACCATAGTCTAAGTAACATTTTAAGTAGAATAAACGAAAAATATACACAAGATCCAGACGAACCAATAGAATTTTCACCAAAGAATAATGAAGCCATGATTTTAAAAACCTTTTTAAGTAATATACCCCCATACATGGCTAGTATTATTTACAGCAGAAATATAACAAATATAAGAACAGCCTTCTATACTCTAGAGGAAACAGGAATTATAAAACAAGACATTAACAACAGATCAAATAGACAAACACAATACAATCAATTCAACTATCTTGGACACAACAAACAATTTAACAATACAGGACAACATTCCAATCCAAAACAATATCGACAACCGACTAACTCCGGACAATATAGACAGACAAATAACTCAGAATTATACCGTAACAGACAACCAGCTGACTCAACTCATATTAAATCAGAACAACGTAGACAAACATATAGACCAACATACAATCCATTTAGACAAAACTTCAACGAAAGACCAGAACCAATGGAAGTAGACCACATCCATGAAGGAAATTTTCAGTCACCAGCCCAAAGGCAAACTTACCGCTAGTAGAGCTAACTATAGGTACTACTAAAATAAAATGCTTAATAGATACTGGCTCCTCAACAACTTTAATGAACCAAAACATGTTCCCTCAACATAAAAGAATAAAACTAAACAGACCTTTACTTTTTAAAACACTAAACGGACAATTGGAAGTTAATTACGAAATTCGAACGGAAATACCAAAAGAATTTAACGACAGGAACCTTATGTGCTGGAAATTGACAGATTTTAAAAATAAACAATTTGATGGTTTGATAGGGCAAAATATTTTAAGAATTCTAAAAGCTAACATAAATATCGGGGAAGAGTACATTGAAGTTAATAAGAATAGGATAAAATTTTGTAATGCTTGTCCATACGATTACGAAAACATCCACACACTAGAAAGTTCACCAAGTAATAACGTAGTAGATAAACTCTTAAGAGAAGATTTAAACAAAGAAGAGAGTATAAAACTCAAAAACTTATTGGATAAAAATAAAGACCTATTCTTCCAAGAAGGAATGAAATTAAGTCACACTCATGAAATCCAACATGAGATAATTACAAAAACAAATAATCCTGTATATTCCAAAATATACAGATACCCTCAAATGCATGAGGAAGAAATAAATCGACAAATGAAGGAGATGCTCGAACAAAACATTATTAGAGAAAGCAATTCTCCTTACAACTCACCTATTTGGATAGTTCCGAAAAAAACGGACTATTCAGGGAAGAAAAAGTGGCGGATAGTTATCGACTACCGCAAACTAAATGAAATAACAACTGATGATAAATTCCCCATGCCAAATATCGAAAGTATATTAGATAAACTTGGCAAATCACAATACTTCATAACCCTTGACTTAGCCAAGGGCTTTCATCAAATTAAAATTAAAGATGAAGACATGAAAAAAACGGCATTCTCAACCCCACTAGGTCATTACGAATTCGTTCGAATGCCGTTTGGTTTGAAAAACGCCCCCTCGACATTTCAGCGATTAATGAACTCAGTCTTAAGAAACCTCATCAATAAAATTTGCGTTGTGTACTTAGACGATATATTGATTTTCAGCACAAGTTTGGAAGAACATATAGTAAACATCCAAAAAGTCTTCAATAATCTTAGAGAACACAACTTAAAAATACAGGTGGACAAATGCAAATTCTTTGCTAAAGAAACTGAATATTTAGGACATATATTGACGACAAATGGTATTAAACCGAACCCTATAAAAAAAGAAAGTATACAAAAGCTCAAACTTCCTGATACACAAAAGCAAATAAAATCCTTCCTTGGGGCTACCGGATACTACAGGAAATTTATCAAGGATTATGCTAAAATCGCATGTTGTATGACAAAATATCTTAGAAAAAACACAAAAGTTAATAAAAGTGATCCCCAGTATATCGATGCGTTCCAAAAATTAAAAAGACAACTAACTAACCCACCTATACTCAAATATCCTGACTTCACAAAAAAATTTAAACTGATAACGGATGCCAGTGACTATGCAATAGGGGCTGTACTCATGCAAGGAGATCACCCTATAAGTTATGCAAGCAGAACACTTAACGATCACGAAAAAAAATATGCAACCGTTGAGAAAGAGCTACTGGCCATCGTTTGGGCAGTCAAGTATTATAGACCGTACACATATGGTAGACCATTCGAATTAGCAACAGATCACCAACCCTTAGTTTGGCTTTATACAAAACACAAAGGGAAAGACATAAATCCCAGGCTTCAAAGATGGCTAATGGAATTAGGAGAATACAACATAGACATGAGCCATATCAAAGGCAAAGAAAACAAAATCGCAGACTTTTTAAGTAGAATAAATTCCGATACAGGTGAAATTCATGCAATAGAAGAAAACGGAACTAACGACAATTCAAGCACTGCCGCTACAATCCATTCACAACAAGAGGAATTAAATGATCACATTCCAATTTTAGACACAGTAGTTAATAGATTCCCAACCCAAATAATTTTAGCTGAACATAAAACAAATGAAATAAACATAGTCAACGGAAAAAGAAAAATTTTTGTAAGTAGGGACGACATTGAAAATGATTTTATGTCTGACATTTTCAGAAGATTTTTGAAAAACGGAACAGTTGGAATTTTCTCTGAATTACCTTATGAAATTTATAATAGGGTCCAACTTAAGCTAATTGACCTCTTTGGTACTAGCATAAAATTCTACAAATGCAGCTATCATGCAAAAGACATACAAAACGAAGACGATGCTTACAAACTGATCGCGAAATACCATAAGCTAGAAACTGGACACGGTAGTATCACAGAAAACTACGAAGGACTGAAAAAGAAAATCTATTTTAAAAATCTTAAAACATTAGTACACAAATATATTAACAACTGTGATATCTGCAACAAGGCGAAATATGACCGCAAACCCATTAAACCCAAATTTCGCACAACAGAAACACCATCGGATGTTAACCAAATTATTCACTTGGACGTTTACACTATCAAAAAACACAGTTTCATGACCTTCATAGACAAATTCTCTAAACATGCTATTGCAATATACCTAGAGGACAGAAATAGTACAACAATAGTCGAAAAATTAAGACAATTTTTATCCACAAGAAGCAAACCCACTAAAATAATTACTGATAATGAATTTAAATCAACAAATGTTAAGGATTTTTTTAGACAGGAAGGAATCGAAGTACACTTCACAAAACCCAACAATCACACAGGAAACTCAGACATAGAAAGGTTACACAGTACACTGTCAGAAAAATTTAGAACACTGGAATCAGAAAATTCTTCCTTATCAACGCAAGAACGAATTTTTAAGTGTATAGAATGGTACAATAGGTCAATCCACTCACTTACTAAAGAAAAACCGATAGACATTATGGAAGGAAAAGTTGAAAAGTATAAAATAGAAGAAAAGATAAGACAAGCAAAGCAACGTATTATAGATAAGAGAAATGAAACCAGAGAAGATTTCCAAAGAACAGATAACGAAGGTTACGTTAGGAACTATAAAGTACTGAGACATAAATATGAACCTAGATATAGAAAACTAAAACTTGACAATATACATCCTTCAAACATTAAACGAAAAAATAAATTTTCAGACCAACTGGATATTGCTCGTTACGCTTCTGACACTAATACCAATGACGATAGCATCCCTGACGATTCAACCCATTAACAACAACAATGGATTTGCAGAAATTAAATTAGACGACGTTAAACTAATTATAAACTACAACAAAATTATCCACATAATTGATATTCAAAACATAAGAAACGTTATTAACTCTTTAGCAAAAGAAATAGAGCAGTTGCAATCGACAAATAACAAAATATTGCTCGAACATGAAATAGAAAAAATTAAATTAAAAGCACAAACCTTACTTCCTAACAGACAAAAACGAGGTTTAATTAATATGATAGGTTCAGGATTGAAATGGATAGCCGGAACGATGAACGACGATGACAGAGTAGAAATTGAAGAACACCTTAAGATAATAGACGAAAACAACCATAAAGCAATCGAAAATATTAACAGAAACATACATATAAACGATCATTTCAACCGAACTATTAACAAATTGAAATTAACGATTGATGCGGACAGAAAAACTCTATTTACAAGACTAAACTCGATAAGAAAAAACGATGACCAAATGATGGAGCAAATAAATTACGTGGAAATCCTACTTAAATTAAAAATTTTATCAGATAACTTGGAGCATATTCAAAACAACATAGCATCAGCCAAACTCAATGTAATGACCAGTAATATTTTGACCGACAAAGAAATTAACGACTTCAAAATTGACTTTTATGAATTACAATATGTACAGTTAGGAGCAGCAAAATATAAAGACGACCATATCATATTTGTCATAAAATTTCCAAGAGACACAGTCACAGTTAAAAGATCTCTGGTAACACCAATAACAGACACCAAATTCACACAATTAAACTTTACCCCACAAGAAATTATATATTATAACGGAACAGCCTATAATTACAAGCAAAATCCTAATCTTAAAGATATCAAGATATCCAATTTATGTATTTTTAGTAATAAATGTAAAAAAGTAAGAGCATACAAACAAGAAATAACTGAAATAGAATCTGGATTAATACTATTAAAAAATTCGAACAATAGCTTTGTTACTAGCAATTGCGATGAAAGAAAATTTTCAATTAAAGGAAACAGTTTATTTACCTTTCATGATTGTAAATTAAAGATTGACAATGAAACATTTTCAAATTCAAAAAAAAATATATAGAGATAATTTCATCATACCTTCTAGCAATCAAATTCAATTCGACACAATCGAACCAACATTCGATGAAATTGTTTTAAGTGAAATGGAAAATGTAAAAGAAATAGAAGAACTAAAATACCATAAAACATTTAGCAAAAACTCCATTGTAATCATATTTATAATAATAGTTGTAATAATTGTAGTATCAACAATGTTTTGCGTACACATAGTAATAAAACAAAATTCTTTAAAACAAAAAATTCAGGAGAATTTTAACATAAAGGAGGGAGGAGTTACGTCAGACTCAACGCCGACTCCAACAAAATTCAATATTAATTGGAACAAATAACAAAAGTTCAATAGCCCAACTTTAGCTGACGCTAAGTTGTGCTAAATAAATACGCAACTACTTTACTTTGCATAAAAGTTGTGCAATTGATAACCAAGCATTACGAAAGAACGTTGTTGATACTTCCGTAAGAATAAGCATTTATTATTTTATAGTAATAAGCATTTTTGATTAATTATAAATAAATTTAACAAAGTAATTTTAAGCAGTATTAATCAAGCTATTAACAATAAAAGTTTAACTAATAAAACTTAAGTTTTGTTTTTTTATTCCTGAAGGAATATATACACATAACTCGCGCGATTCCAATGCGGCGAGTTGGTGGTGGTGGTTGCGAAATGTCCGGTAGTTCAAAGCTATTATGTGCGGGTGATACAAAATTTCTCTGCTGATTTTGTTGTAGCTGATTATTCACGCTTAATTGGATCATATTTGGAAGAAGGTTCAGCAGTCGGTCTTCAAAGTTCTTTAGGTCCGTCTGTGTTAGCGCTGGTTCGGGCCGAGCCGCTGGTAATTGTACCTGTCTGTCGCTTGCCCTTAGTGAGACATTTATATTCCGGAAAGCTTCCCTAACCCCTCTCGTACTAATATTGCTGTAGAGTGGTGTTACCACTGAAAAGTTGCTTTCATGACTCGATTCTAGGTCGTCATGTGCACTGGGTGCGCTTGCTGTCTCTCTAGTCCCTTGAATGCTCGGTACTGCAGTCGTATGCCCCAGCCCTGCCAAACCGGTGGTGGTGGTATTCGAAGTATTGTTCGCCGCTGCTACTGTAGCAGTTACGACATGAGATGTTGCTGCCGAAGTATCCGTAGTTGCCGTAGCAGAGTTCCCTGCTCGATTGTTGGCGCGTGTCCCTACCATCCTATTAAAACTTAGTATTTTACTTTAATCCAACCGATCCTTTCACCTGAAAATTGTTCTGACCGTTCGCGTTCTGTTGTCCCTAATTAGTCCAAAAAAAGAATTAAAATAGCAAACACCTTTTCGCGACACGATGTGTACTTATGACTTATTGGAATAAAAAAGCTCGCGTTTCTTGATGACTATGCTCCCAAAATCCACTTACTCCCTTCTCGCCAACAAATATAAATTCCCGAAAAGAAAACGAATTCTTTATTTCTTTACTCGATTTTACGCAAAATGTCTTTCTTAATTAAATTATTCCACGTTAATTTAGAATCGTTCCTAAAATTTTTACCCCTAGGAATTTCTTCTAAATCAACTTTCTGAAACAAAAATTTTTTTTTTAATTGCTTTACCAAAAATTGTGTCTCTAAATTAACAGTTAGTAGAATCTTTCGATTCGTAATCCCCAAAGAAAATTTTTGAAATTATGCAAAAATTTAGCTTGGTAAACTTTTTATAGCGTTTTTCTTAAATATATAAATTTTAATAACAATTTTCCACTGTTATTTCTGTTTTCATTACTGATAATTCTTAAAATTATATTTCGAACATTTACTTCGATATTTCCGAGCAATGAATTAAGTTTATTGTTCTAATATTAAGTGGTTTTCAACAGATGTTAATTGAACTACACTGTTTTATAACTGATCTGGATGAGTGTTGAGTGGGTTAGCGTTACGTTACGCCGTTCTGCCCGATGAAGCAGTTTCCGCAAGCTTTCTACCAATTTGGAGATCAACCTAACAAAAAAATATGTACAGTGTCGCAACAGACTTCGACTTATTAGCTGTCAAAATTCTGGACTTACCCTGCCTTTCCCCCCTAATTAACCCATTAATAAAAAAAATTGGTGCAATTATCATGCTCAATTGTGAACTGATAAGACTACCATGCCCTAAACACCCAAACTAGGATAGGGTGTCCCAGTGCAAATGAGTGGGTAAACTACCCTATCTCATGACTACTATACCAAAATAAATGTTTATGTGAAAAAAAATCGCCAAAATTAAAAAAAAAATCGCCAAAATTAAAAAAAAAAATGCCAAATATAAAAAAAAATCGCCAAACTTAAAAAAAACGCAAAAAACCGAAAAAAATCCTCAAAACGAAAAAAAGTGCCAAAACTAAAAAAATCGTCAAAACCAAAAAAAAAATCACCTATATGAAAAAAACGCCAAAATTAAAAAAAATCGCCAAAATAAAAAAAACGAGAAAATAATAAAAATCGCCAAAATTATAAAAACTTTAACAACCAAAAAAATCGCCAAAACGTGAAAAAAGTATCAAAACTCAGAAAGCGCCAATAAATTCAAAAAAACTCCCAAACTAAAAAAAACGCATAAAACCGAAAAATCCCAAAAAGGAAAAAAATGCCAAAACTATAGTTTATATTGTTCATATTGTTCGCATTCATAAGACGTAGCTGTTGAGCTCAACTGTTGTGAAACTGTTAGCAGCTGTTGGCCCAACAGTTACTTCTTAGAAACGGATTGATGGATGTACTGCAAAATGAACAGCTGCTGAACGCAAGCAATTGAAAACGAACGAAAGAGCAACAAATAAACTAACTTAGATTGGCTAAATTAATTAGTTTAGCTAAATTGTATGTATAACACAGAATATTTAATGAAGTCAGCAGCCCAGGAATCTTCCATTTTTACAATAAAATTTGCTCCCTAAAATAAATATTCTGTGTTTGAACAAGACTGCAATAAAAAGAAAGACCTGCGCCTATTGTTTTTTTTATTTTAACGCTGAGCCGCCATGTGCTCAAAAAACGTTTAAACGCAATAGTGAATTAAATATGTAATATATAATACAAATAGACAGCATGATATACATGTTTGATGAAATTAGTAATTTAATTTAATTCCTTTATTTCGTTCCTTTATTGCATTTTAAATGCAAAATTTAACAAATATTTGCAGCCGCCATCTAACAAAGCAGCGTTGCATTATATTATAATGCAACGCTGATCTTTTCGATCAGCTGTTCAGGCTGAGCACAACATGTTGACTATAGGTAGCGACAAAATTTTATAATGGAAAAAATGGCAGCAATTACTCAACTGTTGAGTGGAGCGAAACTACTCAACTATGCGTTTCTAAGACAAACACTCAACGGTTGCGCAACTGTTACGTCTTATGAATTGAATTACATATCTAGTGCCCGTACGGAACCCTTCGTGCGCGGGTCAAAGTCGCACTTCACTGAATTTATTTTTAATTAAAATGTCAACTAAAGATTTTGATGCTGCTTATTATTGATATAACAACTTTTAATTTTTCTAATCTATTAAATTACTCAACAAAATTATTTGTTAAATTATATCATAACGGAATACGCACATGTAGAAGAACTCGTTTTTTGTGTGTATTCATTATTTGCTTATCTAATAACGATTTGCACTTTAGCTGAGTGGTAAGTACGTCAGTCTATTAGTCAAGAGATTGCCGGTTTAATTCATCCCAAACAACTTAAAAATTTAACACAAAACCAAGTTCTAGAAAAATATATAAAAAAACAAACAAAGAAACAACACATAAGAATTTGAAAAACAAATTCATTAAAAATTTTTGTTTTCTGTCAACAACTCAATTGTAAATAACACAATTATTTTAATTGGAAATAATTATAAATATAGAAACAAATTAAGTTCGAAAAATAATAACTAAAATTAACTAAAGTTAATATAGCCATGGGCCTGTGGCAAAAATTAAATAAATATACTTAATAGCAACAAACCAAAAAAGTTTGCCTTAAGTAGAACAAAAATAAGCAAATTAACTAACATGTGCATAACTAGTAAAGAATAAACGACAATGGCAAGTCTGTTGTAAATTAGAGATGGTAAATTTGGGCTTTCATTACAAAACACATTTCAGCAAATTGAAATACGATGAATCAAAACAATTCACATATTCTATTTGCAAGAAAGTTTCGTATATAGAGCAGAAATCTACATCAACTGACACCACACACACTAGACCAACACAGAAGAACGCTGATAATGAAGGTTTAGTGGCCTTCGAAACCGTCTGGCTGTTCCGTTAAACTATGTGTTGTCAGAATATTTACAACTAACTTTGATGTTATTTGCTCATTAATAATTATCACATGTAATTTGGCTTAAAAACCGATACGAACTTTAGCCCGTTCAAATTATAAGTATAGAAGCAAATTAAGTTCGAAAAATAATAATTAAAATAAACTAAGAGTTGATTTTGTTTTCTTATGTTACAAATGCGTGTTTGTATTCAAAAAAATCATTGTAGGTGCCTTTTTAAATAATATTTTAATTGTATTCACAAATAAATTACTTGTATTTACAAATCTTTTTTTCTGTGTATAAAAAACTGCTCCATTTTCACACATAAAAACAGAAGTTATATTATTTACATGCAATTAATATGTGATAATTATTTACAATTTCATACTATTCTGAGTTAAGCTCTGTTGTTAACACTTTTTGGATAGAGAAGTACACTCTTTTAAAACAAACATATATTCAATTAAAATTTTAATCAAAAATCTTGTTTTTTCTAACCAATCACTTAATTGAAAAAAATTCCACAATAATTTTTTTAAATATAATACTTAAATGTATTAAGAGCAAAAATAATTTTCAAGAAGTATAATTTGGAGTGCTGACTATTAGAGCCCCTGTGACCCTATTTTTTTAGCGGATATGTCCAGTAAAGTTTAAAATATTACGAGCAAGCGGATTAGGATGTCCACTCGATCTTAGTTAAATATTTGCTCGCGTATTTTGCAATTTCTTCAGTCACTAGTGGCATATTTAAATCACGATGGAAACCGGAATTTTAAATATATCATGGAGCATATGCTATTAACCTTAAAATTTAGTTTTGCCTTCGTAGAATTCTCTCTACATTGGAAGCTGAAGCAGTGCCCCATACCTGACTTCCGTACCACTATATTGGCCTCAAAAGCGACTTGTATAGTAAAGGCTTGCAGTCTAGGCTGAGTGTTGAATTGAAGGCATTTAGTTAACTTAAGATTCATCCGAGTAAGCTTGGAGTCAATATGATGTTTCCATGTAAGCCTTCGAACAATGTTGAGGAATATTTTGATTGTTGATTCGAATGGGGGAGCAATAATCTCTTCTTAGGGTAAACTTTATATGAACACAATTTTGTTTATTTAATTTAATTCTCCTTAAGTTCAACCATATTTCCAGCTTGGTAATATGTTCCTGGAGATTGCAGTATGCCTCATAAGGGTTTTCGTACACACTCATACAGGCTGTATCCTCGGCAAATGTAGAGGTGTGGATATTATTGCTCACAGACAAATCACAAGTGTATATTAAATACAAGACAGGACATAGAATACTGCCCTCAGGCACACCACAAGATATGGATTCAGACACATTCGTGAACTCTCCTTCCACAACAGTCAACTTCGTTTCAATAATAAAACTTATTATATGTCTTCAATCTTAAAACTACGCATTCGTGCCATACTTTATCAAAAGCCTGAGAAAGATCAACAAAGGGAGCAGAACAATACTTATTTTCTTCAAATGATCTTCTTACAACTTTGACCAATCTATGCGTTTGTTCAATGGTGCTATGCTGACTTCTAAGGTCAAATTTATGGTCCGGGCTGCACTTATTAGCAGCTAAAATTTTGGACAATTTAGTCATGAGCAGCTTTTCGAAAAGCTTTGAGATTGTAGATAGTAAGCTTGAGGCCTATATTACTCAGTCTTTTGAAGATCTTTGCCCGGCTTTGGAATAATTTTTATTATGGAAAATTTCCAGTTAAGTGGAAAATACTAATGTCATCAATACCTGGTGCTTTCTTCGGGTTGAGTTCTGCAATGACTTTTTGTACTTCACTCATCGTAAATCTTAAGGGACGAGGGGGTAGAGAAACTACACTCGGTAAATCAGCAGCACCAATAAATGTGTTTGGGGGAAATACGCATTTTAAATGATCAGCAAATATGTTACCTTTTTCAGCAATAATTTTTTGTACTTCACGCTTCTTCAACCTAGTAAAGATCCGTCTATTGTTTCCTTAAATATATAGAGTATGTGCTACCTAATATACCTATAGGTATAAATATTTTATTTAACTAGATCTATATTATTTTTAGCTTTTTTATACCATTTACCAAAAAATGGTAGAAGGGTATATATAAGTTTGTCATTCCGTTTGTACTTTCAACAATATGAATAAGAGATCCATAAAGAACACATATTCTGGATCCATATGCATAGGGAAGACGAACAAGCGATGTCCGTCTGTCTGTACGTGAAATCGGTTTTTGGACTGGTGTGTCAGAAATGGTCCGAAAAAGATTGGTATTGAAAATCAGCGAAATCGAGCTGACGGTAACAGAGCTGAAAATATCAAACTTTATTTTGCCATACAAAATAACTACCGAAAACTAGTTTTTACTATTTTTTTTTATTAAATTAACTTATTTTATGCATCAATGTGAACAAAATTTGCCTTTCTAATTTACAAAAAAATAAAAAGATGTTTCTAGGGTTGGAAAACTTTAACGGCCTAGCCCACGATGTCGACAAGAAATTATCTGTCGTTTAGTTATATTAAAAACAAGAAACAAATTTTGTTATTTTGTTTTTGTTTTCAATATAACTAAGCGACGGATAATTTCTTGGCGACATCGTGGGCCAGACCGTAACTTTTTTTCTTATACAAAACTAACATAATAAAACAAATTTTTCTTTTTTTCTATGAATTAAACATATCTTATATTCATAAAAGAAAGAAATTAATGTAAGAAATCAGAAAGATCAAAAATAAAAACTTAAAATTTTTGTGATATATAAAATTAACTACCATATATTAATATTTTATTTATTTTTATAAATAAACTTATTTTATACTTCAGTACGAATAAAATTGGTACTTCAAATTAAAAAAAAAATTTAAATTAAAAAGATGTTTCCAGGGTTGGAGAACTTGAACTTTTTTATACAAAAGTAAATTACTAAGAAAATTTTTCCTTTTTCCAATAAATTAAACATATCTTATGTTATTAAAATAAAAAGATTGGTGTAAGAAATCAGAAAAATTAAAAGAGATGATTCCAGGGTTGGGAAACTTAATTAATTAATTTTATATTTTTCTTTATAAATTATATATATGCATATATAAGTTTTGGAAAGAAAACTTTGGTGCAGAAAATTATAAAAATAAAAACCACAGCTCGAGGGCTAGTAACTTTGAACTCTTTTTCTAAAGTAAATAAATAAAACTATTTTTTTAATTTCCTTTTTTTTGTTCAGTTAAAATACTTTATACATATTATTTGAGAACTACTATATTGGTATAAGGAATCAGAAAAATCTAAAAGAATGATTCCAGGGTTGGAAAACTAAATTTTGTACATCAGAGTATTTAGGTCGAATTATATTTTCCTTTTGCTTACAAATTATTTATACTTTATTTTTTATAAAGAAATAGTTTGGCATACAATTTTTAAAAATAAAAAACCTAGCTTCAGACCTGGAAAACTTAAACTTTTTCGGGTGTATAAAACTAATTAAATAAAACTAATTATTTCTTCGGTTATTTAATACATATGTTACACATTTTAGAAAGAAATAAACTATTATTAAAAATTAGAAAAATCAAAACTATAGTTCCAGGTTTGCAACTTCAAAAAGAAAATTGTTGGTAAAAATATAATCACCTAGCTAAAAAATATGTATGTAGCATATATTATATTCCATATATGGTTCGGATTCGAAACATGAGGGTATATGGATATATATGATAATAAATATTCATACATTTTCATACATGTATTACCTGATTTACATTGGCGGTTTTTCATAAAATTTCAAGAATTTGGTTGCATGCAACTTTTTTTATTTGCTAATTGCAGCGCTATCAAAGAGAATGTTATACAAAAAAAGACGTTGAATGAATCTCTGATGCATTTTTGGCAGTTGCTTCTCCAGGCCTCGTATTGGCAAATAAAAAATTTTCATGCAACTAATTTCATGAAAAAATGCTTAATGTAAATTAGGTATATGTGTAAATATTCCTTATACGGTATGCAAAGTTCATATGCATACTCGCTTGATTCAAATAAAACTTAAAAAAATTAAACCAACTTCAAAAATAAGCACTAAAAAGCTAAAAATAATATAGATCTACCCATCCAGCTAAAAAAATTATATATGGTCCATATTTTTTTAATATATGAATACATATAACTATATATGAATATGTATGAATTCATGTACGGAAATATATGGGATTATACATGGCAAAACTATTATATATGAACTTATATATGGACTAATATATGAAATGTATTATAACATATAAGCTCATATATGAAAATTTAATTATGAAGCTCTTCATATGTGGATCCATATATAAATATAAAATTAGTAAATAAAAATATATATAAAATTTATATATTTATATATATATATATATATATATATATATATATATATATATATATATATATAATAATGTATGCATACATGATATCTCACAATGAAAAAGCTTGGAATTTTATCACTGCTGAATTGGAAATCCATTAGAAAATTCATACGGTATGCAAAGTTTATATGCGGACCCTCAACGTTCAAAAAAGAAAAAACTTTTTGTTAAAAAAAACCATTCATGTATGATTTTATACATTTGTGGCCCCATTTAATTAATATATCAAATAATCAAAAAGATAATCCAGTCATTAATTTTATAGAAAATAACAAAATTCTCTAGATAAGAAACAAAGTTCATATTGCTGTATTGAAAACTATGGTTAGAGGGATTATTTGTTATTTTATAATTAATTGCATAAGTTTTTAATCTGATTTCTTAAGCTAAATGTTACACAGAGAACAGTTTCGTTGAGACAACCGAATTTTGGCGGTTGTACCAACTATCAACTTTCTTGTGGTACCACAATATATTTAATTATAACTATTAACCCAATTGTTGCAACAATAGAAAAAATTTTTCAACAGTATTGAATTTGAAATAAAAGTTATTCGTGATACCGAAAATATGGTTAGTATAACTAAAACAATATCACAATTGAAATTTTAAATGTGAAATTTATTTCCTGGTGGTGAAGCATGTTTGCATGCATTTCTTAAACCATATATTTTATACAGCCACAAACATGTTATCTTATGCACATACTTTCAAATACCATTTCAGAATACATAAATCATAATACCTTTGAAAATCACAAAAGTCAATTTTTAATTTTCTGATATAAACTATGATAGTAAACTGTAAAAATGTGGCAATAGCTGTAAGAGGAAAATTCCTCACAACATTAAGGGACATCCTACAGGATGGTCTTTCATATTTAACAAAATGGGCGGAGAAACGTGGGCTCGCCGTTAATCCTAATAAAACGGAACTAGTCCCTTTCTCCAGGAAGTATAAGATACCTGATTTCCGACCTATAACACTTAATAATACGCAGATAAAAGTGTCCAACACTGCAAAATATCTTGGTGTTATTCTTAATTCAAAGCTGAGTTTCAAAGCGAATATTCTAGAGAGAGTGAAAAAAGCAACAATTTCACTATATCTATGCAAAAAATCCATTGGGAAGAATTGGGGTCTTACCCCAAAAATTTTTCATTGGATCTATACTGCAATAGTACGTCCAATTCTCATGGTTGGCATCATCGTGCGGTGGCCATCCCTGGAGAAAAAGACGTATCTATACACCTTACACAAAGTGCAAAGACTTGCATCCTTGTATGTAACCAGTGCTATTCGCACCACTCCTACGGATGCACTGGGGATGCTTCCTCATCTACTACCATTGGATCTAGTAGGGAAGGAGATGGCAACGTCCTCGGCAATCCGTCTTAGATGTGTTTCTCTGTGGAACGGAAATGGAACAGGCCACTGCAGAATACTCGATGGTGAAGTTAGGGGATGGAGGATTGACCAAACCTCCCCTGCTCTACTACACGAACGTCTTTATAAAACCTGGATACCATCTACAGAATTGTGGATGAATGGAACTCCAGGTAGAAGAAAAAGTGTTGATTTTTATACGGACGGCTCCAAAACACATGAGGGTGTGGGCTATGGGGTCTTTTCGAGGGCTTTAGGTCTTCGCATTGCAAGGCGACTTCCAGATCCCTGCAGTGTCTTTCAGGCAGAGATCCTTGCTATAAGAGAAGTTGCGAACTGGTTAAAAGTGAATGTCACTTCAACGACTTTAATTAACATTTACACCGATAGTCGAGCAGCTATTATGGCCCTTGAATCCTTGCTTCTAAGAACAACAACAGCCCTCGACTGCCGATCATCTCTAAATGAGATGGCAGAGTAGTTTGATATTAAGATCATCTAGATCCCGGGGTATAGAGGCTTACAGGGGAACTCTAGGGCTGACGAGCTTGCTAGAATTGGGACAACCTTACAGGTTCCACCGGATTTGGAATGTGTAGGTCTACCCCTACTCTCTTGCAAACTCAGACTTAGGCGCAAGACAGAGGATGAAACAAATAGAAGGTGGGTCACACCTAAATAGGGAAGGTACGGATTACCTAATTTCAAAGAATAGGAAACAAATCTCGATTCTAGTGTCCGTGTTAACCGGACACTGTCTCATAGGTAGGCATGCACAAAGGCTAAGGGTTGAACACAACGACTTTTGCCGTAGCTGCCAAGATATTGATGAAGAAGAAAGCATAGAACATTTTCTTTGTCACTGTCCTGGACTTGCAGGAAAGAGAATAACTACAATGGGCGCTCTTGAATTCAGGGAACTTTCTGACGTTGCTGGTGTTAAACTTCAACGTATTAGCAGCTTTATACTGAGCTCTGGATGGTTCGACGGTGGGGACTCCGCATAAGCAGAGTCTCCGTGGTATCACAATGGACCAAAACGGTCTAAGTGAGTCCGGGTTTCTGACTGCCACCCCTACCTAACCTAACCTAACCTAACCTAACATGATAGTAAACTCAACCTCGTAGTCAGTTGCAGCAACTGACAGAAAGTGTTAATTTTTACGCTAATATAATCATATCCTTATTACAATTATGCCCTTATGGCCATGTACATTGATTATTTTTTGGATTAATAGAAAATTGATTGCGTCAACTGAAATATAGTTAACGCAAATGATATTTCATTTTCCAACCAATGGTTTTTTGGGTGTATGTACGAATATGATTTATGTGTTTTTATGGTTCCGTACAAAAACAAAATAATTGTTAATATGAAAAAAATCGCCAAAATGAAAAAAATCACCAAAATTAAAAAAACCGCCAAATTGAAAAATCGCCAAAAACCGAAAAAAATCGCCAAAATCAGAAAAAAGTGTCAAAACTACAAAAAAGCGCTTAAATGAATAAAGTCGCTAAAATGAAAAAACGCCAAAAACCGAAAATCGCCAAAATCAAAATAAAATCGCCAAAACGAAAACGAGGAAAAAATTTCAAAACTAAAAAAAGCCAAAATGGTAGAAAAATCCAAAAACCAATAAAAATCGCCAAAATTAAAAAAGTTGCCAAAATAAAAAAACCCAGCTAAAAAAATTATATATGGTCCATATATTTTTAATATATGAATGTATATAAATATATATGAATATGTATGAATTCAGGTATGGAAATATATGGAATTATACATGGCAAAACTATTATATATGAACTATTATATGGACTAATATATAAAATGTTTTATAACATATGAACTCATATATGAAAATTTAATTATGAAGCTCTTCATATGTGGATCCATATATAAATATAAGATTTTATATGTGGAGCCATATAAGAATTTATGCATACATGATATCTGACATTAGGTCGTTTTTGCAATCAAAAAAGCTTGGAATTTTATCACTGCTGAATTGGAAATCCATTAGAAAATACATACGATATGCAAAGTTTATATGTGTACCCTCAACGTTGAAAAAAGAAAAACTTTTTGTTAAAAAAACCATTCTTGTATGATTTTATACATTGTGGCCCCATTTAATATATCAAATAATCAAAAGGATAATCCAGTCATTAATTTTATAGAAAATAACAAAATTCTATAGATAAGAAACAAAGTTCATATTACTGTATTGAAAACTATTGTTAGAGGGATTATTTTTTATTTTATAATTAATTGCATTAGTTTTTAATCTGGGGGCAAATTACGGCACTAGTTATCGAACGAAATCACGAAATGTTGCCATATAAACTCCATTGTAATATTTCGTAATTTCGTTCGATAACGAATGCCGTAATTTGCCCCCTGATTTCGTAAGCTAAATGTTATGTACGAATATGATTTGTGTGTTTTTTAAATAATTGATTCACCTTTTGATAAATGAAATGACTTTTAGTTCGTTTTGAATTATTTGTCCAAACAAATGTTTCATTAAATACAACCTCTCTCTCAAGACTAAAAAAATTTAATTTATTGCACAGCTGTGCGCTTTTGTGAATCAAGAGCAATGGTGGGCACTGTCAATGTAGTGGTAAATTTTTTATGTGTTGAGGTTGCGAGCTACCCACCAAACACAAAGCCAAGCGTTTGAAAGATAATGGTGCATTATATATTTATACATAAAAAGACATATTTTTTATCTTGAGAGAAAACGTTGATTAAGTAAAATTATTAATTGAAAATAAATCTTTTTCTAAGTAAACAGTGAAATAAAAAAATTAAAAAAGATAGGACAATAATTCATCATGTTTTCTATTCAATAAAAAAAAATAAAAGAATCGTTGCTTGGTGGAGCACAAAGGTGAAAATTCACCAAATAAAAATATGCGGTTGGATGTATCAAACATAATAAGCTTTGATATTTATCGGCATGGAAGATCATTTTCAGATGGGAAACATATTAAAAATATTGACATTTCGATAGGGCAATGACAAATTTTGGATTTCAGTTCTACAGTTTCACCTTTTCATCCAAATTTACAGCTTATTAATTCCCTGCTATAGAAGCTTCAGAGCTCACTCTTAATACAATTCGAGGTGTCACACCATCATTCACAGAATTAAAAAAATAATGCTTCGCACCCTGATCTATAAGTGTTTACTGAAGTACGTCTGAGCCATAGTGATTGGCAATATAGATTATTTGACTTAAAGGAAGAAGCGCTGCAGATCTTAAAAACGGAAATATAGAAGAATGTGCAGTACAAATATAATGAAGTCTAAGCGAATTTAATAAAAAAAAACTGCAATAAATGGGAAAGAATTTTTGCGATTTATATAGAATTCTTTTTAACTTTCAAACACATCATTCTTTACTCACTTTTTCTAGTTTTCCACAAACTGCTGTCACAGTGATAAATAGAAAAATTTTAAATATATTACTATATAAGATAACATAAAAGGCATTGTATGTTACCAAATGCAAGTATGTTTGCTGGACAAATATTCTTGAAAAAAATATAAAAAAATATGTAAGCATCCGCCTGATGTGCATTCATCGCTGTCTCATCGACGACTAAATTAAAGAGGGTAAGAATACGTGTGAATATTATTTTCACAATTGTGCCAAGAAACGCCCGAGTCTGATCAAGAGTGTATGAATATGAACTTTGCATACTGTGGAGGGCATTTGCACATACATGCATGAAAATGTATGAATATATATAATCATTGTTGGGGCAGGGGAGGATGGCTGTTGGAGGTGCCCAAAAAATTAAAATATCCAGGTGTCACTTGCTTTTTACACTTAAGTTTTTACTTTTAGTTGTTCTCAAAAAGTTTTGTCATTTCTTGAAATTAGCACCAAAACTTCATTTGTTTGCATAAAAACTAAGTTTTGGGCTAATCTTTGCATGTAAATTAAATATGTATGTATATGTATTGAGCATTTGGGATTCAGTGGGTAGTGTGGTTTAGGTTTGTATATCTTTTATTTCAACTAAATTCTTTTGCTTTTATTAAATCTTTTTTATTTTATTTCATATATCATTGTTTGTTTGTTTTTACATGTGAGGTTCTTATATTGTTTTGAAGCAAAATCAAAGTGGTTTTAAAATAATATTTTTTGCACAAAAAATTTATATTGATTTATTTTTCAAATTCATTTCTTTTTGTTTATTCTTTTTAATTTCAAAGTAATATTTTTATAACATAAATTATTTTATATAGGATAACAATTTAACTTCAAAAAAATATGCCGCGGACTACTGTTGGGTTTGCTAGTTAAAACTCAACTCAATCGTTTTGCTCATGAGCGATGCCTTCAAACCTATTTCTTTCTCTTACAGCCAGGGCTGCCGTTTTTGGTTATTTCTAACCAAAAGTGGTTATTTTTTTCTTTAATGTGGAGATGTGAATATTTTTCTCATTTTGGTTATTTTTTTTGCCAAAATAATGATACACATGTACATATTTTTTGTGTTATACTTTTAAGCTTTTATGTTCTTGAATTTTTAGTATTGCTACCAAGGCAACTGAAAATAAAACAGCTGTGACTAAAATCGCTAGTGCAGCCACCTCTTATGAATTCGCCTTGATTGCTACTCACTTGCTTACA
Organism: Tachina fera; assembly: GCA_905220375.1. Classification (NCBI taxonomy): domain Eukaryota; kingdom Metazoa; phylum Arthropoda; class Insecta; order Diptera; family Tachinidae; genus Tachina; species Tachina fera. The sequence goes on along the minus strand of LR999963.1, from coordinate 122,452,956 downwards.
ATACTTTTCTTTTACAATACTGTCAACAACTTTTAATTTAACTAAATGGTCGCAACTCTGTACTACAGAGCACTACGAGGTCCATAAGAGGTGACCACGTTTGCCCGCCCGTATCGCCTCCTTCCTAAAAAAATTGGTCACATCCTGGTAAATATTAATTAGTTGGACAAATTTAAAGTTTTTCGAAAATCTCCTCAAAACTCGAACTTCCAGTAATTCTGAGTATGCACGTTTTTAGAGTACTATGTGGTCCACTTTTGTATTCGTATTCGCCAAATTCGGACGAATACGAATACGAATATTTTTCCAAAGAAATTAAATAAATAAATGCATAAATCCTAAACGAAATTTAAATAAATGACTAAAAATCTTAGTTTGTACAAATACATTAATTTTTTTATAGAAATTTGTGCTTTGTATCATTTTCAAATATTATTCAATGACGATCAAGAAAATTTTGGGTTCTTTTTATTAACTTTAAAGTACGCCAACAAGAGTGTGATGTCCTTTTTGCATATAATATTCGTATTCGTATTCGCGAATATCTTTTGAAATATTCGTGTTCGTATTCGCGAATATCAAAAATTTATATTCATTACATCACTAATACATACATATGTAGGTAAAAGAATTATATTTGTTATGTTATTATTATTAACTGTATTATTATTATATATTAACATGCGTTACATTATAAATATGTATGCATTTTAAATCCCAGTAAAAAAATGGAAGTCATTCTAGTGGAACTACAATTTCATTGCTTTCAAACAATCGATATTTTTAATTTGCCAAAAGTGAGCAAAAACCATGTAGAAGCTTATTTTAGTCATAAAAAACCTTGTAACTCCCCCATAGTGTTAAAAAATGTTCACCAGAATTAAAAAAAATTTATTTTTTTAAAGAAATTTATGAACTAATTTTAGTCTAAAATTTAAAAGTTATTTGCTTAAATTTACATGAAATCACTACTTCGGGTTTAACTTCGTATAAAAAGAATCGAATTGTTAAAATAGGTAACGATTTACCATTTTTCCTAGATAAAAATATTATCATAGAACACAAAAAAGGGAATTTTTCTTAATATCGCCTCCAATTCAGTGACCAGGCATAGAAAAGAGAACTTCTTGCAAGGACAACCCTATTAAAAATCATTAGAACGGATCGAAATTTTCACTACTTCCAGATCGCAAACTCTACATTTTCATGACTTTTTTGGAGTGTCTTTTTTTGCTGGGATGTTATTTAATAAAAATACTACATTTTGAAATTTGGTTATATTTTTTCTCATTTGGTAACTTTTAAAGCGAATTTTGGTTGTAAAAATTTTTTGGTTGTGGCAGCACTCATTGTGTTATCTCCATAACTTTTATAATTATCGATATAATATTTTGTCAACAGACGGATTTAAAACCAATGAGGTAGTTTACACGGGATTAATTATGCTGGCACAACATGCCAGTTTGTTGGCAAATTCGGTGAAGAGAGTGGTTTTTTGGTTGGCATAATTTTTCAACTAGCTTCAACCCCGCATTAGCAGCACAAAACCAATACATACACACTTGCGAAACCACAGGTTCGGTGTTTTTCATTTTACAGAGCGTATTTAGTCTTTAGTTGGCCATCGTAGTGGAAACATGCATTTAAAATAAGAAGGGGGTTGGTCACGTCAACAAACTTTAAAACTAATAAGTGAATTTATTGTTTTTTCGTGTTAAATAAATTATATCAGTCTTATTTATAAAAATTATTAAGACTTTTTAAGAAAATTTAGTATGAAAATTTGTTTTAAAAAACCTTTTTAAAGGCTTAATAAGTTTTATAAATAAGGCTGTATGAAAATAACATGAACAAGATTTTCTTTAATTCTTTTAAAAAAAAGTTACAAAAAGTACTTCTGGATAATATAACTATTTACAAATATGAATACATTTTCGCATTAATTCATAAAAGATAATGAAAACAATTTTTTCATTTAAATTTTTTAGTAAATATTGCCAATAATAAACAATTGCTCATTTATTACCATTTTTCCTGCAAGTATGTTCGATACGTTTATAACGAAAACCAAACTTCAAATGAATAAATAAAACACTAACACACACAAAGCTGTGTATACGTATACATTTTATGCCATATTAATTAGTCTCGTGTAATTTGGAAGAGAACAAACATTGTGCGGCTTAAAAATTGTTCTCGTGTAAACTACCTCAATCTGCATTAAAAAAGTTGATTTCAAAAAAAGTCTAACATACGATAACTTCGCGCACAGGGGTGTATGCAGTGCTGCCACAACCAAAAAATTTTTACAACCAAAATTCGCTTTAAAAGTTACCAAATGAGAAAAAATATAACCAAATTTCAATATGTAGTATTTTTATTAAATAACATCCCAGAAAAAAAAGACACTCCAAAAAAGTCATGAAAATCTAGAGTTTGCGATGTGGCGTGTGTGTGTGTGTAAATAGTTACCTATTTTAACTATTTGTTTCTTTTTATACGAATTTAAGCCCGAAACAGTGATTTCATGTAAATTGAAGCAAATAACTTTTAAATTTTAGAGTAAAATTAGTTCATAAATTTCTTTAAAAAAATAATTTTTTTAATTCTGGTGAGTATTTTCTAACACTATGGAGGAGTTACAAGGTTTTGTATGACTAAAATAAGCTTCTACATAGTTTTTTCGCACTCTCGGCAAATTAATAATATCGATTTTTTGGAAGCAATGAAAATGTAGTTCCACTTTAATTTTTTTAGTGGGAGTTAAAATGCATACGTATTTATAATGTAATCCATGTGATTTGAATACAGTTTATAATAATAACAATAAAATAAATACATATATTTGTATATATTCCTTTACCTACATATGTATGTATGTATGTAATAATTATTAAGTTAACGCTTGTACATGTATGTATACAAAAAAAGAACAGTTTTTTTTAAATATAAAGTAAACAAAACTTGCAGTTCACAGTATAATAGTTTGAATGTGTGTGATGCTAAATTTTAAAATTTATAACCCTTGACACAAACCTTGTGCTTTAACAGAGCTCTGTTTGCGTGTTAACAGACCTTTGTTAAGCTATAAAAATTCGAATAATGCTTTTCCAAAGGTTTTTTCCATTAAATGATACAACCGAGACGGGAAAAATTAATGAAAATTTATAGATAAGGTGTTTAAAACCCATGAATCTATTTCGGAAAAACACGAATTTGAACTAAATATCGTCAATTTATCAACTTGGAATTTTCTGAGGGTTACGCACTTTTCTTGGGAAGGAGGCGATGCGGGAGAACAAAAGTGGTCACCTTTTATGGCAACATAGTACTCTAAAAACGTGCATACTCAGAATTACTAAAATTTCGAGTTTTCAGGAGACTTTCTAAAAACTTTAAATTTTTCCAACTAATTAAGATTTTCCAAGATGTGACCCATTTTTTTTTAGGAAGGAGGCAATACGGGCGGACAAACGTGGTCACCTCCTATGAACCACATAGTGTTCTGTAGTACAGAGTTGCGACCATTTAGTTAAATTAAAAGTTGTTGACAGTGTTGTAAAAGAAAAGTATTGTAAACAAGTGAGTAGCAATCAAGGCAAATTCATAACAGGTGGCTGCACTAGCGATTTTAGTCACAGCTGTTTTATTTTCAGTTGCCTTGGTAGCAATACTAAAAATTGAAGAAGCTTATAAGCAGCATTGTCAACTCGGTGCTTTTCGCACCGTTTTTAGTGCTTTTTGAAATTTTCGACGCGAAAAATTTTGAAGTTAGTGCTCAGTGCTTTTTTAAATTCATTTCGGTGCTTTTTGTTTTGAGTTGGCGGCACTAAACCAAAAATTCGAAGAAAAATTTCCTCACCTCTGAACTTAAATGGAGCATTTAAAAAATTCTACCAAGTTTGTAACATTTAGATCAAAATTAATATAAAAAATGTTTGGCCACGCAACAAAGAAGGCATAATAGAAGTATTTACCCAAGTATAGTTTAATATCGAAATTTTGTCTAGTCTTGGGAAAATATAACTAGTCCACTATTGAGTTTTCAGTTGAGATTTATCGGATATTTATAATTTGATTGAATTCGAAAAATACGTTTGTTTCCTGACGAAAAATTATTAAACATAAAATTTGTTTATAATAACTACAAAAGGCTTCGTCAAACTGATTTGAGAATTCACTGATTCTTATACAATTAAAATGTGTATCTGATGCCTCCAATTTATAGCTTTAAAAATGTATTGCAAAGTCAACCGATTATTATATTTTTTATATGCATATTTGTGTATAACATTTTTTTTAATATATGATAATAATTAAAAATTTAGTGCTTTTTTACTTAAATTACGCGCTTTTTTAGTGGTTTCAGTGCTTTTTGAAATTTAAAAGTTCACAACGCTGCTTAAAAGTATAACATAAAAAATATGTAGATATGTATTTATTTGCCAAAAACAAAAATAACCAAAATGAGAAAAATATTCACATCTCCACGTTAAAGAAAAAAATAACCACTTCTGGTTAGAAATAACCAAAAACGGCAGCCCTGATTGTATGAGTCACAATGTATTTCCAATACACACACATGCATAGATACCTTCAAATATGTGTGTATATAAAATCGTTTATAATGCGAAAATTAAAAAATTGATGTTAAATGTTGGAATATCAAGAAAAACACAACAAAGAAACTGAAAAAAATAAAGAAACTGGTTGAAGCACAACAGTGTTCATTCGCATTACGATAAAGTCTTAAGTTCCAGACTGCAAGTTGTTTGGAACAAGTTTCTTTTAATTCTGTTACATTTGAAGTTTAACGAACATACAACTTTAATGAATTGTTCATAAAACTGAAAGTTCGTTATAGCATGCAATCTCTCTTTATTAGCAAGCAGTAAAGTAAAAAATTATTCAAAATTAGTCATATGAGCAATTTATATCAAATTGAGAATTAACATATGTATGACCAATAATATTAAAATAATTAATCTGCTTAAAACTTATCTGAGAATAGAGCACCCGTTGACAAGTTTCAAAAAGGTTCCCAAAAAGAAGAAGCTTTAAGCTGGAAGTCCATACCATCCGTTCTTTACATATCCGTTGTATGCGTTTCTGTACGTCCTCTCCGATTCTAAATTCAAGTTAGATGCAATACGTCTTATGCGCAAGTATTTTGTTGTTATCATCTGTATTGTAAATATTTTTATCAAATAAACACAATTTTGATAAAAAATGGAAAATGAAATTATGATTTTAAAAGAATTTGTGGAATTAATTGATTTAATACACACAGTATTTTGTAATAAAAATAATATATAATATTTTTCACAGCTGAAATAAGATTCTTTACCATTGCACTTTCCTAAAAAATAATAAACAGAATTGACGTGACAGTCGGTACAATGTGATAAGTTAATGCCAATTTTGTTCATGTAAGAACTACATATGTACTAATGTATCTATTAATGTATTTAAGGCTTGAATATACATACATACATACAAGTTAAGGTCAACCCAAATATTAATAAACAATAAATTGATATTGTAAATAACCTTTGTCAAGGTCAACCCAAATATTAATATTGTAAATAACCTTTAGTCATAAGTAATAAAGATAAGAAAGAAATCATAAATAAAAAATATCTATTGTAAGGAAAATTACTGTAAACAAAATAAACCTTTAAGTTAAGGTCAACCCAAATATTAATAAACAATAAATTGATATCGTAAATAACCTTTAGTCATAAGTAATAAAGATAAGAAAGAAATCATAAATAAAAAATATCTATTGTAAGGAAAATTACTGTAAACAAAATAATGATCATGAAAAAAACATGTTAAAACATGTTCGAGATAAATAAGAACAAAGAATATCATCCCCTAACATTATACTAACGAAGAGTATAAATAGCAATGTAAATACTCTCGCTAGTTAGTTCATAAGTAAACTCACCAATGCTCAGTCCTTGACTAAATCCAACTAGTGCATAAGTAGTTCATAAGAAAAACTCAACATAGTTTAAAAACTAGAAATAGCTAGTACATAGTTAATAGTTTTGTGAAAAATTAAATATTAAATAAAGACAATTTCAAGATACTAAGGTATCTTGAAATTCAATTTTTTTTAATAAATCAAGAACATCGTATCTTAACTGGCGATCCTGCCAGGAGGATATTATATTGATATTCTCCAGTTGAGCGGACCAAATTCCTTGTCGCAGCAAGGACAACAAATAATCCTGCATAGGAACAGGATATTTAAAACATAAAAGAAATTCCTCATAGAAAGGAGCATAAAGTGTAAACCAAAATAAAATAGTATTAATGAGAAAAGCATCCAGGGGATACGCCCACGATTTAAACCGAAGTATGGAACAAGTAAATCTAAATCAAATAATGCAACAGATGGCAAACCTCCAAGTAGCATTGGAAGCCGTACAACAAGAGAATGCTATGCTACGCAGCAGATTGGAACAAATACCAATAAATACAGTTGCAAATCAACCACATGCCGTAGCCTTAGAGCCAAAAGTAGCTACATATAATACACCGGACGACATAAATCTGGATATATTTAAATCTCTATCCACATTTGATGGAACAAAAAATAATTACCGATTATGGAGAGAGGATGCTACACGCCTAATGAATAGTATCAGTAGACTCTCAAATTCCAACAGATATGTAGAGGCACTATCTATTGTCAAGTCAAAGATAGTTGGACCAGCAGCGAATATCCTCTTAAATCACAATACAGTTTTTAATTTTGAAGCAATCTTAAATAGATTGGATTACACGTATTGTGACCAACGGCCACTGTATGTCCTTAAGGACGAACTAACAAAATTGAGACAAAGCAAGTCATCACTGTCGGAATTTCATGATGAAATTAGCAAGGCACTGACAGTGGTAACATCCAAAATTGCAATGTCTGGAGATCCCCCTGAGTCAATCAAGTGCATGACAGCACATGCCATGGAAGATGCTGTCCGCACATTTAAGAACGGCATAAATGATAACTTCATACGTTCAACCCTTTACGGAAACCCAATAAAAGATCTAGAACACGCCTATGCCATCGCTCAAACTATAGAGCATGATGATAACCACAGAAGTTTTCAACATAATTACCATCACGGAAATAACAGAGGCCAGTATATAAAAATACAGCAAACAGAACAACCACATCAACGATTCGAAAGTAATCAACACTTCAGAAGACCCTCCTATCATCTACCAAATCAACAAAACCAACATTGTCAACAAAATCAACATTATCAACAGAATCAACAACAACTTCACCAAAATTTCCCGAAGCCAGAGCCAATGGACATCTCTTCTGGCAACACCAGGCAAAACCAATACAACCTACAAGGATTCCACAGCCAACCATGGAAAATAATGAGAAATCAAAGCGGGAACTTTAACAACAACAACAAATTGCAGCGCAACAATAGAATAGAAACAACTCAAGATAGAGATGAGAACGGCAGCACCACAACAGAAAAAAGTAGTAAGTCACGATATAAAAATAGTAGTATTTATAAGACTTTAAACTAATAAATGGGTTGCTCTATATATTTATGAAAGATGAAGATGAAAAAATTTATAAAATTTTTATAGATTGTGGTGCAAGCCATAATTATATTAATAAAAATTTAATTATTGGATCTAGAATTAAGACAAGACCATTTAGAATGATCACCATGCACGATGAATCGATTTTAAATTATAAACAGAAAATCAAATTATTTAATCAGGAGTTAGAATTTTTCGAAATTAAAAGTAATGATGATTATGATCTAATGCTAGGAATTGAAGGGCTAAAACAATTAAACGCAGTCATAGACATAGGAAAAAAATTTTTCACTGTCCCAGAATTATCACAGAAAATAAATTACTCTATAGGAGATAAACAATACGAATTAGAAATAAATAATTTAATGCAGGAAAATAATAGAATAGGTCCTTTGCCTTTCACCACAACGATAGAAGCAAGTATTAGAACAACTTGCAAGGACCCAATTTGGACGAAACAATATCCCGGAAATATGAACGATGTTGAATTCGTTAATAAAGAAATTGAAAAATTATTAAAAGATGGTATAATCCAACGAAGCTTCAGTCCCTACAATTCTCCAATGTTAACGGTACATAAAAAAGGAGTCGACGAAAACGGAAAACCTAAAAGAAGAATGGTGATAGATTTCCGTAAACTAAATGAACAGACAGTTACAGACAGATATATTATCCCCGATATAAACACAACTTTGCAAAACTTAGGAAAGGCTAAATTCTTCACAACTTTAGATTTAGAATCTGGTTTCCACCAAATTAGAATTAAAGAAAGTAACAGGGAAAAAACAGCTTTTTTTGTAAATGGAGGCAAGTATGATATCATACGTATGCCTTTCGGTTTGAAGAATGCACCTTCAATTTTCCAACGATGTGTAGACGACATATTAAGAGAATTCATAGGTAAATTTGTATATGTCTACATAGATGATGTTTTGATCTATTCGTCTACAGCAGAAGAGCACATGAAACATATAAACATTGTCTTTAATGCATTGAAAAAGGCTACTCTAAAAGTCTCGAATGAAAAATCAAAATTCTTCATGTCCGAAGTCGAGTACTTAGGACACATCATCAAACACAATAAAATAACAACAGACCCAGAGAAAATAAGGGCGATTGAAAATTTCCCCATTCCAAAAACTCTGAAAGACTTGAGAGGATTTTTAGGACTAACAGGTTACTATCGTAGATTTGTAAAAGACTACGCACAAATTACAAAACCTCTAACCATACATTTGAAGGGAGAAAACGCACATGTAAGTAAGAATAAAAGCGCAAATAAGGAAATTAAATTAGACCAAGCAGCCATAGAAGCTGTAGAAAAATTAAAATTAAAATTTAAGGAACAGGTAGAACTATTCCAACCAGACTTCAAAAAACCTTTTGAATTAACAACGGACGCATCCAACATAGCTATTGGAGCCGTGTTAAGCCAAAATAAAAACCCCATTTATTTTTTGTCAAGAACTTTGAGTGAAACAGAACAGAGATACAGTACAAATGAAAAAGAATTATTGGCCATAATATGGGCCCTACAAAAACTGAGGAATTATATATACGGCATAGCCGACCTCACTATTTTTACGGACCATCAATCCTTAACTTACGCCATTTCAGAAAAAAACCCTAACCCCAAATTAAAGCGCTGGAAAGCCATAATAGAAGATTACGGTGCTAAAATGAAATACAAGCCAGGCACAGAGAATGTAGTAGCTGATGCATTGTCTCGACAGATTATAAACACATCTTCGATTGACACCATGCATTCAGCCGAAAGCTCACCTAGTGATGATATCAAATCAGTTTCACAACCATTTAATTCCTACGGCATACAAATAGAATTAGTACCAACAACAAGTTTAGTAGAAACACGAGTACGAACTATTTTCTCCGGAAAAATACGATACACCGTTAATTTTTTTAATAATGATAATCTAATAACTGAATTAAAAAAAATCATACAACCCAAGAGAATTATATCACTACATAGAAATACTGAAAACATATATAGATATGGAAAAATAACTAAGAACACATTTATTGGATCAAATTTTGTTTACGCGCCTATAAAACTAAAAGACGTATTGGGTAAAAATGTGCAAATATGCATTGTTAAAGAAACACATGATAGAGCCCATAGAAGTTGTAAAAATACTATAAAGGAAATACTTGAAAAATACTATTGGGCGGAAATAAAACGAGATGTGAAGAAATATAATAATAATTGTTCAGCATGTCTATATGGTAGGTATGAGAGAAACCCTATCAAAGAACCTTTACGTGACTCAACTATACCCACACAACCCAGAGAATTCATACACGCTGATATTTATTTCAACGATAAAATAATGTATCTCGTAACTATAGATAAATTCTCTAAATACATAGTAGCTCGACAAATTGAAACTAAAGCAGCAATTGAAAATGTATTGGAAGAAATAATCAACACCAGTTTTCCTGAGTGTAAACAACTAATAACAGATAACGAAGCATCTTTTGTCACTCCAGCTATTAAACAATTATGTTTTAAATACGGCATTCAAAAAATAGAAACTCCAGTACATAGGTCAGCAGCGAACGGACAAGTAGAAAGAGCACACAATTCAATTCGTGAATTAACACGAATATTCAAATTTAGTAATAATTCTACAAGTAAAGAAGAAATATTCAGATCTATTAAAGAACTTAATAATTCAGTGCATACCGTAACAAATCATCGACCTAGAGACATATATTTCGGCTTAATTAATATAAATAAAGAAGAAATAATAAAAAATCTAAAAGATGCATCTGAAAAAGTGCTCAACCGCCTAAACAAAAACACCAAACATAGAACTTTCACAAAAGGAACACAAATATTAGTGAAAATAGTTGGAATTAGAAATAAAAATTTACCGCGTTATAAAAAAGAAATTGTTGAAGAAGACTTAGGAGACATTATCCTAACAAAGAAAGGAAAAACAGTACATAAAAACAATATAAAGAACATCACATTTTCAAACAATGAAGAAAGTATTCCAGATTATAGCCGTACTGGCAATATTATTCCAGAAGTTAGAAGCAACAATTGAGATAGAACATGTGGAAAACAAAAAATATATATTAACCCGAACTGACGACCAAATATTTGACAAAAATTCTTACCCCACTTTGGAGGAACAGATTTTGATGAATTAATCGGTCAACTTAACGAGCATATAATTAAAAAACGAGGATTAAATTTTTTGGGATCGACTTTGAAATTCATTACTGGTATACCAGACCATGATGACTTAATTGAAATAGAGACTAAAATTAACACCCTAATTGAAAATAACGAAAAACAAAGAATAATTAACTCCAGATTCGAGAAAATGTTAGATTCCATACAAAGAGAACCAACCGAAACTTATATCACAATCAAACTAATTCACGAACAATTGTTAACACTGGCTAGAACGATAAACGCTGCCAAAAACAACGAGTACCTAACTGAATCATTAAATCTAAATGATGTACGGGAATTAACAGAACATAAACTAAAATCCGTACCAATTATTAACATACTATAATATTCCGACATTTATATCACAAGAACCAATGACTCCATCATTACTATATACAAATACCCCATCATAAATAATTATTGCAAGTTATTTAAATTTACATCACTCAGCGTCAAACATGGCAAGGTGCCCAGTGACAAGGAAATCGCTTCTTGTAATAATGTCTATACTAGAGTACAAAATTGTAAAAATTTTTTAGGCAAAAACATTTGTAAAACCAACACCACAAATGATGACTGCATCATACCCTTATTAGAAAACAGAAAAGCAAAATGTATAGTATTACAGGAATATAATTACCCATTATTAAAAATAGATGAAGGGTTCATCCTTTTAGACGGTGTAAACACTGTCAATGACGAAAATATTACTGGAACCATATTAGTGAAATACACAGACAGAGTAGTGATCAATAATATTACCTTTATAAATATTCACGATAAATTAATAGAAGCCATAACCAATAAACATGACGAGGATTTAGAAATAACAAAAATATTAACACCCTCTTCGGAACTGGCATTCAACAATATAGATTCTCTAAGGAAATTTGTAATACCAATAGAAACGCATACCATCAGATAATCTTTATATATAATTTTAGCAATTATAACAACAACGGCACTTGTATATATTATTTTAAAGGCAACAAAATACTATTTAACCTTAAAAGCAATAAGGATTGGAGAGAATTTTCAAGTTTCATATAACACAGAACTAGAAAGAATCAGACATGAAATAAGCAATAATCAGGCATGAATCGAGACGATTCATTTTAAGTGAGGGGAGAATTACGAATCGGGACGATTCATTTTAAGCAGGAGGAGAGTTAAGGTCAACCCAAATATTAATAAACAATAAATTGATATTGTAAATAACCTTTGTCAAGGTCAACCCAAATATTAATATTGTAAATAACCTTTAGTCATAAGTAATAAAGATAAGAAAGAAATCATAAATAAAAAATATCTATTGTAAGGAAAATTACTGTAAACAAAATAAACCTTTAAGTTAAGGTCAACCCAAATATTAATAAACAATAAATTTATATCGTAAATAACCTTTAGTCATAAGTAATAAAGATAAGAAAGAAATCATAAATAAAAAATATCTATTGTAAGGAAAATTACTGTAAACAAAATAATGATCATGAAAAAAACATGTTAAAACATGTTCGAGATAAATAAGAACAAAGAATATCATCCCCTAACATTATACTAACGAAGAGTATAAATAGCAATGTAAATACTCTCGCTAGTTAGTTCGTAAGTAAACTCACCAATGCTCAGTCCTTGACTAAATCCAACTAGTGCATAAGTAGTTCATAAGAAAAACTCAACATAGTTTCAAAACTAGAAATAGCTAGTACATAGTTAATAGTTTTGTGAAAAATTAAATATTAAATAAAGACAATTTCAAGATACTAAGGTATCTTGAAATTCAATTTTTTTTAATAAATCAAGAACATCGTATCTTAACTTACATACATATGTATGTATTTAGTTGTAAATTTTATTACGAAATATTAAATAAAGACAATTTCAAGATACTAAGGTATCTTCAAATTCAATTTTTTTAATAAATCAAGAACATCGTATCTTAACTTACATACATACATATGTGTGTATTTAGTTGTAAATTTTATTACGAAAGCAGTTTCTTTTACTAAAAACTGTTTTAATGTAAAAAAAAGAGAAAATTCAAATTCACCACACTAACATTTGGCTCTCAAAAACAACTAACCATGATACAATTATACTAGGTACATGCACGACTACAACAAAATTACAACACCAAAAAACCAAAACCAAAATGTCGGAAACAAATGTCTTTTGTTTATAAAAATAAAAATTGCAGAGTAACTAAAGTACAATTGCAGACGCGGCATTCCTGCATGATTATAGCTATTCAGTGTTGCCATTCTGTGTGTAGTTAGGCAGTGTGTAATTTCTACTCACATGTGTATTCCATATAATTAAATTCTTGTGTAATTCTATTTTTATTTTATAATTTTTATTTATTTTTGTTTTAATTTTAACCTACACAAAAGATGTGTAGTGTAATTTTCTTCAATGTGTAATTGGGGACACAGCCATGTGTAAATTCATTGGCAGCACAGTAATCATTTTATTCACACACATATATTAACATTTTTGCAGCTTGTAAACAAAGTTTGACAACTATGTGCAATGTATACAGTGACCGGCTGGGCTTGTGCATGTACCTACTATAATTGTATCATGCAACTAACCTTTTCTCATGATGCATGCGACGGATACATGCGTCCTATGCGTCTATACGTTCTTTGCGTTTTTTTTTGTAACTTGCAACATACCACTTTTTGACACATGCACATGCACATTCGGCTTAAGACAACCATGTAGTGTTTGTCTTAGAAACGCATAGTTGAGTAGTTTCGCTCCACTCAACAGTTGAGTAAAGGCTCAGTTAGCCAACTGTAATGTGAAGTAAATGCAACAGTAGGAAACAGCTGATCGATATTGTTATGTGAAAAGTAATGAAAATGGTTATAGAGATCTAATGTAACGAAACCTAATTTTCATATAAAAATATCGATCAGCTGTTTCGTACGTTACAGTTACTTTACATTACAGTCGGCTAACTGAGCATTAATTGCTGCCATTTTTTCCATCGTAAAATTTTTTCGCTGCCTATAGTCAACATGTACGCAGCCTGAACAGCTGATCGAAAAGACTTATGCCGTTTATACTATAATGTAACGCCGCTTTGTTAGGTGGCGGCTGTAAATATTTGTTAAACTTTACATTTAAAATGCGATAAAGTAACGAAATAAAGGAACTAAATTAAATTACTAATTTCATACAACATATGTATGTTTATTATGCTGTCTGTTTCTATTATATATTACATATTTAATTAACTATTGCGCTTAAATATTTTTTGAGCACATGGCGGCTTAGCGTTAAAATATAAATACCATAGGCACAGGTCTTTCTTTTTATTGCAGTGTTGTGCAAACTAGGGTTGGGCTCAAAAGGAACGAACTAGTTCAATTGATCTATTCCCATAAGTGAACGATGTGATATAGTTCAGACTAGTTGTTCCTTTTTGGTCTTTGTTGTTATTTTAGTCTTTCTTGTTCTTTTGGTCTTTATTATTCTCTTGGTACTTTTTGATATCTTGGTCTTGCTCGTTTTTTGTTCGTTTGTTAATTTTTGGTCTTTATTTTGTTTTGTTTATCTTATTCTCCATTCCTGACCAATGCACATGCAAAAGATTTCAAGTAAAATATTATAGTTTCTCGTTTGCATACTGTTAAAATACACAAATGTAGTGTGCCTATTAAATTTTTAGCACAATAATCAAAATAAACAAAAGAAAATGTATACTTAGTGAAATATACAAATGAGTTTTACAAAATTAATAGAAATAATTTGTAGTAACTAAAAAACAGATTGTGAAAAAGAATATTAGAATTAAAAAAGTGATTATAATTTGTTTTAAACTGAAAACGGATTTCATTTTAAAAATTTCAAAAATATTAATTTTTACCTTTTACTTACTAAAAGCATACAACATATAAGACTACAAAGCACAAATGAAAATACGTCTAAGCAAAGAAAAGTTTTACTCAATTAAAAGAAATAATTTGTTGTGTCGAATATAAATCAGTATTAAAAAAGTGATTAAAATTTGTTTTTAAATGATCAAACTTCATTCTAAGCATTTCCAATCAAAAATTATTAATTAAATAATGGGGGTTAAGAATGAAATGAAATTACTTTAGAATATTAACAAACGAATAAAACATTGAAGAGGATTCAATGTATGCATGTATGTGTAATCTCTGATCTGTTGTTCACTGAACAACTGACCGAAAAGAACAACTGAACGAAAAGAACGAACTAGTTCTTTTTGTTGTTGGGATCAAAAAGAATAATCCGCAAAAGGAACAACTATGACCAACTCTAGTGCAAACACATAATATTTATTTTGCGGAGCAAATTTTAATGTAAAAACACCACAAAAATAATTATTGCAAGTTATTTAAATTTACATCACTCAGCGTCAAACATGGCAAGGTGCCCAGTGACAAGGAAATCGCTTCTTGTAATAATGTCTATACTAGAGTACAAAATTGTAAAAATTTTTTAGGCAAAAACATTTGTAAAACCAACACCACAAATGATGACTGCATCATACCCTTATTAGAAAACAGAAAAGCAAAATGTATAGTATTACAGGAATATAATTACCCATTATTAAAAATAGATGAAGGGTTCATCCTTTTAGACGGTGTAAACACTGTCAATGACGAAAATATTACTGGAACCATATTAGTGAAATACACAGACAGAGTAGTGATCAATAATATTACCTTTATAAATATTCACGATAAATTAATAGAAGCCATAACCAATAAACATGACGAGGATTTAGAAATAACAAAAATATTAACACCCTCTTCGGAACTGGCATTCAACAATATAGATTCTCTAAGGAAATTTGTAATACCAATAGAAACGCATACCATCAGATAATCTTTATATATAATTTTAGCAATTATAACAACAACGGCACTTGTATATATTATTTTAAAGGCAACAAAATACTATTTAACCTTAAAAGCAATAAGGATTGGAGAGAATTTTCAAGTTTCATATAACACAGAACTAGAAAGAATCAGACATGAAATAAGCAATAATCAGGCATGAATCGAGACGATTCATTTTAAGTGAGGGGAGAATTACGAATCGGGACGATTCATTTTAAGCAGGAGGAGAGTTAAGGTCAACCCAAATATTAATAAACAATAAATTGATATTGTAAATAACCTTTGTCAAGGTCAACCCAAATATTAATATTGTAAATAACCTTTAGTCATAAGTAATAAAGATAAGAAAGAAATCATAAATAAAAAATATCTATTGTAAGGAAAATTACTGTAAACAAAATAAACCTTTAAGTTAAGGTCAACCCAAATATTAATAAACAATAAATTTATATCGTAAATAACCTTTAGTCATAAGTAATAAAGATAAGAAAGAAATCATAAATAAAAAATATCTATTGTAAGGAAAATTACTGTAAACAAAATAATGATCATGAAAAAAACATGTTAAAACATGTTCGAGATAAATAAGAACAAAGAATATCATCCCCTAACATTATACTAACGAAGAGTATAAATAGCAATGTAAATACTCTCGCTAGTTAGTTCATAAGTAAACTCACCAATGCTCAGTCCTTGACTAAATCCAACTAGTGCATAAGTAGTTCATAAGAAAAACTCAACATAGTTTCAAAACTAGAAATAGCTAGTACATAGTTAATAGTTTTGTGAAAAATTAAATATTAAATAAAGACAATTTCAAGATACTAAGGTATCTTGAAATTCAATTTTTTTTAATAAATCAAGAACATCGTATCTTAACTTACATACATATGTATGTATTTAGTTGTAAATTTTATTACGAAATATTAAATAAAGACAATTTCAAGATACTAAGGTATCTTCAAATTCAATTTTTTTAATAAATCAAGAACATCGTATCTTAACTTACATACATACATATGTGTGTATTTAGTTGTAAATTTTATTACGAAAGCAGTTTCTTTTACTAAAAACTGTTTTAATGTAAAAAAAAGAGAAAATTCAAATTCACCACACTAACATTTGGCTCTCAAAAACAACTAACCATGATACAATTATACTAGGTACATGCACGACTACAACAAAATTACAACACCAAAAAACCAAAACCAAAATGTCGGAAACAAATGTCTTTTGTTTATAAAAATAAAAATTGCAGAGTAACTAAAGTACAATTGCAGACGCGGCATTCCTGCATGATTATAGCTATTCAGTGTTGCCATTCTGTGTGTAGTTAGGCAGTGTGTAATTTCTACTCACATGTGTATTCCATATAATTAAATTCTTGTGTAATTCTATTTTTATTTTATAATTTTTATTTATTTTTGTTTTAATTTTAACCTACACAAAAGATGTGTAGTGTAATTTTCTTCAATGTGTAATTGGGGACACAGCCATGTGTAAATTCATTGGCAGCACAGTAATCATTTTATTCACACACATATATTAACATTTTTGCAGCTTGTAAACAAAGTTTGACAACTATGTGCAATGTATACAGTGACCGGCTGGGCTTGTGCATGTACCTACTATAATTGTATCATGCAACTAACCTTTTCTCATGATGCATGCGACGGATACATGCGTCCTATGCGTCTATACGTTCTTTGCGTTTTTTTTGTAACTTGCAACATACCACTTTTTGACACATGCACATGCACATTCGGCTTAAGACAACCATGTAGTGTTTGTCTTAGAAACGCATAGTTGAGTAGTTTCGCTCCACTCAACAGTTGAGTAAAGGCTCAGTTAGCCAACTGTAATGTGAAGTAAATGCAACAGTAGGAAACAGCTGATCGATATTGTTATGTGAAAAGTAATGAAAATGGTTATAGAGATCTAATGTAACGAAACCTAATTTTCATATAAAAATATCGATCAGCTGTTTCGTACGTTACAGTTACTTTACATTACAGTCGGCTAACTGAGCATTAATTGCTGCCATTTTTTCCATCGTAAAATTTTTTCGCTGCCTATAGTCAACATGTACGCAGCCTGAACAGCTGATCGAAAAGACTTATGCCGTTTATACTATAATGTAACGCCGCTTTGTTAGGTGGCGGCTGTAAATATTTGTTAAACTTTACATTTAAAATGCGATAAAGTAACGAAATAAAGGAACTAAATTAAATTACTAATTTCATACAACATATGTATGTTTATTATGCTGTCTGTTTCTATTATATATTACATATTTAATTAACTATTGCGCTTAAATATTTTTTGAGCACATGGCGGCTTAGCGTTAAAATATAAATACCATAGGCACAGGTCTTTCTTTTTATTGCAGTGTTGTGCAAACTAGGGTTGGGCTCAAAAGGAACGAACTAGTTCAATTGATCTATTCCCATAAGTGAACGATGTGATATAGTTCAGACTAGTTGTTCCTTTTTGGTCTTTGTTGTTATTTTAGTCTTTCTTGTTCTTTTGGTCTTTATTATTCTCTTGGTACTTTTTGATATCTTGGTCTTGCTCGTTTTTTGTTCGTTTGTTAATTTTTGGTCTTTATTTTGTTTTGTTTATCTTATTCTCCATTCCTGACCAATGCACATGCAAAAGATTTCAAGTAAAATATTATAGTTTCTCGTTTGCATACTGTTAAAATACACAAATGTAGTGTGCCTATTAAATTTTTAGCACAATAATCAAAATAAACAAAAGAAAATGTATACTTAGTGAAATATACAAATGAGTTTTACAAAATTAATAGAAATAATTTGTAGTAACTAAAAAACAGATTGTGAAAAAGAATATTAGAATTAAAAAAGTGATTATAATTTGTTTTAAACTGAAAACGGATTTCATTTTAAAAATTTCAAAAATATTAATTTTTACCTTTTACTTACTAAAAGCATACAACATATAAGACTACAAAGCACAAATGAAAATACGTCTAAGCAAAGAAAAGTTTTACTCAATTAAAAGAAATAATTTGTTGTGTCGAATATAAATCAGTATTAAAAAAGTGATTAAAATTTGTTTTTAAATGATCAAACTTCATTCTAAGCATTTCCAATCAAAAATTATTAATTAAATAATGGGGGTTAAGAATGAAATGAAATTACTTTAGAATATTAACAAACGAATAAAACATTGAAGAGGATTCAATGTATGCATGTATGTGTAATCTCTGATCTGTTGTTCACTGAACAACTGACCGAAAAGAACAACTGAACGAAAAGAACGAACTAGTTCTTTTTGTTGTTGGGATCAAAAAGAATAATCCGCAAAAGGAACAACTATGACCAACTCTAGTGCAAACACATAATATTTATTTTGCGGAGCAAATTTTAATGTAAAAATGGAAGATTCCTGGTCTGCTGACTGCATTAAATATTCTGTGTTGTACATACTATTTTCTTTGTTCCTCTGTTATTCCATTTCAATTGTTTACATTCATCAGCTGTTCATTTTGCAGTACATTCATCAAGCCGTTCCTAAAAAGTAAGTGTTGGGGCCAACAGTTGCCAACAGCTCAACAGCTACGTCTTATGAATGCGCCCAATGTTCGTCACAAGGGAACCTTAAATAAAAAAGGCTCAATTGTAAATATTCTGACAGTCTTCCAACTGTTTTTTTTCTTTACTTCGCTTATAGAGCGATACGAACTTTAGCCTAATTAAATCATAAATATAGAAACAAATGAAGTTCGAAAAATAATAATTAAAACTAACTAAAAATTAATAGCAATGGGCTTGTGGCAGAACTTACATAAGTAGAACAAAAATTAGCAAATTAATTAACATGTGCATATTTCTGTGGGAAAAAGGAAAAAGTGCTTAAGTCGATACCTATAACTTGATTTGAGTTAATGGCACCCCTGTAATTTCCATATTTAAAAGTTTCCCTGGGCAAAATCTCGCTTATTTCGGGTGATTTTTCAAGAAATTATAGACCAATGACTTTCAGCTTATCTTTTTTAACTTAAAATCTTATAGGGAACAATAGCTGAATTAAGCTTATACTTTGGTAAATTTAAAATTTATTGTATTATTTATAATGTGTAGAATGATATTTTTTTACGAATTTTATGAATACCGAATTTGCCAATTTAAAAGTCAACTATGACGTAAGCACTATTTCCTTATTGCCAGAGAATTAGTAGAGAACAAACGACAATGGCAAGACTGCTGTAAATTTAGAGATGGTAAAATTGAGCTTTCATGACAAACAAAAAAAGCTTTACACAAATCGTAATACGATGAATCAAAACAATTCACATATTCCACTTGCACTGAAAACTGAAAAAAGCAGAAATCTACATCAACTGACACCATACACAATGGAAAAAACACAAAGAACACTGATGATGAAGGTGTTGTGACCTCTGAAAACAGCTGGTTGTTCTGTTCTCAGAGTTTCCATTAGTGAAAAAAATAAATTACACAGCTACAAATCTAAAATAGTACAAAACCGAAATGAAATAGTGCAAAAAATGTAATAAACTTTTTTATTTTTTTTATTAGTTTTTTAGTAAATTGAAATTTAAAACGAACGAACGATTAACTTTATATCTATCTTCTATATAATTAATAGGCAAACATGTTTTTTGTAATCCCTTTTACGCTGGTACTACTGCACCGATTTTAAAAAGATTTATATGGTTTTAAGGGGTTTTCAGTACAGATGTGCAGAATCTATATTTTATTGAAATCGGTTCAGTATTTTTGGAGCTATAAGCGTTTAAAGTCGCTACTACTAAATGCACACATATTTACACACGCATTTATTACCTTACAAGTAAACAAGAAACAAAACATGAGATTGTGTGCAGTGCTGCCACAACCAAAAAATGTTTACAAACAAAATTCGCTTTAAAAGTTACCAAATGAGAAAAAGTATAACCAAATTTCAATATGTAGTATTTTTATTAAATAACATCCTATTTAAAAAAGACACTCCAAAAAAGTCATGAAAATGTAGAGTTTGCGATCTGGAAATAGTGAAAATTTCGATCCGATCTAATGATTTTTACATACATAGGGTTGTCTGTCTTTGCAAGAAGTTCTCTTTTTCGATGCCTGTGCCCCATTTCTGTAACTTGTGAGAAGTTTCGCATCAAGAAAAATTAAATAATTATATTGGTCTGGGTTACTCACATAAAAATTTATATAAAGTTACAAAAAGTATGAAGAAATACAGTTTTTTTCTTACTCACCCTGTGTTTCACAGGATGAAAACAATTTGTTCGACTCGAAAAGTTCTCACATTCCTTGCCGAAACGAGGCATTGGTCACTGAAATGGAAACGATATTAAGAAAAATTCCCTTTTTTGTGTTCTATGGTAATATTTTTATCTAGAAAAAATGGTAAATAGTTACCTATTTTAACAATTCGTTTCTTTTTATACGAATTTAAACCCGAAATAGTTAAATTTAAGCAAATAACTTTTAAATTTAAACTAAAATTAGTTCATAAATTTCATTATAAAAATAGTTTTTTTTTAATTCTGGTGAGTATTTTCTAACACTATGGAGGAGTTACAAGGTTTTATGTGACTAAAATACATGGTTTTTTGCCCACTCTCCGCAAATTAAAAATATCGATTTTTTGGAAGCAATGAAAATGTATATCCACTAGAATGACTTGCATTTTTTTAACTGGGATTTAAAATGCATACATATTTATAGTGTAACGCATGTAATTTGAATACAGTTAATAATAATAACAACAAAACAAATATAATTCTTTACCCATATATGTATGTATGTAATAAGTTAACGCTTGTACATGTATGTATATAAAAAATACCAGTTTTTTTAAATATAAAGTAAACAAAACTTGCAGTTCACAGTATTATAGTTTGAATGTGTGTGCTGTTAAATTTTAAAATGTTTAACCCTTGACACAAACCTTGTGCTTTAACAGAGCTCTGTTAAGCTATAAAAATTCGACTAATGCCTTTCCAAAGGACTTTTCCAATAAATGATGCAACCGAGACGGGAAAAATTAATGCGAATTTATAGATAAGGTGCTTTTTTATTAAAGCCCATGAATCTATTTCTGAAAAACATGAATTTGAACCAAATATCGTCAAGTTTTCTACTTGGAATTTTCTGAGGGTTACGCACTTTTCTTGGGAAGGAGGCGATGCAGGCGGACAAAAGTGGTCACCTATTATGGACCACATAGCACTCTAAAACCGTGCATACCCAGAATTACTGGAAGTTTGAGTTTTCAGGAGATTTTCGAAAAACTTTAAATTTGTCCAACTCATTCAGATTTTCCAAGATGTGACCATTTTTTTTATTGGAAGGAGGCGATACGGGCGGATAAGCAAACTCACCTCCTATGGATTACATAGTGCTCTGTAGTACAGAGTTACGACTATTTACTTAAATTAAAAGGTGTGGACAGTGCTGTAAACGAAAAGTATAGTTAATGTATTTTTAGTTTAGTTTTATAAAAAAAAAAACATTTTTTTATTTTCACTTAATTTTATTTTATTTAAAAGCACATAATTAGAACTTAATTGCAAAGGTATAAATTTACAACTGAACTTAATTCTAGTTTTTAGTTCAAACGAAACATAAAATAAAATATTGGAAAATTGCATGGTAATCGTAATGACACGCGCTGTTTACTGTTTTGCAACTTTCATAAGTTGTTGACCTGTTTAACCGTCTGCGCTAGTGTCAGCATTTTGGTTAATTCGTTGAAATTTAATAATAAGGGAAATAAACTTTTTTGTGTTAACACCTCCCCTCTTAACACCGAGCGTCCTCGTTCGGTCAGAAGTACGGGATATCTGATATTCTAGTTATGCCGTTCTGTTCTGGCTTCCTCTTTTCTGATAGTTCTGGCATTGATGTGTGTATTGATGGAACTGTGTTGATAATTGCTGGAGTGATTATTGATTTGCTTTTCCTCTTGCATGGTTTCATCTTGACTAATAGTGTAACTATAGAAGATAGCGTAATTATACAGAATCCAAAATTTACGGCTAGGCCTTTTGTGTGTTTGATATCTATCAAATCGATTGCTTCTGTGTTGTTTGTCCTTATTTCCTTTAAAATTTCTAGGGAAAAAGTTTCCTCTATATTTTGGTGCAAGTGTCTGGGTTGTAAAATGGCAGGTAGGGGTTGTACTTGTATTCTTTCAAAGAAGTTGTAAATTTTACCAATCACAGATACAGATGAATTGGAGAATTGTATCACATAAGTCCCATTAAGATTCTGTGGTTCGCTGTTAATAAGAATTCTGCCAGTAAATTGGTTTAAAAGGATCGTTCCAGGTGATATTTCTTCCACAGTGGCGGTGCCTCGATTGTCTATCAAGCTGCAATTTGCAGGTTTGCTTTTGATCAGGTCTGATAAGTAAGCATCGGTTTCCAGGATGTCCAAATTATTTCTGTCGCATACAGTAATATTATTATAAATCTTGCAATCATTTCTCATACCATACATTACATTGTCACATAAAAGAATTTTTTTATACATTATTTTGTTTATGTATTTTCCAAATTTTATAGGTCTTACAAAAATTTTATTACATGCGTTTAAGTGTGTCATTGGGATACTTAATATATAAACAATTGAATTATGGTCAGATGCAATTTTTATTTCTGCAAATTCAAAAGCTTGCTCTAAACTTACAAATGGTATGAAATCTTCATTAATAACCTCTTTTACAATATTTATTTCATTTGATGTAAGAATAAAAGAATTTACTACACCTACTTTCGCCCAATGCATGGCATGTATTTCAATAGTGTTGTGGATTGTTCTTTTGTGGAATTACTATTATTTTTTCTAAAGCTTTCTAATAGGCTGTTTGTCATATGTGTCAATTCCTTGATTTTTTCTATTGTCAATTTGTTAATCACTACTTTTTTATTGTTATTTCTCAAAACTCTGTTGGTTTTTTGTGTTAGGATCTCTAGATCATCATGGTCAGGGTTTCCCGCAATCCATTTCCAAGCAAAACCAATAAAATTTAAAGATCTTTTTGTCTTTGGTTTTAGTCGGTCTAAGTAAGCTTGAAGTTCTGTCAGTTCGTGATTCAGTAAGGGGTGGAGAAAATGAGAAGGACCAATATCTTTCTGAAGGGTTTCTTTAAGATTGTCTATGAGTTCCTGGTATCCGTCTATTTCAATGATATGAATTAGTTTAAAAGTTCCTGTTTGTAATTTCGCCAGTCCGGAGTTCAGGGTTACTATTTGTGAGTTAGAGTAGTCCAACATTTTAACGTCGGCCGAGACTAATGAGAAAAAAAGTCTAAAAAAATTAGAATTGATTTAGTTCTTGATATTATTTTTGTGTATTGTTTTTCCTGATTCTGTTATAACTGTTGTATTTTTGTCTTCGTTAATAATTTCTTTCCTATATGTCTTCCTAAGTTTAGAGCCTAATCTCCTGTTTTCTTTTACAAAAATTTTCTGTCCGGGTTCGTGAGTCTTCGGGTTAGTTTTTTTCTTGTTGTGATAACTAATGTCTTCTATTTGTTTCTCTGTGAGCCTTTTAATTACGTCCAATCTAATCTTTTCCAATTTTTAAGGATCGGTGGTGACTCTACCTAGAAAAAATGCTTCAAAAGGTTTCTTTTTAATGGTAGAACGTATGGAATTATTATATTCAAAAACTGCCATATGTAAAATTTCTGAAAATGCACTATGAGGATTTTCTGCTTTTAGACAACGCATCAACTCTGAGAGTGTAGAATGAAATCTTTCGATTTGTCCATTTGCGCTACTACTGTGTGGGGGTATCTTGAATGTCTTGATCTTATACTGATTTTCTAACATAAAAATAATGGAAGTTGAACTAAAAGATTTTTCATTATCCATGACAACTATTTGTGGCATACCAAAAGAGAGTAGTATCTCTCTAAGTGGCTCTTTGATATCTTCAGTGGCTCGAGATCTTAATATTTTAACCTGGGTTAATTTAGAAAATTTTTCTATAGCAGTCAGTATGGATTTCTTTTCCGTGATGAATATGTCTATATGTACGATCTGTCCATGGTATTGTGGAATCGGTGTTTCCTGAATTGTAGTCTTGTTAGGATGTCTGTCGTATTTATTTTCCTTGCAGATTTTGCAAAGACTAGTGATTTTTTTAATCTTTGAATGCATTTGTGGAAAGTAGAATTTTGTGAGGAGCTGGGTTTTGTTTTCTGCACTATTCCTATGAGCTCTGTTATGCTCATTTATTATTTCGCTCTCTTGTTCCTCTTTGCTTTTCAAATCTGTCACTATATTTCGGGAATACTTAACTCTATATTGTGCAAAGTTTTCTTTGTAAATTTCTTGCAATTTCCCCAAAATCCCGTCGGAAGTTTTTATGCAGTTAGTAACGGAAGGGTTTAAGAATTTCCTTAGAATGTGTGTAAGAGATTCTGTAGTAATAATGGGTTCGTTTATAATGTGTCTGTGGTATGTTGGAAATACTATTTCAAAATTATGAGATGCCTGATCTCCTTCGTTAGAAATAAAAATTTGGTTTTTAAATGCATTTATTGGGGCGTCCGTAAATTGTATCAGGTTTTGTGATGAACTGTCATCGCTATGCTGAAATGCATTCAGGGTATTTATTTGTGGGTTGTCATTAGATGGTCTGGATAAAGCATCGGCCACTACGTTAGTACAGCCAGGCTTGTATTTCAATTCATAATTGAAATCTTCAAGGAATGCTTTCCACCGTTTTAGTTTTAAGTTTGAATTTTTGCTGTTTAAGGCGTAGGTCAGGGGAAGGTTGTCTGTGTAAATTTTTAATTTTGTAGAACCGTAGAGATAGTTTCTAAGTGATTTCAGTGCCCATATGATGGCGAGAAGCTCTTTTTCGTTTGTAGCGTAATTTTCCTCGGTTTTACTAAGTGTTCTTGATAAAAATGCTATTGGTCTATTGTCCTGCGATAGTACCGCTCCCAAAGCGTAGTTTGAGGCGTCTTTTGTTAAAACAAATTCCTTTTTGAAATCTGGGTACACCAACATCACATCATCGGATGTCAATGTGGTTTTTAAAATTTTAAGTGCATCCATTGCCTCTTGGTTGAGCCTTATTTCTATTTTTTTTAAGTATGTGTGGACGAACGTCCTGCCTCCCCTCTTAAAAGCATTGTCAGGGGCTTAGCAATTTTAGCGTAGTCCCTGATAAAGCGCCTATAGTATTTTGAAAGTCCTAAGAAGGATCTAAGATCTTTCAGCGTTTTTGGTGTTGGAAAATTCAGAATTGCTTCGACTTTTCTTGGGTTAGTTTTTATGCCCTTGTCTGAGATAATGAATCCTAAAAATTCTACTTCGCTTTTCAAAAAATCACACTTGTCTAATTGAACTTTCATGTTTGAAAGTTTGAGAGTTTTGAAAATTGTATCTAAGTTCTTATAATGTTCTTCTTCGTTCTTAGAAAAAATTATGATATCGTCCATGTAGACGAAACAAATTTTTCCAATATATTCCCTCAATATATCGTCTAATGTCCGCTGGAATATAGAAGGAGAATTTCTCAGCCCAAATGGTAGTCTAGTAAATTCATATTTACCATTGTTGACTGAGAAGGCTGTTTTCTTCCTGTCGGCTTCCCTGAGCGGTATTTGATGGAATCCGCTTTTGAGATCTATTACGGAGAAGAATTTATTTTGTCCAAGCTGGCGTAAAACGTCATTGATCTGAGGAATTGGATATTTGTTCGGTATTGTTTGCTCATTTAACTTTCGGTAGTCAATTACAATTCTGAATTTTTTCTTGCCAGATGCATCAGCCTTTTTGGGCACAACCCAAATTGGCGAGTTGTAGGGTGACCTAGAAGGGCGAATGATGCCTTGTCTTAGCAAGTCTTCAATTTGTCTTTCGACTTCTTCCTTTAGGTGCATTGGATAAGGGTAATATCGGGAATAAATAGGTTCATTTATTTTTGTCTGAATGTCTGCAACTACGGCTGTGGTGTATGTCAAATTCTCGTCTGGTTCACTAAATAATGATTTATGGTTGTCGATAAAAATTTTCTAGTTTGTTCCTCTGTTGTTCCGTCAAGTGGTGTGTCCTAATATTTATGTTGTTTACTGATTGTGATACTTTTTGTTTTATTCGAATTTTAAGTGTTCCGTTTATTAGCATGTAGTTTTCTGCTGAGTAGATAATTGCTGAAAGCTCCTTTAGGCTATCGTTTCCTAAAATACCGTGAAAGGATTTCAGACTTGGCAGCAAAAAGAATTTTATTTTATCGGCGTGTTTTCCAAATACGTTTATGAAAGTATGATGAGTGACTTTGTTATTTCCGCCAACCGAACTTGCGAAAAAGGAATTTTGGTTTGGTAAGGGATTTCGAACTAAACAGGGTTGTATGTAATTCTTGCTTGAGCCGGTGTCAATAAGAAAGTTTAAAATTTTTCCATCATTCGTCCTACACTCGAAGTAAGGTAGAGACGAATTCATTAGCCTAAAAAATGAATGTCAGCGAAGTCCTGGGTTTCGAATTGGTTTACGTTTTCAGATGTTTCTGGTTTATTTTGTAAGTACTCGTCCAATGTTGGGAGTTTCTCCTCCTCTTCGTAGTTTAGTGCTTGATCCCTGTAGTATTCGTCGTTAGTATTTTCGCTTTCCTCGGTCTCTAGATGAAAATTTCTTTGCAGCTTAGGAGGGTTTCGCAATTGTTCAGATTGTATAGGTGGTCTTTTTCCAAACATTTGGTTATTCTGAGCAGGTCTGTTCATATAATTGACAGCTCTTGTCCTAATTGAAGAATCCACTTCCATGGGCTCGGGACGTGGGAAAGGCTTCGGAGCAGTTGGTCTCGGAGGCATGAACATCGGGTTTGGATACCCTTGTGGTTGCTTTTGGTTAAAGTTATTATGATATCCTGTTGGATTTACTGTGCTGATGGTAATTAAATGAAGGTTGCGGCATAAAAGCCTATTGGGGGTAAAAAGTTTTCCTAGATTTGTCTTGATATTGTGGCCTATTTGGTGGTGAGGGTAGTAAAGGCTTGTTAGTGTTGTTTTTATTAGTCTGGTGGTGTAGGTTTGCAAAATGTGACCTTGCGAATTGGTTTTCCATTTCCATATATGTTTGTGCTAGAAGGTCAAGTGCTTCTCTACCTATGTCCATGTACGACAGCTTATTCATTATAAGGGAAAGGTGTGAGTATACCCTTTGATAGTACTCCTGTATGGTACTATTACCCTGTACTAGAGTACTCCTTTGATACTCTAGCGTTGTCAAATCTCTTTTATCTGCGTAATGTAACGCTAGACATTTCGAGATACTGTCCCAATTTAAGGGAGTATTATATGATTCAAGTGCGGCGTCCGCACTACCTGTAATTTTGTTCCTAATTGTATTCAAAATTGCGAAATATTTTGGGGTTCCTTTGGCCGAGTCATATAGCTTAAGAATTCTATCAACACTCTTTTTCCAAGAGCTGAATTCCGTATAACTGCCAGAGAATTCCCTTAGACATTTAACAACATCAGGCACTTTGTCCAAGTCAGTCAAGTTGTTCCTATACCTGTCTTCTATTATTTGGTCTTCGCCTGTAATGTCCGAATTAGGGCCTATAAAGTTTCTTATTGCTATTTGGCATTGTTGTGCGCAAATTCTAGCGATTGTCTCTTCTAAATTGTCAATATGGTTATCTTCACGACGTGCTTCCGGTGGATTTGGTGGATTGGGTGCATTTAAAATTGAAGGCCTGATTAGATTGTTTGGGTTAGACATTTTGAAAAATAATAAAAAAGTCTATGTGGTCACTATGGTCAGAAATAAAAAATTCCTTAAATGATTTTTTAATATTTTTGCCTATATTAGAATGTCCTGTAACTTAAAAAAAAATATATATATATGTATATGCTTAAATTTTAGTTCTTTAATTCTTTCTTTCTAATTCTTTTGTTTTTCTATTAACGAATTGATTCAATAGTCTGATTATTTATTTTATTAATTAATTCCCTTTTTTGTTTAATTTTACTATGAGTATGTGTATTAAAATATTGTTAAATTTTTTCACTTTTTCTGACTTATTTCTACTAGAGGGTCCCGTAGGAACCGTAGTAGTGGTTCTAATCTTATTATTATTCTTTCCACAAAAAAAAATTACTATTTTCTTAAATTCTTTGTCAATATGCTTTCAATTAAATTTTCTTTAAAATTTTTTTTTTAATTAACACTTTGTCACGGCCAAAGTCGGCGCCCTCGTTTTGCCCAACACCAACAACACTATATTTGAAATCTTATTATTTTATTAGTATTGTTTTTTTTATATGATTATTCTTTTTTTATTTTTATCAAATAAGTATTGAATTCCTAATTTTATTTGCATTAAATCATTTATATAAATTTATATTGGCACCAAATATCTTTAACATTGTAGTACATCTTTTTATATATGATTTAAATAACCGAATGATAATGCAGCGTTCTTCCAGTCGAAATTCAAATATAACGGCCCCGCCACCTACATGTCAACTAAAATGCTCATTGGAGTGAAAATACAACCATTAATAAGAGCACAGCTGTTTATTTGTCAACACATGCGTGTGTGATAGTATGTGTGTGTGCACAAGCAAACACAAGAATAAAGGCAGCAACATTGTAAAGAAATGGATCAGTCGGCTGGCAGGAGACCTGTAGGTAAGAGCTAGTTTGGTGAGGAATTGTATAATTCCCCAAAATAATTCTTATGCTCAGCATCAACTGCCATTAGTTCACTATACACTAAAGGCTGCCTTAGTGAGGAATTGTATAATTCCCTGAGGTGGTTTTTCTTTTTTTTGCTTAACTCGATACACTATAGGCTGCTTTGGTGGCTAAGAATTCGTTCCCGTAATAAAATCGTGGAAGTTATTTCGTTTAAAAGGTAGGCAAGCCGTGGTCAACAGCCTACAGAGGACGTTTGGGTGAGGAATTGTATAATTCCCTTAAACTCCCTCTGG
The DNA here is from genome assembly GCA_905220375.1 of Tachina fera. Classification (NCBI taxonomy): domain Eukaryota; kingdom Metazoa; phylum Arthropoda; class Insecta; order Diptera; family Tachinidae; genus Tachina; species Tachina fera. The sequence continues at coordinate 122,423,334 of LR999963.1, read as the reverse complement.
TGCTGGACTACGATCGTGGTGGTCATCCCATAGCGTGTGTCGTGTTTTGGCGAGGAATTGTATAATTCCCCAGAACGTCCACACCTACGGGCGAACTAAGCAATCGTTGGCAGAACGCTGTGTCTCAGAACATATCATTGTTATTTCTAATTATTTTACTTGATTCAATAAATAAACAAGTTTACGAAAGAAAGCCTTAAATCGTGTTATTTTTCTATTTATGTACCGACCCTGGACGCGACTAAGCTATCCCAGCCACCAGCGGAAAAACGTGTCGTTACATTGGCACCCGAGCAGGGACATAATTTTTTTTGTCCATCATGTAAAAATAAAATAATAATGGCCGACTGATGAATTCTAATTTTCATAAAAAATTTTTTTTTAATAAAAAAAAAATTATTGAAATAAAAAAAAGAAAATAAAAATAATAAAAAAAATTTTATGATAACTTGTGTTAATAAAAAAAAAATTTTAGATATAATATTTAATATTTTTAAAATATAGAAACGTATATATATTTATAAATATAAAGGATTTGTGTTGTGTAGTGTGGTGAAGCTCCCCCTTCGATATCTTTCGAAATGTTGCGCACTTCCTGGGCATACTCCCTGAAAAAGGACGAGTTGATGAAATATTTAACTCGGTTCGAGCAAGATGCCACCGGCAACGTAGAAGACATGCGTAAGCGGCTAGCAAAATTTTTATCGCTGAAACACCCCGAAGAAAGATTACCACAACTCTTAGAGTTACAAATGAAGCACGAAGCCACATCCAGTGCCAACACGCTCAAATTACTAACGGCCACTGAGACAGAGTATAACTACCAGTCATCCCCATCAAAAACAGTCGGTGGCGGTTTATCGACCATGCCCGTAGGAGATAATGGCAGTTCGGTTAATTATGCCAAATCCCCAACATCCAACGAAAAACGTGTGACAGTCATCGAATTAGTGCGAAAATGGGGTATAAAATACAACGGAGGTAAGGATCCCTTGGGTTTCATCGAACGCATAGAAGAACTGGCAGAAATGTACGACGCGGATGTGAACCAGCTTCCCCGGATCATGCCAGAACTGTTACGTGAGAGGGCCTTCACATGGTTCAGGAATAATAACAAGCACTGGGAACAGTGGTCCCGATTTAAAGATGATTTTTACGCATTTTTTCTTCCTCCGCACTATTTCGAAAAGCTCGAAGATGAAATTCGAAAGAGAACGCAACGTCCCAGGGAGGCATTCAAAGATTATCTACTGGCGCTCCAAAATTTGATGAGACCCACCAAACTCCGTACAAAAGCTGGAGAGAATCTTCTGGAATGCCCACCCAGAATACCAGTGGTACATTCGTCGAAGCGATTTTACGAACCTGAGCGAGTTGGTCCAACTAGTAGATGATTTGGAAAGCATACCACCTACGAATGGCCCCACTCGTGGCGAACACCACCGAATACTGCGAGAAGGCCAGTCTAACCCCACGATCCCCACTCAACCACAACTCACACACGCTCCCCAGAACAATAAAACAGTTTTAAGATGGGAAGAAGAAAAACTAAAAGCTCTAATACAGATAAAAGGGCAATTAATCACCGCAATAGTCGACACAGGTGCCACGAAAAGTTTTATTTACCTAGGTTGGCAAAACGGCTGGAGAAGCAGCCCAAATACGTCCCAACTAGTTTCGAAGTATTCTTGGCGGACGGCTCCAAGAAACTTATTACGGAAGGAATACGACTCAATATAACCCTTGGAAATATAACCACATGGTGCGATTTTCTGGTAATGAAAGAGGCACTCGAGGACCTCATTCTTGGGCTCGACGCCTTAAAGAAACTTAACACTAGTTTTAAATGTGCCGGACTGGTAGCGCATTATGTACCCATGGCTCCAAGACGTTCCCCGCAGAAGGACTACAGCGGCAAAGAAAATACAAAGGTAAGCGTGATAACTTCATTAAAAGTAAATCCTACAGGTGGTAGTACGGCTGAAGTGGCGGCAGACGACCTCATAAAATACCAAGCGGAGATTGACAGATTTTTGGCCGAAGAGTTGCCTAAGTTCGACAATATTCAGGGTTGCTCCAATATTGCCGAACACAAAATTGTGATGAAAGACGAACGTCCTATTAAATTGAGATACGCCCAGCGAAACCCAGCTATGCAGACCCTTATCGATGACGAGGTAAACGAGCTCATTGCCCGGGGTTGCATCGAGCCTTCGCGAAGTCCTTACAGCTTCCCAATTACGCTAGTCAAGAAGAAGAATGGCAAATGGAGAGTATGCATGGATTTTAGGCAGTTAAATGCTCGTTCAATTCCAGATGCATATCCACTGCCTCGCATTGATACCATCCTCGACAGACTCAGAAATGCAAAATTCATAAGTAGCCTCGATCTAAAAGATGGATACTGGCAGATCCCGCTATCAGAGGACAGCAAAAAGTACACAGCGTTTGCAGTAACCGGTAGAGGATTGTATCAATGGCGGGTTATGCCGTTTGGTCTGCACTCAGCCCCAGCGACGTTCCAACGAGCACTGGATAGTGTCATTGGACCAGAGATGGAACCCTACGCGTTTGCATATTTAGACGATATAATCGTAATCGGGGCTTCGTTTGAAGGACATTTGGAAAATTTAAGAGAGGTATTCCGTCGGTTGCGCGCTGCCAATTTAAAATTGAATGCGGAAAAATGTGAATTTTTCAAGACCGAGACCAAATATCTCGGACACGTAATCACTCGAGATGGAATCCAAACAGACCCAGAAAAGGTCGCCGCAGTTACCAACATGAAACCACCCACAAATGTCAAAGAAGTACGAAGGTTTTTGGGGGTAACCTCCTGGTATCGCCGCTTTGTGCCTGAATTTGCCACGATATCCAAACCATTGACCCAACTACTCCAAAAGGGTAAACATTGGAAATGGGAGGAAGAGCAGTAGAAAGCGTTTGAGCTCTTAAAAACCAGACTAACAGAGGCCCCAGTACTAGCCTGCCCTGACTTCACCAAGACATTCACACTACAAACCGATGCCAGCGAATACGGATTAGGGGTCGTATTGACTCAAAATCTTGAGGGAACCGAGCGAGTTATAGCCTATGCAAGCAGACATCTCATCGGGGGCGAAAAAAATTATTCCGCCACCGAAAAGGAATGCTTGGCGATCATCTGGGGAATCCGTAAAATGAGGCCATACTTGGAAGGTTACCGGTTCGTGGTAGTTACCGACCACTTATCTCTAAAATGGTTGAACAGCATAGATAACCCAACAGGTCGACTCGGCCGCTGGGCATTAGAGCTACAACAACATCAATTCTCCATTCAATATCGCAAGGGTAAACAAAATATTGTGGCTGATGCCTTGTCACGACAACCGTTAGACACCTTAAATTTGGCACAAATCTCGAACAATAAAGAATGCATCTGGGTGAAGCGCCGGATGGCCGAAGTGCGGGAGCAACCCGATAAGTTCCCGAATTTCAGTATAATCAACAACCAATTATACAAACACACCACCCGTGGAAATCACGACGAAGATTGCACACCCTGGAAATTGTGCGTCCCCACTCCATTACGAACGCAAGTGATAGGAGAAAACCATGATAGCGCAGCGGGTGGCCATCTAGGTACCAGAAAAACCCTCAACAAAGTGGCCAGCCGATACTTTTGGCCCGGGATGGCTACTGACGTTAGCCACTACGTTCGTAAATGTGAGTCCTGCCAAAGGTACAAAGTCAGCCAACAACTACCAGCAGGTGAAATGCTCACCCGAATTCCGGAAGAACCATGGGCAACTGTGTGCGCAGATTTCGTGGGACCTCTGCCCCGAACTAAGCATGGGAACACAACCCTGTTGGTGTTTTTTGACCATTTCTCAAAGTGGTGTGAGCTGGTGCCCCTTCGCAAGGCTACGGCGGAAGAACTGATTAAGGCCTTCAGGGAGCGAATACTGGCTAGATATGGGGTACCAAAAAGAATCATCACCGATAATGGAACCCAATTTACGGCACGAATATTTAGCCGATTCCTGAACGAAATGGGAGTGATGCAACAGTTTACTGCCCCGTACACCCCCCAGGAAAATCCAACAAAAAGGGCCAATCGTACCATTAAAACCATTATTGCACAGTTCTCCGGTAAACACCACAATACCTGGGATGAGTTTTTGCCAGAAATCATGCTAGATATCAACTCGAGCACGGCCGAATCGACCGGTTACTCACCAGCCTACCTAACTCAAGGACGGGAACCACGCCTCCCAAAAACGTTATATGACGAAGTAACGATGGGGACAGGGGCCCGTAATCCCACACCAAACGAGAGGGCCAACGAACTCCAGGAAGTATTTAAAATTGTGAGGAGGAATTTAGACAAGGCTTCGCAGAAGCAGCAGCGGCACTATAATCTAAGACGGCGACGCACAGTGGCTGAAAATCGTTTTTCATTGGCCAAAATTCTGTAACTTTTGAACTGATCAAAATATTGAAGTAATTTTTATTTTAGTGGATAGATATTTAGTTCAGTTTGACTCAGTTTTAATTACATTAAAATTGATTGAGGACTTTTTAAGGAATTCTAGCTCAAAGTTGAATTTTTGAATTTTTTTAACTTTTAGAGTGAAATATGGGTTTATTATTTTTTTATTTATTAAAAAATTTAATATATGGAAATTAGTAATAATTATAAATATGTTTTGTAATAATGGAATTTATTTAATGTTACACTCAAAAAAAATTTTACACTAAAAAAAAATAGTAAAATCAACGATTTTGCTATTATTACAGAAAAATTAAAAATTTTTTGCTGTCTAATTTGCAATTTTGTTTACACTCAAAGAATAGTTACACTTAAAAGAAAACTTTAATAATATTATCTAAAAATATTGCTATTACTACAGAAAAATTTATTATTTTTTGCTGTCAAATTTGATCATTTTAAAAAACATATTAAAAATAAAAACTGCAATAAATTTTAATAGCATTTGTAACAATGGTAGGTTCTGTTTATTATTATTTTTTACTAATAGTATGCTTTTCGTACCTTAAATAACAATGAAAGGCAATTATGATTATTATTCATTTGACTCAAATATTGATTGTAAATATTCCATATTTTGTTCTGTGCTATTTCTGTTCTTTAGTAGTTTTTTGGCTTCTTCATCTAAATCCCGATGTTCCACTTTCCATTGATTTCGAATACTGGAGATGAACGGATCTGACGTTGCCAATAATATATTAAATAGATCTTCATTTGTTGAATTTCGTGAAATTTTTCTAGTATTGTGCTCTCTATAAAATCTGTAATCCTTGTTTCTTTTTTCCTGAGCCTCCTCTGATAGATCTCCAAGTGGCACCAAATGATATTTAATGATATCTTCTCCATGATAAAGGATTTTATGAACTGTTGCAGACATATTTCTCCATGGGTAGTTGGTTGTATATATTTTTGCAGTTTCCTTAGCATAATCTCCAAATTTTCTAGAGTCAATTTCTTCATTGCACGCAAGTACTTCTAGGATTATTTTAAACCTGAAAATAAGGTTTAAATCCACTCCTGTTATTTCAGATGCTGTTTCTGGATCTGAAAAGTATCTTCTTGCGGTATTGCCATCATTTGTATTGCCTGACCCTTGTTTTGGCTGATCTATAATCAATCCTAATTTGCGATATTCATCTAGAACATGTTTCTTTTTTGAACTTCTTAACTCTTTGTTGGTTTCGTTGTTTCTTATTGATCCTGAAGACCCGAAATCCAAATCATAACTGATTTTTAGTATGTGTTCCATAAGTCGTATTCTTGCATGTAGTGGTGATAATCCAAATTCATATGCATCGGTATTATCTAATGATTTTGTCGGGACTTGGTTTAATTGGGTTGATGTTGCTTGGCATATAATGCAGCTGGATGCAGCCTTCGTGTTAGTCAAAGCCTGACCTACTTTTCCATCTATCATTGTCAGCACTAATTGGTAGCTTACTTCAGTTTGCTGCCCATCTAACTGTAATTGTAATGGCTGTAGTGTTGCAATTTGGGCCTTGATATCACTAACTTCTTTGTTAATGGCATCATGAGTTTCTTTTTTGAATTCAAATTTAATTGGCCTGCAGTATTTCGTAGAAGATGGTGTCTCATTTTTCCAAATATCCATTGTTTGCGTTGTACTAGTCGAAGGCTCTGAATCTTCCAAAATCTTTTTCAATCGCAATGGTACAAATGATACCATGAACATATCTGAGTCCGAAATATTTTCACATACAGCTTGTTTGTATTGTTTTTGTCCCGAGGAACCATCACATCCCCATTTACAAAAAAGAATTAACTTTGTGTTTCCATATTTCTTTAACTCATTTCCTGTTATTGATTGTAGCAAGCGTTCGGCTGTGTGATCAAGTAGAGATTGTAGTTGTACCTCTGCCGAAATTGGTGTGATTGTAATAGTGTCCTTTGATGCCATCAACAGTCTATTTTAGCAGCGGTTATGTAATGATATGCTGGATACATATTTGACCCTTTTTCAATCGCACGCAGTCTGAGCTTAATATATTGCTGTTTTGTTAATTTCAAATCCAGAAATAATGCTAATGCCTCCTCATTTGTGTACTGTATTGCATCACTCGGAGTTGGTATACTTTTAAGAATCCGTTTTGTTCTCACTGGACTAGCTTTAACAACTTTTTCAATGATATCCACTTTTGATAATTGGTTCTGTGATCGTAATTGATGTAGGAAAGATTCTTTTATATTTGTACAACCAATTGCATCGTTAAAATCTTTAAGTTTCCGCCTCTTAGATCTATCACTGCAGTTGCCCATTAATGATTTGCGTGGTCTTCCAGCCTTATCTTGCTTTGCTGTTTCTGCAGCGACAGTAAGTTGGCCTTCTAACCAGTTTGCACTTTTTATATAAAAGTTTTGTTTACTGTAGCTAACTTCTTTGTAGCGTTTTTTTAGTGCTTTGACGAAATTAGATAATTGATCTTGCATTTCGCTGCTACACAAATTTAAGTTTAATTTTATTTTAACGTAACTAAGAACATCTTCCTGGTTTTTGTTTCTAAAATACTCTTCGGCCAGTTCTTTATAACTGAAGCTCTCCATATTTATCTGAATATTTTTATTTGTTATATTTTATCCGTACAATTAAAGGATTAACTTATTACTGAGTAATCCCTTATGGAATCCGTAGTTTTATACATTTTTAGATACATGTTATTCACACATTGATCTTCAATTTCATAGCAGGTAGTGCTTAAATTGAACAAAACTGCACATGTTATTCAGACCTTAATATCAGGTAAAACTGATTAGTATCTCGCCAATATGGGGTTGTTTTTTATCTTTAGTGGTTTAATGTCGCCATTATTGTTATAAAAATGTTTATGACTTTGGTTGACCCTAACATTTGATAACAGGTAAATTCAGAAAGAGATCATATGTTTACTGTAGAACCTATTGTGATAATTTTATGACTTATTTTTTGCTGATCAAAACAAAGCCATTAAACCCTTTCGCAGGTATTATATTTAATTTTTTTCGTTTTACGTAGTCTAAAGTAAAAAAAAAAAACTTTTAGGCAAAAAAGTGAAAATTTAAGACACTATTGTATACGAGTACTTATAGGGCTGTTTAAATTAATTTGAATTTTTTTTAGAGTAATTTCATTAAAATGAAAGAAGTGTTCTACCCACGGGTCGTCACGGGTGCAAAAGTATATATAGCGTTAAGGAGGACACTTTCACCTTTCTCCTGGTGGTATACGTTTCTTGTTCCCTTTTGTTCCCTAGAAGTTCTATTCCACTAAAATTTAAATTTGAGAAAAATATAGTAGTTTCATAAATATTTCATAACGCCCGTAATATTAAACGCTAGAGCTGTGACCACTTACAACAACTAAAGACTATAGTCCTACCAACATTATAAAAAAAGACCGCAGGCCGTTATCGATGATAGCTTGCGAGTAGTAACCATTTATTTTTGATAAAAAACAAAAGAAAAACACCTTTTTCTGAAATTAAAAAAACGGTTGAGTTTGACAGCATGCCACGCCCACAATTATCAATAGTTTAACCTAAGTTTTTGGCTACCTTAATCTGGATATATTAGCTACAAAAATGCGTAAAAATTTTAAAAATCGGTGAAAAAAAAAATTAGACTTTTGGCCAATGAAAAACGATTTTCAGCCACTGTGCGACGGTGGAAACCACAAATTGGTGAGGTAGTGTTGGCCCGACAACACCCGCTCTCAAAAGCCAGCGAAAGTTTTGCGGCCAAACTGGCACCGAAATATGCGGGGCCATATACGGTCACAGGATTTGTGTCGCCGGTTATAGTAAAAATCAGAGACAACGAAACGAACGACGACCGTACTGCACACCTCAGTGACCTCAAAGAATACCACCACTAACTAGTAATAATTCGTCTTCCTACTCTATTTATAGATCACATCTCCGTCCAACAACACCCCGATCAGGATGAGTGCCGAGCGGAAAAAATTCGAGAAGACTCGCCAGAGATTTCAAGAAAACCTCAAGAGAGAGCATGCCAAAATACGAAGAACAATATTTTTAAGCGACGACGATGTCCCCAGCACTAGCAAAAGAAAAACGTCATACGTACATCCTGCTGAAACCAGGAAACGGCAGAAGTCCCCAGCCCAATCGGCCCCAATGCAAAGAAATACGCCGGGCAACAACCGTCCAACGCACGCCTTTTGCTACCGAATGACCGCACAGAAGGAGAATAAGGATACACCATCCACGGTCCACCATGGCAACAAAGTGCCCAATGCACACCAAACGCTACCCGACGAAGAGGTTGTGGTTACGGACTGCCCTGCTTCGCCAATAACCCCCGAACCACCAAAACTCACACGAGGAGTTAATTCCACTGGAAGAGCTTGAATTCGTGGACCACGACTTAATAGACGATATATATCGCACATTTTTCGGGGCTAACGACACCCAATTGGACCGTCCGCCACCCAGAGCACCCTCACCTCCTAGCTCACCGGAGTCCAGCGAATGGGAAAATCACCGACTGCCATCGCCACCACGACGACAGGGTTATGCATCTTGGGAATTTCAGGAGAGGCAATACCAGCACCTCGAAATTCAATATTATGAAAAGGCGTTTGTCGTAAAAATAGTGGTACCGACTACTCGACAGAAGTCGGAAACACCCCAAATCCTGTTACCGACCTCGAACCACCTAGCGGCAGACTCCAAAAGACAAGCAGAGAGCAACCCATCGACTCCTCCACTGGTGGGAAGCCCAACGCCAATCACCATTCCGCCAAACGCCGCCTCCACAGATACCCCCACAGACCCTACCGAAGCGGTAGCCGCTAGATTAGAGGGAGCTCCGTTATCGTCCGGACCTAGTAAGACCCCACCCATACCAACTAGCCCTAAAGAAATCAATTGGTCCCAAGTCCCCACGGAGCTAAAGACATAAATCGAGGGCATACTACAGGCCAGGTCCGGCCACCAACCACAACGGCTGGTGCGGGACATATAGGGACAGCGTTATCGCATCAACAAAGCTCGGAGTGGCAACGTTCGAGTGACCTGGCTGCCGAAGATGAAGAATGTCTAAGCACTGCGTTGTGCGACGAGGAGGAGAAGTGTCACGGCCAAAGTCGGCGCCCTCGTTTTGCCCAACACCAACAACACTATATTTGAAATCTTATTATTTTATTAGTATTGTTTTTTTTATATGATTATTCTTTTTTATTTTTATCAAATAAGTATTGAATTCCTAATTTTATTTGCATTAAATCATTTATATAAATTTATATTGGCACCAAATATATTTAACATTGTAGTACATCTTTTTATATATGATTTAAATAACCGAATGATAATGCAGCGTTCTTCCAGTCGAAATTCAAATATAACGGCCCCGCCACCTACATGTCAACTAAAATGTTCATTGGAGTGAAAATACAACCATTAATAAGAGCACAGCTGTTTATTTGTCAACACATGCGTGTGTGATAGTATGTGTGCGTGCACAAGCAAACACAAGAATAAAGGCAGCAACATTGTAAAGAAATGGATCAGTCGGCTGGCAGGAGACCTGTAGGTAAGAGCTAGTTTGGTGAGGAATTGTATAATTCCCTAAAATAATTCTTATGCTCAGCATCAACTGCCATTAGTTCACTATACACTAAAGGCTGCCTTAGTGAGGAATTGTATAATTCCCTGAGGTGGTTTTTCTTTTTTTTGCTTAACTCGATACACTATAGGCTGCTTTGGTGAGGAATTGTACAATTCCCTGAAGTGGTTTCCAGTTGTTGTTTTTTCAATTACTTGTTGACTGATTTCGGTGGCTAAGAATTCGTTCCCGTAATAAAATCGTGGAAGTTGTTTCGTTTAGAAGGTAGGCAAGCCGTGGTCAACAGCCTACAGAGGACGTTTGGGTGAGGAATTGTATAATTCCCTTAAACTCCCTCTGGTGCTGGACTACGATCGTGGTGGTCATCCCATAGCGTGTGTCGTGTATTGGCGAGGAATTGTATAATTCCCCAGAACGTCCACACCTACGGGCGAACTAAGCAATCGTTGGCAGAACGCTGTGTCTCAGAACAAATCATTGTTATTTCTAATTATTTTACTTGATTCAATAAATAAACTAGTTTACGAAAGAAAGCCTTAAATCGTGTTATTTTTCTATTTATGTACCGACCCTGGACGCGACTAAGCTATCCCAGCCACCAGAGGAAAAACGTGTCGTTACAACTTTTAAAAACACTATGTAGGTTAAATTCACTATTAAGATTTGCTTGAATTTTTTCTGTTTAATTTTGTATAAATTTTAAATATTAAAGTTGAGAAAATATCTTAAAACTATTCTTACATTGTTACAGCAAGCATCATTTTGGAGCTGGTAGGGGGTTGTGTCTTCCTTTTCTTTGTAGCAATACTTGGGTAACCTCTCTCTACACCAAGTTCTCCAAGCAGAACGTCCTTATTTTGCAGATGCCTGGGTTTGTGGGGTGAGTTTCTTCAGGATTCTTCTATTTTAAAGCCTGTTGGGTTTATTTAGGGTTGTCCTTTCTTCTCTGCAGCCTATGGGGTGCGTTTGTTGGGAATATCCGTTTTGATGTAGCCTATGGGGTACGTTATCCTCGGATTATCCCGGAGAGTTGGGCGCCAGTTAATGTATTTTTAGTTTAGTTTTATAAAAAAAAAACATTTTTTTATTTTCACTTAATTTTATTTTATTTAAAAGCACATAATTAGAACTTAATTGCAAAGGTATAAATTTACAACTGAACTTAATTCTAGTTTTTAGTTCAAACGAAACATAAAATAAGATATTGGAAAATTGCATGGTAATCGTAATGACACGCGCTGTTTACTGTTTTGCAACTTTCATAAGTTGTTGACCTGTTTAACCGTCTGCGCTAGTGTCAGCATTTTGGTTAATTCGTTGAAATTTAATAATAAGGGAAATAAACTTTTTTTGTGTTAACAGTATTGTAAACAAGTGAGTAGCAATGAAGGGGAATTTATAACATGTGACTGCACTAGCGATTTTAGTCACAGCTGTTTTGTTTTCAGTTGCCTTGGTAGCAATACTAAAAGTTGAAGCACATAAAAGCTTAAAAAGTACAACATAAAAAATATGTACATGTGTATCATTTTTATGGCAAAAAAATAACCAAAATGAGAAAAATATTCACATCTCCACATTAAAGAAAAAAATAAGCACTTTTGGTTAGATATAACCAAAAACGGGAGCCCTGATTGTGTGCGTTTGTAGTATTTCTCTTGATCTAAAATTTTTTTTCTTTTATTTCTTATTGTATTTATTGTAGTGGAAGAAAGTTCAATAAATTGAATTAACTTAGTTAAAGAGATTTCGTTTGTGTTATTATTTAATTATGTAGTATATGTATGTATGTATGTAAGTATGTGTATTTTTTATGACGTTTAGATAAATTTCATTTGAATCTTAATAAAGTTATTTAGATTTAGATTCTAGAATACGGACGATTGTGTCGTCCGTTGGTATATCTATTATGTATATAAAAGGCGTGCAACAAAATTAAAAATATAACACAAAATTCACAAATATATAATTCAACGAAGAATAATTTACCAAATTTACACTAAACTATTTTTTCCAAAAATTTTATGCTAAAAATTGGCACCACAATTTTAAAATCGATGCTACTGTATTAGCTGATTACTTGAATAACTGTTTCAACGGAAGCGTTTAAGGATGGTTTTATCACAACTTTTAAGTTTAGAAAGAGATGGCGGTATTCTCACACATGCACAGTTTTTACTTTGAACAATTTTAGACCCGTAAATTTCTTAACATCCTATATATCGCATAGATTAAGGTTAAAAAGTGCATATTCATGCCACTCACTTTCGTAACGTGCGATCCTACACGATTGCCGCAACAACACCCTACACTTGGCACCAGGCCAAGTCCAGCCAATGCACGCAGTGTGTATATTTACAGGAAGCCATTCGACCTGTTTTTACCCCCCTCATAACTTTGTTCCCTGCAATCGTAAAATTATGAAATTTAAACCATAATTTAATTTTAATTTAATTTTCATGTAACCTCATATGCAAAGTTTGAAACTTTTACAATGAAAGGTTCCGGAGATATGGAGTTGCAAAAATTGCATATTTTAAGACATACTCACTGACACACTCATCAAATATCAAATATCAACTATAGCTAGAATGCTGAGCAATGAACTAGAAAAATCTAAAAAGCTTAAGATTTTAATGGGGCGGGGTTACGCCCATAAAAATTAAAATTTGCGCTAGTGAGCTGATATTTGGTAACACAACTAGAACTAAGTTAGTACTCACCTTAAAAAATCTGAAAAATCGAAAATTTTAACCAAGGGTGCGGGGCTACGCCCATAAAGCTCAGAATTAAAAAACATATCTAAGGCGTTCAGCTCAAGTGATTTTATTAAAATTTGGCACACATGTTGCAATAATACAAGGCTCTACATTTGTATTGAAAAAAGTGGGCGTTAACACGACCATACAATTTAAGCCTCATATTTCATGTACTTCGGGTCAGCACAATTGAATATACTACATATTTATATATTTATTACTATCCGTTTTCAACGAAACTCGACAGGAACGATAACTAATGACTACAGCAGTTATTGTGATTAAAAAGTGGGCGGTATCACACCCATAAGAAGAAAATAAATAAAATGCATGTTAGTAGACTGAAATTTAATAAACAAATAGGTCTAGATTAGCAACTAACTAGAAAAATCTGAAAATCCGGATATTTTGACCAGTGGGCGGGGATATTCCTATAAAGCACACAATTAAAATAGCAAGTTTAAAATGTTTATCTCAAGCGATTCTAATAAAATTTGGCACAAATATTGGAATAATGCAAAGTTTTAAAATTTCGTTGAAAAAAGCGGAAGTTAACACGCCATACAATATAAACCTCCTATTTCATGTACTTCGGATCAGCAGATTTATTATTATTTGACACGTATGATTGGCACTGGCAAAAAAAATTATTTAAAAAAAGTGGGAGGGAATACGCCCTTAGAAGTTAAATAATTAAATTTGTGCCAGAGAGCTGAAGTTTGATACGCAAGTAGGTCAATATGAGAAACCAAATAGAAAAATCTAAAAACCCAAATATTTTAAGCAGGAGTGGCAGGGGCCACTATAATTTTGAACTGAAGCTTTTAACTGTAGCTTTAACTAAAAGCTTTCATCTTCAAAAGGGTACGATGATAATTCAGAGCTGCTCATTACAAAATCAAGTTAGCAGATTATCTAGAAGTTATATAACACCAGTGATAGGTATTGTACCAAACACGAACTTGGTCAAAATTTGTATCTCACTTCTTTTGATGGCCGAAATTTTGGAAAGGAACTTGGCCTTTTTTCACATATATGTTTTTGTGAGGATATGGGTTACAGATCGGCTCACAGTTCCATGTTAACGTTTCAAATAAGTTATAACTATATACCTATAAAGTAAGTTTAAGTTTACGGTACGAAAACACTTGGCTCACACGAAAAAATAAATTAATTTTAGAAATTTTCGCGTATTGGCTACTTTGATTGCTACTCGAGAACACAATAAATATTGGTGCATTTTAACATTTTTATTGGGGCATGGTTGCCCCAATAAAAACCGTTCACACTATTGCCGCACCACAGTTGCATTTGATTGCGGCAAATCATCAGAATATTATTTTCGATGGGACAATAAATTTTGAAATCACACGATGGGCATATAAAATGGACTAATAATTGGTTCATTGCGGCAATCGTGTGGTCCTACCTTAATTTTTGATAATCTACCTAAACAAATGGAAATCGATTTTTCGATTTTGGTTCTACTAATTTGTGTAATTATTTCAATGTGAAAGTTTCTAATATCTATATACATTAAATTTTGCCTTGCAAAAGCTGCTAAATTAATGTAAATTCTACTTTGCTGTATAATGCAGAGTATACACGATACTTAATTTCGTACTTAGCGTAGTATGAGTTGTAGTACGGGGTTTCAGTTACTACAAATCATACTAATTCATTTGAAAAAATATTTTTAAGGCAATACACTCGGATAAATGCAGTTGAAAAGAATAAAAAAATAATGCAAAAACTGAAGGGGCATGTTGTAGAGAATGGTTAAAATAGTGTTTTATGTTTTTTTAAATTAAAATAAATGCTACACATAACGCTTATTTTAAAATTGAGCCGCAGAAACACTGCGTTTTCTAAATCAGCTCCTCATAAAACAAATTTTGCTGTACAACAGCATGATACACAATACTTATTATCGTACTTAGCGAAGCTCCGCCCACAAAAATCAAAAATTTTTGATTTTCATACTACAAAGTATACTTCATAAGTACGACAGCATGATAGACGTTACTAGTTTCATACTTGTACGATTTATCGTACGATTTGTAGTATCGTCTATAATCACCATAACAAGTTGCTGGTTTTTATTGGTCAACCAAAAAAACTCATTTTGTTAAAAAAATCAGCTTTGATTACTTCAGCTGTATTTTTTTTTGTACAAAAGCAGAGATTCTCTTTAACAGCTACTTTCAAACATATGTACATAACTAGTATTTGAATTTTAGATAACCAGCAGGGCTGCCGTTTTTGGTTATTTGTAACCAAAAGTTGTTATTTTTTTCTTTAATGTAGAGATGGGTATATTTTTCTCATTTTATTTATTTTTTTGCCAAAATAATGATACACATGTACATATTTTTTATGTTGTACTTTTTAAGCTTTTAATTTAAAAATGGTTGCAACTCTGTACTACAGAGTACTATGTGGTCCATAGGAGGTGACCACGTTTGTCCGCACGTACCGCATCCTTCCTAAAAAAATGGTCACATCTTGGAAAATCTTAATTAGTTGGACAAATTTAAAGTTTTTCGAAAATCTCCTGAAAACTCGAACTTCCAGTAATTCTGAGTATGCACGTTTTTAGAGTACTATGTGGTCCACAATAGGTGACCACTTTTGGCCGCCTGAATCGCCTCCTTCCCAAGAAAAGTGCGTAATCCTCAGAAAATTCCAAGTAGAAAACTTGACGATATTTGGTTCAAATTCATGTTTTTCAGAAATAGATTCATGGGCTTTAATAAAAGAACACCTTATCTATAAATTTGCATTAATTTTTCCTGTCTCGGTTGCATCATTTAATGGAAAAGTCCTTTGGAAAGGCATTAGTCGAATTTTTATAGCTTAACAGAGCTCTGTTAACACGCTAACAGAGCTCTGTTAAAGCACAGGGTTTGTGTCAAGGGATATAAATTTTAAAGTTTAATATCACACACATTCAAACTATTATACTGTGAACTGCAAGTTTTGTTTACTTTATATTTAAAAAAAAACTGTTAAGTTTTATATATGTACATGTACAAGCGTTAACTTATTATATACTTACATACATATGTAGGTAAAAGAATTACATATACATATTTGTTTTGTCGTTATTATTATTAACTGTATTCAGATCACATGCATTACATTGTAACAGCCGTATTCATAAAAAAAGTAGATTGAGGTTTAAAAACCATATTAGTTAAAAAACATTTTAAGGCTAAATAAGGTTTTTAAATATTGGTATTCATAATCAGTGTTTTAACTAAAAATAAATTAGTTTGCTTTTTAGGGTACCGTATACCAAAGGTGAAAAAATAAACCCTATTGTTTTCGCTACGCTGTCCGTCTCTCCGTCACACGGTATTTTCTCAGGAACCGTAAGAGCTACGGACTTGAAATTTGGACAGAGTATGTAGAACCTTGTCCACTACAACAATAAATACATGAGAATTAAAAATTAAAGGGTGCTCCAAAACGAAAAATGGTAAAATCAAATCTATTGTATGTACATATGTATATTGACACTTGAAATTTGTAAAATGAGTGTATTTTTGTATAGACTATAAAAATTAACATTATAATATTAACACCCTTATGCAAAAAAATATTCTACTATAGCTTTAAAGTTCATATTAGTTGCCAAGCACTTTAAGGCTAACATTGCTTTGTTAAGAAGTTGTATGCAAAACACAACTTTAATTATTTTATTATTTAATAATAAATACTGGTAACACCATCGTGTTCCACAACCCCTTCACAGTTTATGATGTACAAAATCAAATAGAATTTCATTCGGGTATTCAACTATTTTTTTATTTTATTAAATAACTTTTTATTTTGTTGAAGTAAAGCAACATAATTTAAACAATATGAGCTTCTGACGTGGAAAGGAAAATAGATAAACATTTCTATGCAATATACGTAAAAAACATGAGGAACAAAGAAGAATTATCAAATTTCTTTTATTCGAATAAAATGAGTATTTGAGAATATCCAGATTTTTTCGATTTGTTTTGATTGTATGTACATCACTAAAACATTTTTGTACAATTGTATTTATTTTAATATTTTTTTATGATTTTTACCATGTATTTTGAATCAGTTGGATAATTTGATGATGTTTTCCACTACATGATAGAAATAGTAAATCTAAGCTAAGAACTAACACTTCTAGCTTCATTTTCAGATGTAACATGAATCAATATGTGTTATATTTAACAAAAATATTTGAGGTATAAAATACACATTTAGAAAATATCAACTTAAAGTAGTCTTAACAAACGTGGGAACTTGCTTTAGAAATTTGATGTGATAATTTTTTTAAAATACAACTTTACTTAACATTGCTTTTCAAAGCTTTGTTAAGTTTTTTTGTATAAGACCCTAAAAAATTTAAATTAAAGGGTGGTCCATCAGTTAATGCAATTTTGACTATGTAATTTTGACAACTTGCTATATCTTGGAAACCGTAAGAGGTAAACTCTTGAATTTTTCAAAAACGGTAAAACTAAAAAATCCAAAAATTATAAAATCGCCAAACCGAAAAGAATGCCAAAACCTGAAAAAACCGCCAAAAATTTTAAAAAAAATCGACAAATCGAAAAAAAATCGACAAAACAAAAAAAATTCTAGCACTAAAATAAATTGCCAAATTCGAGAAAATCGTCTAAATGAAAAAAATGGCCAAAATTAAAAAAAAACGCCAAAAACCGAAAAAAATCGCCAAAACGCGAAAAATGCACCAAAACCAAAATAATTGTTTATGTGAAAAAAAATCGCTAAAATGAAAAAAATTGCCAACTAAAAAATCGCCATAGCTAAAAAAATCGCCAAAATTGAAAATAAACGCCAAAAACCAAAAAAATCCTCAAAACGAGAAAAAAAGTGCCAAAACTAAAAAAAATCGCCGAAACCAAAAATAAAATCACCTATATGAAAAAAAACGCCAAAGTTAAAAAATCGCCAAAATAAAAAAATTGCCAAAATAAAAAAACGCCAAAATAATAAAAATTGCCAATATTAAAAAAAACTTCAAAACCCAAAAAAAATCGCCAAAACGTGAAAAAAGTGACAAAACTCAGAAAGCGCCGAAAAATTCAAAAAACCCCCAAACTAAAAAAACAACAACACCAAACTAACAACCGAAAAAAACCCAAAAACGAAAAAAATTAAAAAACTATAGTTTATATTGGCTAAAGTTCGTATTGAATTACATATCTCGTGTCCGTACGAAACCCTTCGTGCGCGGGTCAAAGTCGCACTTCACTGAATTTATTTAAAAATATCGTGGCAACACTGTACTATCTATTTGTCATTTGCATCCTAGTTCTGCTAAACAACGATTATTAATTCACAAAGTACTCGTATCTGTGTTAGTTTTTTCCATTTTTGGAAAAATATTGTTTTTATAAAATAAAAAATGTGTTCCTATTCGTACGCAATTAAAAAATAATAAAAAGAGTTCACAGCGAATCTTTGTTAAAAGTGCTTTTTATATGATTTTTTTATTGCAGATTAAGAAGCACTACAATAACGAGTTTTATTTTATTTTATGTGAGTTTTTATACATCACTATAATTATTATTTTTTGTTTACACATTGAGAAAAGACGGAATAGGAATGGAAAGCTGATCACTCCTCTCTGGTAAATATTTATTTGGACTCCATTTGAAATTTCGAATAAGAATCTCTACCCAAGTAGACAGACTAGGGTGTTGATGAAGTGTGTGTGGCTGATCAGAAAGGTATCGGTATTTCCCCCAGCTTAAAGTCTAAGTTTAATTTTTCTTCTCTTCATTAGAAACTCACATTAATTAATACAAAAATTTCATTGAATAAGAATTGAAATTACTGAACTTAAGCCTGACTATGAATTATTTCTGATTAAAAATATTATCATGGAACACAAAAAAGGGAATTTTTATTAATATCGCTTCCAATTCAGTGACCAGGCATCGAAAAAGAGAACTTCTTGCAATGACAACCCTATGTAAAAATCATTAGAACGGATCGAAATTTTCACTACTTGCAGAACTCGCAAACTCTACATTTTCATGACTTTTTTGGAGTTTCTTTTTTTTTGCTCGGATGTTTTTAATAAAAACTTGGTAATATTTTTTTTCATTTGATAACTTTTAAAGCGAATTTTGGTTGTAAAAATTTTTTGGTTGTGGCAGCACTGCTTACAGCATTAAGTATGCATGTATGTATGTATGTATTTAATTAGGTTAATAGGTTTAAAGGCAAAGCAAAAGACAAATAATAAGGAGTGATTACACTCACGAAATTCTCGTGCGTAAACATCCCGCCCCCTTGCTATAATGCAATTAACACAAGGTGATTTGGGATGGTGGAGTGACAAGAGCATCGTAATGATGGCAGTAAGAGTGCGTGATATATATTATACAAAATAAAGTTATTAATTCCTTTGAAAAACAGTTAGGTAAATTGATAATTGTATAATTGAAATAGTAAGAAGTAGTAGAAGAAGTAGAAATAGTAAATATATATAAATGTATAATTAGAGTGTATGATTCATGTTAAATTTTGCGTTCAAATTTAGAAAAAAGTTGTAAGAAATATGTATGTAGCATAAAGTATATTCCATATATGGTTCGGATACGAAATATGAGGGTATATGGATATATATTTTCTTTATGCATGTTTTTTTATTTATTGTATCTTCATATATGAACTAACAATAAGTATTCAAATCTTAAATCTGACATATAATTAATAGGCCCGACCAATGCCAGACATAACTAAGTGATAGTTGTAAATAATACATAAGTGGTGATAAGCAAAAAGCAACTTCATTCGGAGTGTTTAGTATTAGAGCCCTTGTATCTCTCTTTTTTAAGCGGATGTGTCCAGTAAAGTTCAAAATATTACGAGCAAGCGGATTAGGATGTGACACGAGTTTAGTTAGATATTTGCCTGCGTATTTTGCAATTTCTTCAGTCACTAGTGGCATATTTAAATCACGATGTATATTTGAATTCTTAATGTACCATGGAGCAGATGTTATTAACCTTAAAATTTTGTTTTGTCTTCGTTGAATTCTCTCTACATTGGAAGCAGAAGCAGTGCCCCATAACTGGATACCGTAACACCATATTGGCTTTAAAAGCGACTTGTATATTAAAAGTTTGCAGTCTAGGCTGAGTGATGAATTTCTGCCAATCAGCCAATGTACCTGCGTTAATTTGAGTTTCATTTGAGTTAACTTATAGTCAATGTAATATTTCCATGTAAGCCGTCGATCGAGGTGTATACCAAGATATTTCACATGTGAATGTTGAGGAACAACTTGATTATTAATCCGAATGGGGGAACAAGTATCTCTTCGTAAGGTAAATGTTATATGGACACACTTTTGTTCATTTACCTTAATTCTCCATAAGTTTAACCATAGTTCCATCTGGCTAATGTGTTCCTGGAGTTTTCGGGATGCCTCATCAGGGTTTTCGTGCATACTAAGGCAGGCGGTATCGTCGGCAAATGTAGAAGTGTGGATACTACTGCTCACAGGCATATCACAAGTATAAATCAAATATAAAAATGGCCCCAGTATACTCCCCTGTGGCACACCGGATGAGATAGTTTCAGGCATACTCATAAAGTGTCCTTCCACAACTGTAAATTTTCGTGCAACAATGTAACTTTCCAAAAGATTTAGAATGTTTATTGGTAAATATGTCTTCAATTTCAAAATCAGGCCTTCATGCCACACTTTATCAAATGCCTGAGAAACATCAATAAACACGGCAGAACAATACTTCTTTTCCTCAAATGTTTTTCTGATAAATTGAACCAATCTATGCGTTAGCTCAATGGTGCTATGCTGGCTTCTAAAACCAAATTGATGGTCCGGGATGCACCCATTATCAGTTAAAATTGAAGACAATTTTGTCATGAGTAGCTTTTCAAAAAGCTTTGACATTGTTGACAGTAAACTTATTGGCCTATATGACTCAGCCTTGGAAAGATCTTTACCTGGCTTTGGAATCATTTTAACCTTGGCAAGCTTCCAGCAGTCTGGATAATACTCCAGTCGTAAAATGGCATTAAAAATGAATAACAGGATTCTAATTGCAGTACGAGGTAACTTAATCAGCATCTGGTTACTAATTCCATCCATACCAGGAGCTTTTTTCGGGTTGAGTTCGGCAATTAGTTTTTGTACATCACACATCGTAAATTTTAAGGGTCGAGGGGGTAGAGGAACTACACTCGGCAAATCAGCAACACCGGTACATGTATTTGGTGTAAATACGGATTTTAAATGCTCAGCAAATATGTTAACTTTTTCAGTATCGCTTCTTGCCCAACCTCCGGTAGATGTGCGCAGAGGTGGCTTAAACTCAACGGGTGTTTTAAGCTTTTTAGCAGCGCGCCACAAAGAGTAATTAGATGCTGGTGTGACATGAAGGCCTTCCAGATAATTTTTGAAAGATGCAGTTTTTTCAGATGCAAGCAGCTCTTGGAGTCGTTTAGTGCACTCTTTAAATCTGATTTTGTGTTGAGGTTATCTGTGCTGTTGCCATTCCCTTCTAGCTCTCCTTTTTTCACGTACGAGATGTTCAACGTCTGTAGAATAAATTTTATTGAACCCAGTATACGGATGGGAGGTAGTGGCATGTTTAGAAGCTTGTTTAATATTCTCGTTAAGATTTGCAATGTTCGATTCAATATCATTGGGTGTTCTTAGCGTAATATTTTCCGTGCAATGACTACTAAGATATTTTTTGAATCCCAGCCAATTAACACGATTTATCATCTTGACATATGGGTGAGGCAAAGCGCTTCTCAGTGGACTACAGATTGTAACGATCGTGGGAGAGTGATCAGACGACAGATCTAGGGAAGCTTCAACGTGAATTAATTCCCTAGAAATTTTTTTTATGACGCCAAAATCTATAACATCTGGAATTTTTCGTACGTCAGTAGGCCAGTAAGTAGGCTCCCCACTTGAAATAACATTCAAACCCATTTTTGAAATTGTGTTGAACAACGCCCTACCTCTAGGCGTAATAAGACGCGAACCCCAGAACGTATGCTTAGCATTGTAGTCGTTAGCTGCAACGAAACAAGGTCCAAGAGATTTGTAGAACTTCTCGTATTGGTCCTCAGTGATTGAAAATCTGGGAGGGGAGTAAATTGAAGATATCACGAAATTTGTACAAAAATTTTCAATGCAGATATTTGTTGCTTGTAGATGTTCTTCACAAATGTTGTCAAGAATATAGTGCTTGAGTCTTGACTTTATTAGAATTGCTGATCCACCGCATGCTCTCCCTCTAGGGTCCTTTGTGTCATATAAAGTGTAGCCATTCATTTTAAAGAGGCTTCTAGAAGTCAAATGAGTCTCAGAGACCAACATTATATCAAAATTTTTTTTCCGTGAGGAAGTGCTTAAGTTCATTTTTATGTTGGCGAATGCCGTTTGCGTTCCAGAAACTTATCTTTAACGTGTTCATGGCTTGTTAACTAATGCTTGAAGCAGTGTAGACTGCATTCGTAGCATTTCTTGCATCATGCTAGTTATATTTGTTGTAAAATTATTTATAGTTAGCACTAGATTCTCAATAGTAGCTTCAAGGCGACTAAAATTAAAGCTTGAGTTTGCATTCGTTGAATTATTTTGAGGCAGAATATTTTGTGTGGGAATATAACTAGTCTTAGCTGCATCGGCATACGATACACGTGAAGTGACAGGTTGGCTCACTGGAGCAAAAGTGGCGGAGTACGCGTTTAATGGTTGAGCTGGAGCTAATTTAGGTTTTTGCACCATAGCCTGCTTGACGAAAGAGTACACAGGACATCCTCTGTAGTTAGCGGTGTGATTACCTCCACAATTACTGCATTTTTTTCCGCTTGATCTTTTGGTTTGGTACAACTTGCAGTACCGTGCAATTCACCGCAGATAACACACACTGTAGGTAAATTGCAGTAAGCTTTTGTATGGCCATATTCTTGGCAATTATGACACTGCACGGGACCTGGACGCTTATGTGGCTCTTCAACTGTGATTATTCTGTATAAAAGGTATTTAAGGCTATAAATAGGATGAGTCTCGTTTTTTTTCAACTGTATATCATTTGGCTCCAGTTCAACACGAAATAGGGGTTGGGGTACTTTTTCTTTGTTAAATATGTTTTTACCTTAAATCCCTGGAGGACAAGTGAATCTTTTATTTCTTCAGGGACCACATAAGAATCTATGCCCTTCAATATGATCTGCAGGCCTTAAGCGGTCTTAAGCTGGTATGTGTAGAAGCTTGTTTTATTTGTTTCAAATTCAGAAACCATTTTGCGGAAATCCTTTTCATCATAAATTTGAATTTTCGTTTCATCGATGTTGCCACGTTTTATTGGGATAATGTAGAATTTATTTTCACCAATGACCGAAACTAATTTTTTAATAAGGGCATTTGAATTTTTCTCTCTCAAGTAGATTGGTGGCGGCTTGGATGTTTTATTCGAGAATACATCGGGTTTGTCGTTCTCATCTTGCAAAATTTTAAAACGGTTTTGGCGATTAGTTGAGGATGCGCTGTTATTTCTAGACATCTTTGGAGCGGATGAAATTTTTGAAAAATTCGGGCTTCGCCCACGCTTTACCACGGTTATATATCTGTCCATACCGACTTGCACCTTGGGTTTTGAAATACTGTTATCTGTAGTGATAACTTTGTTAAGTGACGAATACGAGCCTGAAGGGAATGATATTACTGACTTATATGAAGAAGTACTAGGCAATTGTAATGTTAATGAATCACTACTATTTGGAATTGGACAAAGCGAAGTTGATCGCTGACGAAAAATTGGCTTTGCCGTTAAAAAAACACTTTCATTAGATTTATTATTTCTATTTTTTTCTTTAAGAGCTTCAGAACTCACAGTAAAATAGGCGTTTCTGCCGTTAGAACTCACTTCATAATTTTTTGTATTTGAGGCACTCATATAGAGTATTCCTCAAGGGCACTTTTTGTATTTTTTTTGCTTACGGTTTTTTGTTTTTGTAATTTGTTGTTTGTCTGTTTTTAAGGTACTCGTATAGAGTATTCCTCAATGTCACTGTTTATATTTTTTTTTGGTGCGTTTTTTTTTGTATTTGTTATTAACACTATGTAAAAAATATTATCAAAGCAATAAAGCTTATTTATTAAAGTCAGTATGTACCTATTACGAATAATATGTACTACGAATAATTTTTTGTTTGTTTGTATGTAAGAAAAAAACTCCGCTAATCGACTGTTCGCTATGAAGGTACCACGAGAACTTCATATGGATATATATGATAATAAATATTCATACATTTTCATATACATATGTATTACCTGATTTACATTGGCGTTTTTTCATAAAATTTCAAGAATTTTGTTGCATGCAACTTTTTTTATTTGCTAATTGCAGGCCTCCTATTTGCAAATAAAAAATTTTCATGCAACTAATTTCATGAAAAAATGCTTAATGTAAATTAGGTATATGTGTAAATATTCCTTATACGGTATGCAAAGTTCATATGCATACTCTCTTGATTCAAATAAAACTTAAAAAAATTAAACCAACTTCAAAAATAAGCACTAAAAAGCTAAAAATAATATAGATCTACCCATCCAGCTAAAAAAATTATATATGGTCCATATATTTTTAATATATGAATATATATAACTATATATGAATATGTATGAATTCATGTATGGAAATATATGGGATTATACATGGCAAAACTATTATATATGAACTTATATATGGACTAATATATGAAATGTATTATAACATATGAGCTCATATATGAAAATTTAATTATGAAGCTCTTCATATGTGGATCGATATATATATATAAAATTAGTAAATAAAAATATATATAAAATTTATATATTTATATATATATACATTATATCTCACAATGAAAAAGCTTGGAATTTTATCACTGCTGAATTGGAAATCCATTAGAAAATACATATGGTATGCAAAGTTTATATGCGTACCTTCAACGTTCAAAAAAGAAAAAACTTTTTGTTAAAAAAACCATTCTTGTATGATTTTATACATTTGTGGCCCCATTTAATTAATATATCAAATAATCACAAAGATAATCCAGTCATTAATTTTATAGAAAATAACAAAATTCTCTAGATAAGAAACAAAGTTCATATTGCTGTATTGAAAACTATGGTTAGAGGGATTATTTGTTATTTTATAATTAATTGCATAAGTTTTTAATCTGATTTCTTAAGCTAAATGTTACACAGAGAAAACAGTTTCGTTGAGACAACCGAATTTGTTGCCAACCGAATTTTGGCGGTTGCACCAACTATCAATTTTCTTGTGGTACCACAATATATTTAATTATAACTATTAACCCAATTGTTGCAACAACAGAAAAAATTGGTCAACAGTATTGAATTTGAAATAAAAGTTATTCGTGATACCGAAAATATGGTTAGTATAACTAAAACAATATCACAATTGAAATTTTAAATTTTAAATTTATTTCCTGGTGGTGAAGCATGTTTGTATGCATTTCTTCAACCATATATTTTATATAGCCACAAACATGTTATCTTATGCACATACTTTCAAATACCATTTCAGAATACATAAATCATAATACCTTTGAAAATCACAAAAGTCAATTTTTAATTTTCTGATATAAACTATGATAGTAAACTCAACCTCGTAGTCAGTTGCAGCAACTGAGAGAAAGTGTTAATTTTTACGCTAATATAATCATATCTTTATTACAATTATGCCCTTATGGCCATGTACATTGATTATTTTTTGGATTAATAGAAAATTGATTGCGTCAACTGAAATATAGTTAACGCAAATGATATTTCATTTTCCAACCAATGGTTTTTTGGGTGTATGTACGAATATGATTTATGTGTTTTTATGGTTCCGTACAAAAACAAAATAATTGTTAATATGAAAAAAATCGCCAAAATGAAAAAAATCATCAAAATTAAAAAAACCGCCAAATTGAAAAATCGCCAAAAACCGAAAAGAATCGCCAAAATAAGAAAAAAGTGTCAAAACTACAAAAAAGCGCTTAAATGAATAAAGTCGCTAAAATGAAAAAAACGTCAAAAACCGAAAATCGCCAAAATCAAAATAAAATCGCCAAAACGAAAACGAGGAAAAAATTTCAAAACTAAAAAAAGCCAAAATGGTAGAAAAATCCAAAAATCCAATAAAAATCGCCAAAATTGAAAAAAATTGCCAAAATAAAAAAACCCAGCTAAAAAAATTATATATGGTCCATATATTTTTAATATATGAATGTATATAAATATATATGAATATGTATGAATTCAGGTATGGAAATATATGGGATTATACATGGCAAAACTATTATATATGAACTATTATATGGACTTATATATAAAATGTATTATAACATATGAGCTCATATATGAAAATTTAATTATGAAGCTCTTCATATGTGGATCCATATATAAATATATATTTTATATGTGGAGCCATATAAGAATTTATGCATACATGATATCTCACATAAGATCGTTTTTGCAATCAAAAAAGCTTGGAATTTTATCACTGCTGAATTGGGAATCCATTACAAAATACATACGGTATGCAAAGTTTATATGCGTAAGTTAACATCTCTTATTTTAAGATAGTAATAACCAGGGAAACCAGAAATATGCTCCAAAAAAAGTGTTTTATGCGCATTCAATATGCACTAAAAACTTCGAAATATGCACTACAAACTCAAAAAACATGCTTTTAAAAATAACATAAATTGGATTATTTGGAAATGAAAATCTAATTTTAATTCAGCAATTTAATAAATTTACATATAAAACAAGATAAAAATAAAATAAACAGAAGAAGGAAACAATAAAGAAATTAATTAAGAACAAAACCTTAACTTTTACTTCAAAAGCGAACACGATATAAGATTTAAGGCTTTGGAACTGTATTTTGAAGAATAAGATAAGCTTTTTATTTATAATTGTTATTGCAATAAACAAAATCTATTCCCTTGAGCTTTTATACACTGAAAATTTTCTTTTTCAACCTCAACTGATGTAATCGGGGCAGCGTTTGTCACAATTACCAAACCAAGTTCTTATTGAAATTAGTGTCCAGTGATGATGTTAAAACACATGTCACACCTGTTTAAGTTGAAATTTGGAAAATAAAAATCAATAGTATTTGTTCCAGCATTAAAATTTAGCAGAAAAAAATTGGATATGGGAGATTTAAAATTTCTTAATTTTCTTGTTTCGGTTTTCTTTCACAAGACTGTTTACAAGGTGAGTGAGAGTTAAGAAATTTTAAATCTTTAATTTAAAATTTTTTGTTCTAAATTTGGATGTTAAACACATACTAATAATTAGTGTATTCTAAATTTCAACTTAAACACATGTAGCATGTGCTTTAACATCAGAACGCACCAGAAAACGTGTGAAATCGATTTGGAAGCCTGAACATACACAATGCCCTTTTTGAAAGTCTAACTTCATAATGGTAGCAAAATATTGCTTACACATACTACTGTTTCTTTCACTACAAAATGAAATTTTGACGAAAAAAAGTAGAAATTTTTTCCAAAAAATTTTTTTTTTAAATATTAAAATAAATTTTTTTAAGTACCAAAATATGCCCTAAAAACGTCAAATATGCTCTAAAAATTCGAAAAATGCTCAAAATATGCGTGTTAGACTGAATTATGCAAAAACATGCTTTAAAGGGTAAAATATGCCAAAATTTGCACAAATCAAACAAAAATCGATGCCAGAATTCATAAAAAGTTCTGAAACGGATAAATATCTTAATTCCGGATTGATTTATCAGACAAGAAAAAACATGCAATTGCATATTTGCGGTTTCCCTGGTAATAACAAATCCATAAATTCAAATATAACTAAGATAGTAATAAAATATGATAACAAATCCATAAACTCAAATGTAACTATTCTAAGCTAGAGATAAGACAAACATCATAAATACAACTATTGTAACGATAAGAAACACATTTTTTCTTTTCTAACTTAATACAAATAACTCAAAACATGTTTTACTGATAAAAAAGGTACTAGTAACCTAAACAAAGAAAAACATATTTTGAGTTAGAACAAGGAAACATTAAACATAATTATTATTATAAATAGATGTTAAGAAAAATATGGTAGTTAGTCTTAAGAATATATTTAATAAAGAAACGCACATTTCTGTGCAGAAAAAAAGAAAATATATTTTTATACCTTTTACCAAAAAATGGTAAAAGGGTATATATAGGTTTGTCATTCCGTTTGTAATTTCTACAATATTATTAATAAGAGACACATAAAGTATATATATTCTGGATCCTTATGCATAGGGAAGACGAACAAGCGATGTCCGTCTGTCCGTCTGTCTGTACGTGAAATCGGTTTTCCCAAGCTCCCAGAACAGCTAGAGACTTCGTTCTTGGACTGGTGTGTCAGAAATTTTCCGAAAAATTTTGCTATTGAAAATCAGCAAAATCGCGCAGACGGTTTCAGAGCTGGAAAACTCATACTCAATATTCCCATAGAAAATAACTACCGAAAACAAGTTTTCATTACTTTTTTATTAAATTAACTTATTTTATACTTCGGTATAAATAAAATTGGTATTTATAATTAAAAAAAAATTAAAAAATTTAACAAAATAAAAAAACGTTTCCAGGGTTGGAAAACTTTAACTTTTTTCTTAATAATTAAACATATTTCATGTTTTAGGAAGAA
Organism: Tachina fera; assembly: GCA_905220375.1. NCBI lineage: Eukaryota > Metazoa > Arthropoda > Insecta > Diptera > Tachinidae > Tachina > Tachina fera. The sequence goes on along the minus strand of LR999963.1, from coordinate 122,394,725 downwards.
GGCTATTTTCTCAGGAACGGTAAAAGCTACGGGTCTGAAATTTGGACAGTGTATGTAGAACTTTGGTCGCTACAACAACAAATATATAAAAGCTAAAAATTAAAGGGTGTTCCAAAATGAGTGACGAAAACTTTTAAAATCCCATGTAATATACATACAATTGTATTATGTATGTACATATGCATATTGACACTTGAAATTTGTAAAATTAGTGTATTTTTATATATGCTACAACAATTAATACTAAAATTAAAAAAAATTTAAATTAAAGGGTGTTCCATCAGTTAATGCAATTTTGACTATGTAATTAAACAAATTGCTATATCTTGGAAACCGTAAGAGTTAAACTGTTGAAATTTTCAAAAACGGTAAAATTAAAAAATCCGAAAATTATAAAATCGCCAAAAATTTAAAATAATCGCCAGAACGAAAAAAATCGCCATAATGAAAAAAATCGCCAAAAACCGAAAAAAATCGCCAAAACGAGAAAAACGTGTCAAAACTAAAAATAAATTTCCACAATGACAAAAAAAAACGCCAAAAACCGCAAAAATCTTATACAAGAAGCTTATATAAACAAAAATCGCCAAAAATTAAAAAAAAATCGCCTAAATGAAATAAAACGCCAAAATCAAAAAAATCGCCAAAACGAAAATAAATCGCCAAAATTAAAAAAAAAACGCCAAAAACCGAAAAAAATCACCAAAACGAGAAAAAAGTGTCAAAACAAAAAAAATTCCCACAATGACCAAAAAAAAAAATCATTTCTCGTGGTACCTTCATAGCGAACAGTCGATTAGCGGAATTTTTTTTTTACATACTAAACTAACAAAAAATTATACAAAAAAATATTCGTAGTACATATTATTCGTAATAGGTACATAGTGACTATAATAAATAAGCTTTATTGCTTTGATAATATTTTTTACATAGTGGAAATAACAAATACAAAAAAAGCAAACAAAAAAATATAAACAGTGACATTGAGGAATACTCTATACGAGTAACTCAAAAACAGACAAACATTCATAAATTACAAAAACAAAAAAACCGTAAGCAAAAAAACACAAAACGTGCCCTTGAGGAATACTCTATATGAGTGCCTCAAATACAAAAAAATATGAAGTGAGTTCTAACGGCAGAAATGCATATTTTACTGTGAGTTCTGAAGCTCTTAATGAAAATAATAGAAATAATAAATCTAATGAAAGTGTTTTTTTAACGGCAAAACCAATTTTTCGTCAGCGATCAACTTCGCTTTGTCCAATGCCAAATAGTAGTGATTCATTAACATTACAATTGCCTAGTACTTCTTCATATAAGTCAGTAATATCATCCCCTTCGGGCTCGTATTCGTTACTTAACAAAGTTATCACTACAGATAACAGTATTTCAAAACCCAAGGTGCAAGTCGGTATGGACAGATATATAACCGTGGTAAAGCGTGGGCGAAGCCCAAATTCTTCAAAACTTTCATCCGCTCCAAAAATGTCTAGGGATAACAGCGCATCCTCAATTAATCGCCAAAACCGTTTTAAAATTTTACAAGATGAAAACGACAAACCCGATGCATCGTCGAATAAAACATCCAAGCCGCCACCAATCTACTTGAGAGAGAAAAATTCAAATGGCCTTATTAAAAAATTAATTTCGGTCATTGGTGAAAATAAATTCCACATTGTCCCAATAAAACGTGGCAACATCGATGAAACGAAAATTCAAATTTATGATGAAAAGGATTTCCGCAAAATGGTTTCTGAATTTGAAACAAATAAAACAAGCTTCTACACATACCAGCTTAAGAGCGCTAAAGGCCTACAGATAGTATTGAAGGGCATAGATTCTTATGTTGTCCCTGAAGAAATAAAAGATGCACTTGTCCTCCAGGGATTTAAGGTAAAGAATGTATCAAACATATTTAACAAAGAAAAAGTACCCCAACCCCTATTTCGTGTTGAACTGGAGCCAAATGATATACAGTTGAAAAAAAACGAGACTCATCCTATTTATAGCCTTAAATACCTTTTATACAGAAAAATCACAGTTGAAGAGCCACATAAGCGTGCAGGTCCCGTGCAGTGTCATAATTGCCAAGAATATGGCCATACAAAAGCTTACTGCAATTTACCTACAGTGTGTGTTATCTGCGGTGAGTTGCACGGTACTGCAAGTTGTACCAAACCAAAAGATCAAGCGGAAAAAAAATGCAGTAATTGTGGAGGTAATCACACCGCTAACTACAGAGGATGTCCTGTGTACTCTTTCATCAAGCAGGCTATGGTGCAAAAACCTAAATTAGCTACAGCTCAACCATTAAACGCGTACACCGCCTCTTTTGCTCAAGTAAGTCAACCAGTTACTTCACGTGTATCGTATGCCGATGCTGCTAAGGCTAGTTGTATTCCCATACAAAATGTTTCACCGCCAAATAATTCAACGAATGCAAATTCAAGCTTTAACTATAGTCGCCTTGAAGCTACTATTGACAATTTGGTGCAAACTATAAATAATTTTACAACAAATATGACTACCATGATGCAAGAAATGCTACGAATGCAGAATACTCTGCTTCAAGCATTAATTAACAAACCATGAACACGTTAAAAATATGTTTCTGGAACGCAAACGGCATTCGCCAACATAAAAATGAACTTGAGCACTTCCTTACGGAAAAAAATATTGATATAATGTTGGTCTCTGAGACACATTTGACTTCGAGAAGCTTTTTCAAAATAAATGGCTATACTATGTATGATACAAAGGACCCTAGAGGGAGAGCATGCGGTGGATCAGCAATTTTAATTAAGTCACGACTCAAGCACTATATCCTTGACAATGTTAGTGAAGAATATATGCAAGCTACGAATATTTTTGTAGAAAACTTTTGTTCTAATTTCGTGATATCATCAATTTACTCACCTCCCAGATTTTCAATCACTGAGGACCAATACGAGAAGTTCTACAAATCTCTTGGACCTTGTTTCGTAGCAGCTGGCGACTACAATGCTAAGCATACGTTCTGGGGTTCGTGTCTTATTACGCCTAGAGGTAGGGCGTTGTTCAACACAATTTCAAAAATGGGTTTGGATGTTATTTCAAGTGGGGAGCCTACTTACTGGCCTACTGACGTACGAAAAATTCCAGATGTTATAGATTTCGGCGTCACAAAAAGTATTTCTAGGGAATTAATTCACGTTGAAGCTTCCCTAGATCTGTCGTCTGATCACTCTCCCACGATCGTTACAATCTGTAGTCCACTGAGAAGCGCTTTACCTCACCCATATGTCAAGATGATAAATCGTGTTAATTGGCTGGGATTCAAAAAATATCTTAGTAGTCATTGCACGGAAAATATTACGCTAAGAACACCCAATGATATTGAATCGAACATTGCAAATCTTAACGAGAATATTAAACAAGCTTCTGAACATGCCACTACCTCCCATCCGCATACTGGGTTCAATAAAATTTATTCTACAGACGTTGAACATCTCGTACGTGAAAAAAGAAGAGCTAGAAGGGAATGGCAACAGCACAGATCACCTCAACACAAAATCAGATTTAAAGAGTGCACTAAACGACTCCAAGAGTTGCTTGCATCTGAAAAAACTGCATCTTTCAAAAACTATCTGGAAAGCTTTGATGTCACACCAGCATCTAATTACTCTTTGTGGCGCGCTGCTAAAAAGTTTAAAACACCCGTTGAGTTTAAGCCACCTCTGCGCACATCTACCGGAAGTTGGGCAAGAAGCGATACTGAAAAAGGTAACATATTTGCTGAGCATTTAAAATCCGTATTTACACCAAATACATGTACCAATGTTGCTGATTTGCCGAGTGTAGTTGCTCTACCACCTCGACCCTTAAAATTTACGATGTGTGATGTACAAAAACTAATTGCCGAACTCAACCCGAAAAAAGCTCCCGGTATGGATGGAATTAGTAATCAGATGCTGATTAAGTTACCTCGTACTGCAATTAGAATCCTGTTATTCATTTTTAATGCCATTTTACGACTGGAGTATTATCCAGACTGCTGGAAGCTTGCCAAGGTTAAAATGATTCCAAAGCCGGGTAAAGATCTTTCCAAGGCTGAGTCATATAGGCCAATAAGTTTACTGTCAACAATTTCAAAGCTTTTTGAAAAGCTACTCATGACAAAATTGTCTTCAATTTTAACTGAAAATGGGTGCATCCCGGACCATCAATTTGGTTTTAGAAGCCAGCATAGCACCATTGAGCAAACGCATAGATTGGTTCAATTTATCAGAAAAACATTTGAGGAAAAGAAGTATTGTTCTGCCGTGTTTATTGATGTTTCTCAGGCATTTGATAAAGTGTGGCATGAAGGCCTGATTTTGAAATTGAAGACATACTTACCAATAAACATTCTAAATCTTTTGGAAAGTTACATTGTTGCACGAAAATTTACAGTTGTGGAAGGACACTTTATGAGTATGCCTGAAACTATCTCATCCGGTGTGCCACAGGGGAGTATACTGGGGCCATTTTTATATTTGATTTATACTTGTGATATGCCTGTGAGCAGTAGTATTCACACTTCTACATTTGCCGACGATACCGCCTGCCTTATTATGCACGAAAACCCTGATGAGGCATCCCGAAAACTCCAGGAACACATTAGCCAGATGGAACTATGGTTGAACTTATGGAGAATTAAGGTAAATGAACAAAAGTGTGTCCATATAACATTTACCTTACGAAGAGATACTTGTTCCCCCATTCGGATTAATAATCAAGTTGTTCCTCAACATTCACATGTGAAATATCTTGGTATACACCTCGATCGACGGCTTACATGGAAACATCACATTGACTATAAGTTAACTCAAATGAAACTAAAATTAACTCAGGTACATTGGCTGATTGGCAGAAATTCAACACTCAGCCTAGACTGCAAACTTTTAATATACAAGTCGCTTTTAAAGCCAATATGGTGTTACGGTATCCAGTTATGGGGCACTGCTTCTGCTTCCAATGTAGAGAGAATTCAACGAAGACAAAACAAAATATTAAGGTTAATAACATCTGCTCCATGGTACATTAAGAATTCAAGTTTGCATCGTGATTTAAAAATGCCACTAGTGACTGAAGAAATTGCAAGATACGCAGGCAAATACTTAAACAAACTCGAGTCACATCCTAATCCGCTTGCTCGTAATATTTTAAACTTTACTGGACACATCCGCTTAAAAAAGAGAGATACAAGGGCTCTTATACTAAACACTCCGAATGAAGTTGCTTGAAATTTTTTTATTTTTTTTTTGCTTATCACTACTTATGTATTATTTACAACTATCACTTAGTTAGGTCTGGCATTGGTCGGGCCTATTAATTATATGTTAGATTTAAGATTTGAATACTTATTGTTAGTTCATATATGAAGATACAATAAATAAAAAACATGCAAAAAAAAAAAAAAAAAAAAAAAAAACAAAAACAAAAAATTCGCAAAAATCGCCGAAACAAAAAAAAAATGCTTATATGAACAAAAAATCCCCAAAATTAAAAGAAAACGCCAAAAACCGAAAAAAATCGCCAAAACAAAAATAAGTTGCCTGTATGAAAAAAATCGCCAAAATTAAAAAAAAACGCCAAACACTGAAAAAAATCGCCAAAAACAAAAAAAAATTGCCTCTATGAAAAAAAATCGCCAAAATTAAAAAAACGCCAAAAACCGAAAAAATCGCCAAAACAAAACAAAAATTGCCTTTATTAAAAAAATTGCCAAAAAATAAAAAAATCGCCTAAATGAAAAAAATTTTCAAAATCAAACAAATTGCGAAAAGAAAAAAGTCGCCAAAATTAAAAAAAAGCCAAAAACCGGAAAAATCGCCAAAACGAGAAAAAAAGTGTCAAAACTAATAAAACTGCCACAAAAAAATAAAAAAAATATATATATAAAAAATAAAAAAATCGCCTTAATGAAAAAAAACGGCAAAATCAAAAAATTAAAAAAAACGCCAAAAACCAAAAAAAAAATCGCCAAAACCAAAAAAAAATTGCCTATATGAAAAAAATCGCAAAAAAGCACCAAATTAAACATAATGCCTAAAACCTAAAAGTTGCACAAAAAGTATGAATTTTTTCACAAAATTAATATGTACCTACATATCTCTGTGCTTATGTATGTATCTCTATACTACATAAACGAACTTTGGTAAAGGGTATATAAGATTCGGCACAGCCGAATATAGCACTCTTACTTGTTTTTTACTCATTTCCTTAAATAGGAAATTAAATGGGGGCTCAAGCCGGTCTAAACTCTTGACCACAGCCAAATATTCTTGACATTCAAGATATTTAAATAAAATTCCACGGCTTTGAAGAAAAGCAAACCAATACCACGCTGTACCAACGTCAGAAACGGCAGAATATATTCAATTCCTTACGATCTATGGGAAAAGACAACGACACAATGAATCAAGATATCCCAGCTTTACGAGCACAAATAGAGGTACTCACACAAACTCTACAGAATACTCAATTGAAGGTAAATACACTGGAGGCGGAACGATCTCTCCACACAATCATTACGCAGGAACAACATAGTGACTTCACACCAAATATAACTGATGCAACTCAGATAAATTTAAAAACATTTGAAGCCATACCGTGCTTCAGTGGGGATAAAAACCAATATGGACCCTGGCGGAAAAAGGCATGGACATTCATGGAAAATATCAAACAATTTTCCAACCACCCAAATTACTAGACAGCATTCACGATACTGCATTAAAAAATTGTTGGAGAAGCAGCAGACATCCTCATCAACCACAATACCAAGATGAAATTTTATTCTATAATTAACAGGCTTGACTACACCTACGCAGATCAACGACCATTATATGTCTCGAGGAAACAGGGAAGACAAACACTCTCAGAATTCCACAGCAAAATCAGCAAAGCACTGAACCTCGCACTTTCAAAAGTCTTAACAACACTAGACTTAGAGTCAGGATTTCACCAAATCTTGATTAAAAAAATCAGACAGAGAAAAGACTGCATTCAGTGTGAATGGAGCAAAATACGAATTTCTTAGAATGCCATTCGGCTTAAAGAACGCACCTTGTATATTTCAGCGATGTATAGATGATATTCTGCGTCCATATATTGGTAAGTTCGCTTACGTTTATATCGACGACGTGCTTATATATTCTTCTTCGCCTGAAGAACACATGGAGCACATTCGAATAATAATAAACGCATTACACAATGCAAATATGAAAATTTCTGACGAGAAATCACATTTTTTCCAAGACTCAGTAGAATATCTCGGTCACGTAATCCAACACAATAAAATAACTGTAGATCCTAGTAAGATCAAAACAATAAAGGATTATCCAATACCTAAAAATTTAAAAGAATTAAGGTCATTTTTAGGACTAGCTAGTTATTATAGGAAATTTGTACAAAACTTCGCTTCAATAATGAAACCTCTTACTACATTCTTCCGCGGAGACAATGGCGGTGTAAACAAAAAGCAAAGCACAAAAGTATTAATTAATCTAGATAAACCAGCACTCGAAGCGATAGAGAAAATTAAAGATATGTTACAAGCACAAGTCGAATTATTTCAACCAGATTTCAACAAGCCCTTCGAACTAACGACTGATGCAAACAACTTTGCAATAGGAGCTGTACTTTCTCAGAATAAGAAACCTATTTCATTTATATCTAGAACCCTTAACCAAACCGAACAAAACTATAGCACAAACGAAAAAGAGCTTCTTGCGATCGTTTGGTCACTTCAAAAATTAAGAAATTACCTTTACGGTATAGCAGACTTAACCATTTACACGGACCACCAGTCACTTATTTTTCTATATCTGATAAAAATCCCAAAACAAAATTGAAACGATGGAAAAATTTCATCGAAGAATATGGCGCTAAATTAGTATATAAACCAGGAAATCAAAACGTCGTCGCTGACGCATTGTCACGTCAACAGATTAATAATACTTCGAGTTGTTCACAACATTCAGCTCAAAGTTCGCCAATCGAAAAATTGAAACGCGTGAAACAACCATTAAATGCATTTAAGAATCAAATAATTATTCACTATAACACAGATAACTTAGTGCAAATATCTTCACAAAATATTTTCTCATATGCACGACACACACTTTTCTATTCAACCAAGGACGAATTATTAGACAGATTAAAATAAATAATAAACCCAAAAGTAACAAATGCTATAAAAATTGAGGAAGAAACTCTATTCCACGTCGAAGATAATATCATTTCTTCTTTTCCAAACGTAAAAATTGTAGTAGCTCAGAAAATGACAGAAGATATAGAAAACATAGATAGAAAAAAGAAATCGTAGTACTCGCACATAGACGAGCACACAGAAATTACAAAAATAACGCTCAAGAAATACAGACAACGTATTTTTGGCCAACCATACGCACCATGTGTAAAAAAGAAGCACAAGACTGTGAAATGTGTCTTAGAAATAAATTCGAAAGAAGACCAAATAAACAACCAATTGGAGCGACACCGATTCCAAATCACGTGGGAGAACACATACACTTAGATTTATTTTATATGAACGGAAACACATACATCACCACAACTGATAAGTACTCAAAATATTGCTATATACGAGAAATTCCAAATAAGAAAAACATACACAAATACATCGAAGAAATACTATCGCAAATCTATCCAAATGCTAGATTCATAATGACTGACAACGAAGCAGCATTATCAAGTATATGCGTAAAACAGGTTTATGAAAAACTACATATTGAGCATACGATAACGCCAACATACCGTTCAACAACAAACGGTCAAGTGGAACGCACTCATAGCACGCTGATCGAACTCACTAGAGTCCTAGCTCAAGAACACAATTCTTCACCAGGAGACGAAATCTTTAATGCCGTTCGACAATACAACAAAACAATACACTCAGTCATTGGAGAGAAACCCGAGAACGTGTTTTTTAACCGGGGAGCACATCCTGATATTAAAGAAAAAATTGAAATAAACCAACAAAAAATACTTCTATATCACAACAAAAAGCGTAAGAACATCACATACCAAGCAGGGGACGCTATATACTCCAAAGCTCACCGACGCAATAAAAACGTAAGGAAATACTCAAAACACATTGTAAAGGAAGATAAAGGTAACACAATAATTACAAACAAAAATATTGTTATACATAAGGATAATATACGAGTATAAACATGCAAAGAATAATAATATTATTATATATATATCCGTCGCATTCGGTAACAGACTAATAGACTTAAAAGACAAAAAATATATAATGATAGAGACTGGCCCTGTATACGTTTTTCAGGACACAGCGTTCTTATACCATATGACAAACCTTTCTAGAATCTTGACACCCTACGAAAATATAGTACGATTTGCATATAATTTAGAACAAAACTCTGCAGAATATTTGTTGATAACTAAAATAGAAAATCTGAAGTCACAACTACAACAAAACGTTCACTTAATTTTCTAGGATCAGCCCTCAAACTTATTACAGGAACACCTGACCACGATGACCTAATCGAAATCAAGACAGGATTGAATATGCTAATAGAAAATAATAATAAACAAAAGAAAATAAACTCTGAATTTGAAAAAATATTAGAAAGAATTAGCCCCGAATCTATTTCAGAACATTTAATACTTACTTATACAACGAACTACATTCTATCGCTACAATGATTAATTTCGCAAAAAACGGAAACTTTTATTCCGGATTTAAAAAAAAAGAGACTCCAAAAAAGTCATGAAAATGTAGAGTTTGCGATCTGGAAGTAGTGAAAATTTCGATCGGATCTAATGATTTTTACATAGGGTTGTCATTGCAGGAAGTTCTCTTTTTCGATGCCTGGTCACTGAATTGGAGGCGATATTAAGAAAAATTCCCTTTTTTGTGTTCTATGATAATATTTTCATCTAGGAAAAATTGTAAGTAGTTACCTATTTTAACAATTCGTTTCTTTTTATACGAATTTAAACCATAAACAGTGTTTTCATGTAAATTTAAGCAAATAACTTTTAAATTTTAGACTAAAACTAGTTCATAAATTTCTTTAAAAAAATGATTTTTTTTTTTAATTCTGGTTAGTATTTTCCAACACTATGGAGGAGTTACAAGGTTTTGTATGACTAAAATAAGCTTCTATATTGTTTTTAGCTCACTCTCGACAAATTAAAAATATCGATTTTTTGGAAGCAATGAAAATGTAGTTCCACTAGAATGACTTCAATTTTTTTTCAGTGGGTGGGTAATAACAAATCCATAAATTCAAATATAACTAAGATAGTAATAAAAGATGATAACAAATCCATAAACTCAAATGTAAATATTCTAAGCTAGAGATAAGGCAAACACATAAATACAACTATTGTAACGATAAGAAACACATTTTTTCTTTTCTAACTTACTACAAATAACTCAAAACATGTTTTACTGATAAAAAAGGTAACCTTAACAAAGAAAAACATATTTTGAGTTAGAACAAAGAAACATTAAACATAATTATTATTATAAATAGATGTTAAGAAAAATATGGTAGTTAGTCTTAAGAATATATTTAATAAAGAAACGCACATTTCGGTGCAGAAAAAAATAAAATATATTTTTATACCCTTTACCAAAAAATGGTAAAAGGGTATATATAGGTTTTTTCATTCCGTTTGTAATTTTTAGAATATTAGTAAGCGACACATAAAGTATATATATTCTGGATCCTTATGCATAGGGAAGACGAACAAGCGATGTCCGTCTGTCCGTCTGTCTGTACGTGAAATCGGGTTTCCCAAGCTCCCAGAAGAGCTAGAGACTTCGTTCTTGGACTGGTGTATCAGAAATTTTCCGAAAAATTTTGCTATTGAAAATCAGCAAAATCGCGCAGACGGTTTCAGAGCTGGAAAACTCATACTCAATATTCCCATAGAAAATAACTACACTCAGAAAAGAAACACTTTAAACTCACTTTAAATCCAGTACAAGGGACTTTAAAATTAAAAATTTTCATGTATGAAAACCAGCCGTATTGAAAAATATTTAATTTTAAAGTTTACACTTTAAAATGTAAATTATTAATGTTAGCACTTTGAATATTAAAGTGAAAACTTTACATTTTAATATGCGCATTCTCGAAAACAATTTAAACACTTTTGATTTTAAAGTTCACACTTTTAATTTAATTTAAAAATTTTTGTATTTAAATTAAAAGTTAACACATTTAATCTCATATTAAAAACGTTAGCTTTTATTTTAAGAGTGAACACTTTCAAATGCAATTTAAAAGTGTTCACTATAAACTTTAAAGGAAACAAATTATTTTAATTGTTTTTAATTCATATTTTTTTATTCAAACATATTTAAATTCAAATTTATTTTATATTTATGAAATAACTTATTTATAACTCATTAATAAACTCATTAAATAAAATAGTTTAATTGAAATTTAAAAAATAAATCATTATATCTTTTTTAATCTTGCATACGTCTTTCCATTGTTAATTTGATGTAAATTCATAGGCAGGCTTGTGAAATGTGAAATGTTAATCAGTTTTAGGCAATTTTGTTTTATGCCAGTCTCGTAAGATATCTTAGGATATTTAAGATTAAACACGTGAAAGATTTTGAAGCATATGTCCAAACTTTCAATAAAAGAATTTAGTTTGTACAAAGTTTCGTCAAAGTAAATATAAAAGGTTTTAATATCGTCCACAGAGTCTCCTACCACAATTATAAACGGCTGTACAGTCAATTTATTATAATAGTATTTACCGATAAGTTCTTTTATTCGTCTTGAGTAATCGCTAATTGTTGTTAACTGCAATACGAAGCTTTCATTAGCATCTTTAATAGTGGCTTTCTTTTTTGTATTTCCATCTGCACTAAATCTTGCTGAAGGCAGCAGAACTGAATTGAGAAGAATTGTAAAGATGTAATCTTGACAATCTGAAAAAAAAATTATTTAGTGTTATTTTATTAATTTAACAAAAAGCCCATAATTGTTACTCACCAATTTTTTTCGTCGTTTTTGCTTGGTTCAGAAGATCTATTGATTGCTGATTCCGTATGTTGACATCGTAGTAGTTCACTATCTTGGTTTTAAAATTATCCCACTTTGTTTTTAAAAGATTGTCTTTTTGTGGACAAATCAAATTGAAATCTAGATTAATCTAAAAATAATATAAAACAATACAATTTAAAGTCGAACTTTTAAAATAAACTTAAACACTTTGAAAATAAAAGTTTTTACGTTGCGTTTTAAAGTGTTCACGTTTAGTTCCAACACAGACACTTTGAGTTTAAAAGTTAACACTTTTAATACAAAATGTACACTTTAAATGTCAAAGTGAACACTTTCAATAATAAACTGACGCTTTATGTATTAAAGTGAAAACTTTAAATTTAAAGTTAACACTTTTTAATCAAAAGTAAAACTTTCAATATTAAAGTGAACACTTTAAATTAGAAAGTGACACTTTAAATTAGAAAGTGACACTTTGATTTATAAAGTGAACACTTTAAATGTAAACGTTAACACTTTTATGCAAATTGATCACGTTACATTTTAACGTTAACACTTTGAAAATAAACGTTTTAGTTTTATTTTTTAAAGTTTACAAATTTTAAATTAAATGGATTCACTTTTAATACAATTTTAAAAGTGATTACTTTATAAGTAATATATTTTACTTTAAAATATAAAGTTTGTCATTATAAAATAAAGTCAAAATTTTTAAATTTAAGAATTTTACATTAAAAACAAACATTTTAAATTTTAAATTAAGAGTAAACACTTTAAAAACTTAAAATTAGCACTTTTACAAAATATTTTTTTTTGTGGCCCCCATAAGAACCTATGGACTGAGGCACTTTAAATAAAATTTGAAAGTGTTCACTTTTAACTTTAAAGCGCACTTTTTTTCTCAGTGTACCGAAAACAAGTTTTCATTACTTTTTTATTAAATTAACTTATTTTATACTTCGGTATAAATAAAATTGGTATTTATAATTTAAAAAAAATTGAAAAATTTAACAAAATAAAAAAACGTTTCCAGGGTTGGAAAACTTTAACTTTTTTCTTAATAATTAAACATATTTCATGTTTTAGGAAGGAGGCTATTTTCTCAGGAACGGTAAAAGCTACGGGTCTAAAATTTGGACAGTGTATGTAGAACTTTGGTCGCTACAACAACAAATATATAAAAGCTAAAAATTAAAGGGTGTTCCAAAATGAGTGACGAAAACTTTTAAAATCCCATGTAATATACATACAATTGTATTATGTATGTACATATGCATATTGACACTTGAAATTTGTAAAATTAGTGTATTTTTATATATGCTACAACAATTAACACTAAAATTAAAAAAATTTAAATTAAAGGGTGGTCCATCAGTTTATGCAATTTTGACTATGTAATTTAACAAATTGCTATATCTTAGAAACCGTAAGAGCTAAACTGTTGAAATTTTCAAAAACGGTAAAATTAAAAAATCCGAAAATTATAAAATCGCCAAAAATTTAAAAAAATCGCCAGAACGAAAAAAATCGCCAAAAACCGAAAAAAATCGCCAAAACGAGAAAAACGTGTCAAAACTAAAAATAAATTTCCACAATGACAAAAAAACGCCAAAAACCGCAAAAATCGCCACACAAAAATAAATGGTTATATAAACAAAAATCACCAAAAATTAAAAAAAAATTGCCTAAATAAAAAAAAATCGCCAAAATAAAAAAAAATCGCCAAAACGAAAATAAATCGCCAAAATTAAAAAAACGCTAAACACTAAAAAATCGCTTATATGAAAAAAATCGTCAAAATCAAAAAAATCGCCTAAACGAAAAAAATCGCCAAAACGAGAAAAAAGTGTCAAGACAAAAAAATATTGCCACAATGAAAAAAATCGCCAAAAAAAATGCTTATATAAACAAAAATCGCCAAAAATTAAAAAAAATCGCCTAAATGAAAAAAACGCCAAAATCAAAAAAATCGCCGAAACGAAAATAAATCGCCAAAATTAAAAAAAAAACGCCAAAAACCGAAAAAAATCACCAAAACGAGAAAAAAGTGTCAAAACAAAAAAAAATCCCACAATGACAAAAAATTCGCAAAAATCGCCGAAACAAAAAAAAAATGGTTATATGAACAAAAAATCGCCAAAATCAAAATAAATCGCCAAAATTAAAAGAAAACGTCAAAAACCGAAAAAAATCGCCAAAACAAAAAAAAAATTGCCTATATGAAAAAAAAAACGCCAAAATGAAAAAAAAACGCCAAACACTGAAAAAAATCGCCAAAAACCAAAAAAAATTGCCTATATGAAAAAAAATCGCCAAAATTAAAAAAAACGCCAAAAACCGAAAAAATCGCCAAAACAAAACAAAAATTGCCTTTATGAAAAAAAATCGCCAAAAAATAAAAAAATCGCCTAAATGAAAAAATTTTCAAAATCAAACAAATTGCCAAAAGAAAAAAAGTCGCCAAAATTAAAAAAAAGCCAAAAACCGAAAAAAAATAAGAAAAACATACACAAATACATCGAAGAAATACTATCGCAAATCTATCCAAATGCAGCATTATCAAGTATATGCGTAAAACAGGTTTATGAAAAACTACATATTGAGCATACGATAACGCCAACATACCGTTCAACAACAAACGGTCAAGTGGAACGCACTCATAGCACGCTGATCGAACTCACTAGAGTCCTAGCTCAAGGACACAATTCTTCACCAGGAGACGAAATCTTTAATGCCGTTCGACAATACAACAAAACAATACACTCAGTCATTGGGAGCACATCCTGATATTAAAGAAAAAATTGAAATAAACCAACAAAAAATACTTCTATATCACAACAAAAAGCGTAAGAACATCACATACCAAGCAGGGGACGCTGTATACTCCAAAACTCACCGACGCAATAAAAACGTAAGGAAATACTCAAAACACATTGTAAAGGAAGATAAAGGTAACACAATAATTACAAACAAAAATATTGTTATACATAAGGATAATATACGAGTACAAACATGCAAAGAATAATAATATTATTATATATATATCCGTCGCATTCGGTAACAGACTAATAGACTTAAAAGACAAAAAATATATAATGATAGAGACTGGCCCTGTATACGTTTTTCAGGACACAGCGTTCTTATACCATATGACAAACCTTTCTAGAATCTTGACACCCTACGAAAATATAGTACGATTTGCATATAATTTAGAACAAAACTCTGCAGAATATTTGTTGATAACTAAAATAGAAAATCTGAAGTCACAACTACAACAAAACGTTCACTTAATTTTCTAGGATCAGCCCTCAAACTTATTACAGGAACACCTGACCACGATGACCTAATCGAAATCAAGACAGGATTGAATATGCTAATAGAAAATAATAATAAACAAAAGAAAATAAACTCTGAATTTGAAAAAATATTAGAAAGAATTAGCCCCGAATCTATTTCAGAACATTTAATACTTACTTATACAACGAACTACATTCTATCGCTACAATGATTAATTTCGCAAAAAACGGAAACTTTTATTCCGGATTTAAAAAAAAGAGACTCCAAAAAAGTCATGAAAATGTAGAGTTTGCGATCTGGAAGTAGTGAAAATTTCGATCGGATCTAATGATTTTTACATAGGGTTGTCATTGCAGGAAGTTCTCTTTTTCGATGCCTGGTCACTGAATTGGAGGCGATATTAAGAAAAATTCCCTTTTTTGTGTTCTATGATAATATTTTCATCTAGGAAAAATTGTAAGTAGTTACCTATTTTAACAATTCGTTTCTTTTTATACGAATTTAAACCATAAACAGTGTTTTCATGTAAATTTAAGCAAATAACTTTTAAATTTTAGACTAAAACTAGTTCATAAATTTCTTTAAAAAAATGATTTTTTTTTTAATTCTGGTGAGTATTTTCCAACACTATGGAGGAGTTACAAGGTTTTGTATGACTAAAATAAGCTTCTATATTGTTTTTAGCTCACTCTCGACAAATTAAAAATATCGATTTTTTGGAAGCAATGAAAATGTAGTTCCACTAGAATGACTTCCATTTTTTTCAAATCCATAAATTCAAATATAACTAAGATAGTAATAAAAGATGATAACAAATCCATAAACTCAAACGTAACTATTCTAAGCTAGAGATAAGGCAAACACATAAATACAACTATTGTAACGATAAGAAACACATTTTTTCTTTTCTAACTTAATACAAATAACTCAAAACATGTTTTACTGATAAAAAAGGTAACCTTAACATAGAAAAACATATTTTGAGTTAGAACAAAGAAACATTAAACATAATTATTATTATAAATAGATGTTAAGAAAAATATGGTAGTTAGTCTTAAGAATATATTTAATAAAGAAACGCACATTTCGGTGCAGAAAAAAGAAAATATATTTTTTTTTACTCATTTCCTTAAATAGGAAATTAACTCGTACCCTCAACGTTTAAAAAAGAAAAACTTTTTGTTAAAAAAAACATTATTGTATGATTTTATACATTGTGGCCCCATTTAATATATCAAATAATCAAAAGGATAATCCAGTCATTAATTTTATAGAAAATAACAAAATTCTATAGATAAAAAACAAAGTTCATAGTACTGTATTGAAAACTATTGTTAGAGGAATTATTTTTTATTTTATAATTAATTGCATTAGTTTTTAATCTGATTTCTTAAGCTGAATGTTATGTCCGAATATGATTTGTGGGTTTTTTTAAATAATTGATTCACCTTTTGATGAATGAAATAACTTTTATTTCGTTTTGAATTATTTGTCCAAACAAATGTTTCATTAAATACAACCTCTCTCTCAAGACGAAAAAAATTTAATTTATTGCACAACTGTGCGCTTTTGTGAATCAAGAGTGTATGAATATGAACTTTGCATACTGTGGAGGGAATTTACACATACATGTATGAAAATGTATGAATATATATAATCATATATGCCCATATACCCTCATTTTTCGGATCCAAACCATATATGAGATATCATATATGCTCCATACATATTTTTTCAGCTGGGAAAGTTAATATTACTGTATTGAAAACTATTGTTAGAGGGATTATTTTTTATTTTATAATTAATTGCATTAGTTTTTAATCTGATTTCTTAAGCTAAATGTTATATACGAATATGATTTGTGTGTTTTTTTACATAATTTATTCACCTGTTGATGAATGAAATGACTTTTAGTTTGTTTTGAATTATTTGTCCAAACAAATGTTTCATTAAATACAACCTCTCTCTCAAGACTAAAAAATTTAATTTATTGCACAGCTGTGCGCTTTTGTGAATCAAGAGTGTATGAATATGAACTTTGCATACTGTGGAGGGAATTTGCACATAAATGTATGAAAATGTATGAATTTATATAATCATTGTTGGTGCAGGGGAGGATGGCTGTTGGAGGTGCCCAAAATTTATTTCATAATTTTAATTTTGTAATGTTATTTTCTTTTAAATATTACGAAAAATTTTAAGCTCTTATTTCTTCCAATTTATATTTATAGTGGCAGCTGTTGTGTAGTCGTGCTGCTGTGATGTCGTCAAAATAATCGTTTTCATTTAAACACATGTATATTATTTTTGATACTTTGCTGTCTGCTGCCTGCTGTCGTCTAAGTGTTTAGAGCTTTAAGTATGCATGTATGTATGTATTTAATTAGGTTAATAGGTTTGAAGGCAAAGCAAAAGACAAATAATAAGGAGTGATTACACTCAAGAAATTCTCGTGCGTAAACATCCCGCCCCCTTGCTATAATGCAATTAACACAAGGTGGTTTGGGATGGTGGAGTGACAAGAGCGTGTTCCAAAATGAGTGAGTGAGTATGTAATATACATACAATTGTATTATGTATGTACATATGCATATTGACACTTGAAATTTGTAAAATTAGTGTATTTTTATAAAGGCTACAACAAATAACACTAAAATTAAAAACTTTTAAATTAAAGGGTGGTCCATCAGTTAATGCAATTTTGACTATGTAATTTTGACAAAATGCTATATCTTGGAAACCGTAAGAGTTAAACTCTTGAAATTTTCAAAAACGGTCTAACTAAAAAATCCGAAAATTATAAAATCGCCAAAAATTTAAAAAAATCGCCAAAACGAAAAAAATCGCCAAAATAAAATAAAACGCTAAAATTAAAAAAAAACGCCAAAAACCAAAAAAAATCGCCAAAACGAGAAAAACGTGTCAAAACTAAAAATAAATTTCCACAATGACAAAAAAACGCTAAAATGCTATTGAAAATCAGCAAAATCGGGCAGACGGTTTCAGAGCTGGAAAACTCAAACTCTATTTTCCCATAGAAAATAACTACCGAAAACAAGTTTTTATTACTTTTTTATTAAATTAACTTATTTTATACTTCGGTATGAATAAAATTGGTATTTATAATAAAAAAAAAATTTAATAATCTAAAAAATTAAAAAAACGTTTCCAGGGTTGGAAAACCTTAACTTTTTTCATAATAATTAAACATATTTCATATTTTAGGAAGAAGGCTATTTTCTCAGGAACGGTAAGAGCTACGGGTCTGAAATTTGGACAGAGTATGTAGAACTTTGATCGCTACAATAACAAATACATGAGAATTAAAACTTAAAGGGTGTTCCAAAACGAGCAACGAAAAATGTTAAAATCCCATCTAATATACATACAATTGTATGTACAAATGTACATATGTATATTGACACTTGAAATTTGTAAAATTAGTGTATTTTTATAAAGGCTACAACAAATAACACTAAAATTAAAAACTTTTAAATTAAAGGGTTGTCCATCAGTTAATGCAATTTTGACTATGTAATTTTGACAAAATGCTATATCTTGGAAACCGTAAGAGTTAAACTCTTGAAATTTTCAAAAACTGTCAAACTAAAAAATCCGAAAATTATAAAATCGCCAAAAATTTTAAAAAATCGCCAAAACGAAAAAAATCGCCAAAATGAAAAAAAACGCTAAAATTAAACATAAACGCCAATAACCGCAAAAAATCGCCAAAACGAGAAAAACGTGTCAAAACTAAAAATAAATTTCCACAATGACAAAAAAGAAGATATAAACCGCAAAAATCGCCAAAACAAACAAAAATGCTTATATGAACAAAAATCGCCAAAAATTAAAAAAAAAATCACCTAAATGAAAAAAATCGCCTATATAAAAAAAAAATTGCCAAAACGAAAATAAATCGCCGAAATTAAAAAAAACGCCAAAAACCGACAAAAATCGCCAAAAAAAATTGCCTATATAAAAAAATCACTTATATGAAAAAAAAATCGACAAAATCAAAAAAATCGCCAAAACGAAAAAAAATCGCCAAAATTAAAAAAAACGCCAAAAACCGAAAAAATCGCCAAAACGAGAAAAAAATGCCGATACGAAAAAATTCCCACAATGACAAAAATCCGTAAAAATCGCAAAAAAAATGCTTATATGAACAAAAATCGCCAAAAATTAAAAAAAGTCGCCAAAATCAAAAAAATCGCCAAAATGAAAATAAATCGCCAAAATTAAAAAAAAAACGCCAAAAAAACCAAAAAAATCGTCAAAACAAAAAAAAATTGCCTATATGAAAAAAATCGTTAAAAAATTAAAAAAATCGCTTAAATGAAAAAAAATCGTCAAAATCAAAAAAATCCACCAAAACGAAAAAAATCGTCATAATTAAAAAAATCACTTAAATGAAAAAAAAATTTTTCAAAATCAAAAAAATCCACCCAAACGAAAAAAAAATCGCCAAAATCAAAAAATCGCCAAAACGAAAATAAATCGCCAAAATTAAAAAAACGCCCAAAAACCGAAAAAAATCGCCAAAACAAAAAATAAATTGCCTATATGAAAAAAATCGCCAAATATTAAAAAAATCGCTTAAATGAAAAAAAAAATCGTTGAAATCAAAAAAATCCGTCAAAACGAATAAAAATCGCCAAAATTAAAAAAAACCAAAAACCGAAAAAATCGCCAAAACGAGAAAAAAGTGTTAAAATTGACAAAAAGAAATAAAAACGCCAAAAACCGAAATAATCGCCTATATGAAACAAAATCCCAAAATATAAAAAAATTGCCTAAATGAAAAAAATTATCAAAATCAAAAAAATTGCCAGAGGGAAATAAGTCACCAAAATTAAAAAACGCCAAAAACCGAAAAAAATGTCCAAGGCCAAAAAAAATTGCCTATATGAAAAAAAAAATCGCCAAAACTAAAAAAATCAGCAAAACAAAATAAATCGCCAAAATTTAAAAACCACCAAATTAAACATAATGCCAAAAACCTAAAAATTGCGCTAGAGAAAAAAGTATGAATTTTTTCCCAAAATTAATATCTATGTACCTGCATATCTCTGTGCTTATGTATGTATCTCTATACTACATAAACGCACTTTGGTAAAGGGTATATAAGATTCGGCACAGCCGAATATATCACTTTTACTTGTTTTTTACTCATTTCCTTAAATAGGAAATTAACTCGTACCCTCAACGTTTAAAAAAGAAAAACTTTTTGTTAAAAAAAACATTCTTGTATGATTTTATACATTGTGGCCCCATTTAATATATCAAATAATCAAAAGGATAATCCAGTCATTAATTTTATAGAAAATAACAAAATTATATAGATAAAAAACAAAGTTCATAGTACTGTATTGAAAACTATTGTTAGAGGAATTATTTTTTATTTTATAATTAATTGCATTAGTTTTTAATCTGATTTCTTACGCTAAATGTTATGTACGAATATGATTTGTGTGTTTTTTAAATAATTGATTCACCTTTTGATGAATGAAATGACTTTTAGTTCGTTTTGAATTATTTGTCCAAACAAATGTTTCATTAAATACAACCTCTCTTTCAAGTCTAAAAAATTTAATTTTAGTAATCTAATTTATTGCACAGCAGTGATGCTTTTGTGAATCAAGAGTGTATGAATATGAACTTTGCATACTGTGGAGGGAATTTACACATACATGTATGAAAATGTATGAATATATATAATCATATATGCCCATATACCCTCATTTTTCGGATCCAAACCATATATGGGATATCATATATGCTCCATACATATTTTTTCAGCTGGGAAAGTTCATATTACTGTATTTAAAACTATTGTTAGACGAATTATTTTTTCTTTTATAATTAATTGCATTAGTTTTTAATCTGATTTCTTAAGCTAAATGTTATATACGAATATGAATTATGTGTTTTTTTAATAATTTATTCACCTTTTGATGAATGAAATAACTTTTAGTTCGTTTTGAATTATTTGTCCAAACAAATGTTTCATTAAATACAACCTCTCTCTCAAGTCTAAAAAAAAATTTAATTTATTGCACAGCTGTGCGCTTTTGTAAATCAAGAGTGTATGAATATGAACTTTGCATACTCTGGAGGGCTTTTGCACATACATGCATGAAAATGTATGAATATATATAATCATTGTTGGGGCAGGGGAGGATGGCTGTTGGAGGTGCCCAAAAAATTAAAATATCCAGATGTCACTTGCTTTTTACACTTAAGTTTTTACTTTTAGTTTATTTCTTTTAGTTTTTTTCAAAAACTTTTGTCATTTCTTGAAATTAGCACTAAAACTTCATTTGTTTGCATAACAACTAAATTTTGGGCTAATATTTGTATGTAAATTAAATATGTATGTATATGTATTGAGCATTTGGGATTCAGTGGGTAGTGTGGTTTAGGTTTGTATATCTTTTATTTCAACAAAATTCTTTTGCTTTTATTAAATCTTTTTTATTTCATTTCATATATCATTGTTTGTTTGTTTTTACATGTGAGGTTCTTATATTGTTTTGAAGCAAAATCAAAGTGGTTTTAAAATAGTATTTTTTGCACAAAAAATTTATATTGATTTATTTTTCAAATTCATTTCTTTTTGTTTATTTTTTTTAATTTCAAAGTAATATTTTTATAACATAAATTATTTTATATAGGATAACAATTTAACTTCAAAAAAATATGCCGCGGACTACTGTTGGGTTTGCTAGTTAAAAGTCAACTCAATCGTTTTGCTCATGAGCGATGCCTTCAAACCTTATTATCTCAAGTAAAATATCTTAAGATATTATTTCTTTTAAGCCTAGCTCAAAATGCTTTATTCGGTAAAAATCCTTAGATATATATTATTTTCAGATTTTTAGTGCTTATTTTTGAAGTCGGTTTAATTTTTGTTTTAAGTTTTATTTTTACCGTGGCTACGCCCACTTTTTATACCCTTTACCAAAAAATGGTAAAAGGGTATATATAGGTGTCATTCCGTTTGTAATTTCTACAATATTAATAAGAGACACATAAAGTATATATATTCTGGATCCTTATGCATAGGGAAGACGAACAAGCGATGTCCGTCTGTCCGTCTGTCTGTACGTGAAATCGGTTTTCCCAAGCTCCCAGAACAGCTAGAGACTTCGTTCTTGGACTGGTGTGTCAGAAATTTTCCGAAAAATTTTGCTATTAAAAATCAGCAAACTCGCGCAGACGGTTTCAGAGCTGGAAAACTCATACTCAATATTCCCATAGAAAATAACTACCGAAAACAAGTTTTCATTACTTTTTTATTAAATTAACTTATTTTATACTTCGGTATAAATAAAATTGGTATTTATAATTAAAAAAAATTAAAAAATTTAACAAAATAAAAAAACGTTTCCAGGGTTGGAAAACTTTAACTTTTTTCTTAATAATTAAACATATATCATGTTTTAGGAAGAAGGCTATTTTCTCAGGAACGGTAAAAGCTACGGGTCTGAAATTTGGACAGTGTATGTAGAACTTTGGTCGCTACAACAACAAATATATAAAAGCTAAAAATTAAGGGGTGTTCCAAAATGAGTGACGAAAACTTTTAAAATCCCATGTAATATACATACAATTGTATTATGTATGTACATATGCATATTGACACTTGAAATTTGTAAAATTAGTGTATTTTTATATATGCTACAACAATTAACACTAAAATTAAAAAAATTTAAATTAAAGGGTGGTCCATCAGTTTATGCAATTTTGACTATGTAATTTAACAAATTGCTATATCTTGGAAACCGTAAGAGCTAAACTGTTGAAATTTTCAAAAACAGTAAAATTAAAAAATCCCAAAATTATAAAATCGCCAAAAATTTAAAAAAATCGCCAGAACGAAAAAAATCGCCAAAAACCGAAAAAAATCGCCAAAACGAGAAAAACGTGTCAAAACTAAAAATAAATTTCCACAATGACAAAAAAACGCCAAAAACCGCAAAAATCGCTACACAAAAATAAATGGTTATATAAACAAAAATCACCAAAAATTAAAAAAAAAATCGCCTAAATGAAAAAAAATCGCCAAAATAAAAAAAATCGCCAAAACGAAAATAAATCGCCAAAATTAAAAAAAACGCTAAACACTAAAAAATCGCTTATATGAAAAAAAATCGTCAAAATCAAAAAAATCGCCTAAACGAAAAAAATCGCCAAAACGAGAAAAAAGTGTCAAGACAAAAAAATATTGCCACAATGAAAAAAATCGCCAAAAAAAATGCTTATATAAACAAAAATCGCCAAAAATTAAAAAAAATCGCCTAAATGAAAAAAACGCCAAAATCAAAAAAATCGCCGAAACGAAAATAAATCGCCAAAATTAAAAAAAAAACGCCAAAAACCGAAAAAAATCACCAAAACGAGAAAAAAGTGTCAAAACAAAAAAAAATCCCACAATGACAAAAAATTCGCAAAAATCGCCGAAACAAAAAAAAAATGGTTATATGAACAAAAAATCGCCAAAATCAAAATAAATCGCCAAAATTAAAAGAAAACGTCAAAAACCGAAAAAAATCGCCAAAACAAAAAAAAATTGCCTATATGAAAAAAAAAACGCCAAAATGAAAAAAAACGCCAAACACTGAAAAAAATCGCCAAAAACCAAAAAAAATTGCCTATATGAAAAAAAATCGCCAAAATTAAAAAAAACGCCAAAAACCGAAAAAATCGCCAAAAACCAAAAAAAATTGCCTATATGAAAAAAAATCGCCAAAATTAAAAAAAACGCCAAAAACCGAAAAAATCGCCAAAACAAAACAAAAATTGCCTTTATGAAAAAAAATCGCCAAAAAAATAAAAAAATCGCCTAAATGAAAAAATTTTCAAAATCAAACAAATTGCCAAAAGAAAAAAAGTCGCCAAAATTAAAAAAAAGCCAAAAACCGAAAAAAAATAAGAAAAACATACACAAATACATCGAAGAAATACTATCGCAAATCTATCCAATTGCAGCATTATCAAGTATATGCGTAAAACAGGTTTATGAAAAACTACATATTGAGCATACGATAACGCCAACATACCGTTCAACAACAAACGGTCAAGTGGAACGCACTCATAGCACGCTGATCGAACTCACTAGAGTCCTAGCTCAAGAACACAATTCTTCACCAGGAGACGAAATCTTTAATGCCGTTCGACAATACAACAAAACAATACACTCAGTCATTGGAGAGAAACCCGAGAACGTGTTTTTTAACCGGGGAGCACATCCTGATATTAAAGAAAAAATTGAAATAAACCAACAAAAAATACTTCTATATCACAACAAAAAGCGTAAGAACATCACATACCAAGCAGGGGACGCTATATACTCCAAAGCTCACCGACGCAATAAAAACGTAAGGAAATACTCAAAACACATTGTAAAGGAAGATAAAGGTAACACAATAATTACAAACAAAAATATTGTTATACATAAGGATAATATACGAGTACAAACATGCAAAGAATAATAATATTATTATATATATATCCGTCGCATTCGGTAACAGACTAATAGACTTAAAAGACAAAAAATATATAATGATAGAGACTGGCCCTGTATACGTTTTTCAGGACACAGCGTTCTTATACCATATGACAAACCTTTCTAGAATCTTGACACCCTACGAAAATATAGTACGATTTGCATATAATTTAGAACAAAACTCTGCAGAATATTTGTTGATAACTAAAATAGAAAATCTGAAGTCACAACTACAACAAAACGTTCACTTAATTTTCTAGGATCAGCCCTCAAACTTATTACAGGAACACCTGACCACGATGACCTAATCGAAATCAAGACAGGATTGAATATGCTAATAGAAAATAATAATAAACAAAAGAAAATAAACTCTGAATTTGAAAAAATATTAGAAAGAATTAGCCCCGAATCTATTTCAGAACATTTAATACTTACTTATACAACGAACTACATTCTATCGCTACAATGATTAATTTCGCAAAAAACGGAAACTTTTATTCCGGATTTAAAAAAAAAGAGACTCCAAAAAAGTCATGAAAATGTAGAGTTTGCGATCTGGAAGTAGTGAAAATTTCGATCGGATCTAATGATTTTTACATAGGGTTGTCATTGCAGGAAGTTCTCTTTTTCGATGCCTGGTCACTGAATTGGAGGCGATATTAAGAAAAATTCCCTTTTTTGTGTTCTATGATAATATTTTCATCTAGGAAAAATTGTAAGTAGTTACCTATTTTAACAATTCGTTTCTTTTTATACGAATTTAAACCATAAACAGTGTTTTCATGTAAATTTAAGCAAATAACTTTTAAATTTTAGACTAAAACTAGTTCATAAATTTCTTTAAAAAAATGATTTTTTTTTAATTCTGGTGAGTATTTTCCAACACTATGGAGGAGTTACAAGGTTTTGTATGACTAAAATAAGCTTCTATATTGTTTTTAGCTCACTCTCGACAAATTAAAAATATCGATTTTTTGGAAGCAATGAAAATGTAGTTCCACTAGAATGACTTCCATTTTTTTCAAATCCATAAATTCAAATATAACTAAGATAGTAATAAAAGATGATAACAAATCCATAAACTCAAACGTAACTATTCTAAGCTAGAGATAAGGCAAACACATAAATACAACTATTGTAACGATAAGAAACACATTTTTTCTTTTCTAACTTAATACAAATAACTCAAAACATGTTTTACTGATAAAAAAGGTAACCTTAACATAGAAAAACATATTTTGAGTTAGAACAAAGAAACATTAAACATAATTATTATTATAAATAGATGTTAAGAAAAATATGGTAGTTAGTCTTAAGAATATATTTAATAAAGAAACGCACATTTCGGTGCAGAAAAAAGAAAATATATTTTTTTTTACTCATTTCCTTAAATAGGAAATTAACTCGTACCCTCAACGTTTAAAAAAGAAAAACTTTTTGTTAAAAAAACATTATTGTATGATTTTATACATTGTGGCCCCATTTAATATATCAAATAATCAAAAGGATAATCCAGTCATTAATTTTATAGAAAATAACAAAATTCTATAGATAAAAAACAAAGTTCATAGTACTGTATTGAAAACTATTGTTAGAGGAATTATTTTTTATTTTATAATTAATTGCATTAGTTTTTAATCTGATTTCTTAAGCTGAATGTTATGTCCGAATATGATTTGTGGGTTTTTTTAAATAATTGATTCACCTTTTGATGAATGAAATAACTTTTAGTTCGTTTTGAATTATTTGTCCAAACAAATGTTTCATTAAATACAACCTCTCTCTCAAGACTAAAAAAATTTAATTTATTGCACAACTGTGCGCTTTTGTGAATCAAGAGTGTATGAATATGAACTTTGCATACTGTGGAGGGAATTTACACATACATGTATGAAAATGTATGAATATATATAATCATATATGCCCATATACCCTCATTTTTCGGATCCAAACCATATATGAGATATCATATATGCTCCATACATATTTTTTCAGCTGGGAAAGTTAATATTACTGTATTGAAAACTATTGTTAGAGGGATTATTTTTTATTTTATAATTAATTGCATTAGTTTTTAATCTGATTTCTTAAGCTAAATGTTATATACGAATATGATTTATGTGTTTTTTACATAATTTATTCACCTTTTGATGAATGAAATGACTTTTAGTTTGTTTTGAATTATTTGTCCAAACAAATGTTTCATTAAATACAACCTCTCTCTCAAGACTAAACAAATTTAATTTATTGCACATCTGTGCGCTTTTGTGAATCAAGAGTGTATGAATATGAACTTTGCATACTGTGGAGGGAATTTGCACATACGTGTATGAAAATGTATGAATTTATATAATCATTGTTGGTGCAGGGGAGGATGGCTGTTGGAGGTGCCCAAAATTTATTTCATAATTTTAATTTTGTAATGTTATTTTCTTTTAAATATTACGAAAAATTTTAAGCTCTTATTTCTTCCAATTTATATTTATAGTGGCAGCTGTTGTGTAGTCGTGCTGCTGTGATGTCGTCAAAATAATCGTTTTCATTTAAACACATGTATTTTATTTTTGACACTTTGCTGTCTGCTGCCTGCTATCGTCTAAGTGTTTAGAGCTTTAAGTATGCATGTATGTATGTATTTAATTAGGTTAATAGGTTTGAAGGCAAAGCAAAAGACAAATAATAAGGAGTGATTACACTCAAGAAATTCTCGTGCGTAAACATCCCGCCCCCTTGCTATAATGCAATTAACACAAGGTGGTTTGGGATGGTGGAGTGACAAGAGCATCGTAATGATGGCAGTAAGAGTGCGTGATATATATTATACAAAATAAAGTTATTAATTCCTTTGAAAAACAGTTAGGTAAATTGATAATTGTATAATTGAAATAGTAAGAAGTAGTAATTAGATAAAGTAGAAATAGTAAATATATATAAATGTATAATTAGAGTGTATAATTCATGTTAAATTTTGCGTTCAAATTTGGAAAAAAGTTGTAAGAAATTTGTAAAGTTCGAATTTGAAAGATTTTGCATTCAAATATTACTGTCAAAAAAAAATTCAATAATTTCAATTCAATGGCATAAAAGGAAAAAATACATAATAGATAATAATTATTTGAATGCAGCGTCTCAAATGCGGACTTGGACAATAATTTGTTTAAAAACCAAATTTCCCAATGAGAGTCCAGCCAAGTACAGTATCTTGCGCCATGGGCGCTGCCAAAGATGCAGGTTGTATACCAGGTTTGATGAGTTGCGGATAGACATCATTGGTGAAAAAATCTGGATCGGCAAGGTGTAAGTTGTTCATATTACTGTATTGAAAACTATTGTTAGACGAATTATTTTTTCTTTTATAATTAATTGCATTAGTTTTTAATATTTGATTTCTTAAGCTAAATGTTATGTACGAATATGATTTATGTGTTTTTTAAATAATTGATTCACCTTTTGATGAATGAAATGACTTTTAGTTCGTTTTGAATTATTTGTCCAAACAAATGTTTCATTAAATACAACCTCTCTTTCAAGTCTAAAAAATTTAATTTTAGTAATCTAATTTATTGCACAGCAGTGTTGCTTTTGTGAATCAAGAGTGTATGAATATGAACTTTGCATACTGTGGAGGGAATTTACACATACATGTATGAAAATGTATGAATATATATAATCATATATGCCCATATACCCTCATTTTTCGGATCCAAACCATATATGGGATATCATATATGCTCCATACATATTTTTTCAGCTGGGAAAGTTCATATTACTGTATTTAAAACTATTGGTAGACGAATTATTTTTTCTTTTATAATTAATTGCATTAGTTTTTAATCTGATTTCTTAAGCTAAATGTTATATACGAATATGAATTATGTGTTTTTTTAATAATTTATTCACCTTTTGATGAATGAAATGACTTTTAGTTCGTTTTGAATTATTTGTCCAAACAAATGTTTCATTAAATTCAACCTCTCTCTCAAGTCTAAAAAAAAATTTAATTTATTGCACAGCTGTGCGCTTTTGTAAATCAAGAGTGTATGAATATGAACTTTGCATACTCTGGAGGGCATTTGCACATACATGCATGAAAATGTATGAATATATAAAATCATTGTTGGGGCAGGGGAGGATGGCTGTTGGAGGTGCCCAAAAAATTAAAATATCCAGATGTCACTTGCTTTTTGCACTTAAGTTTTTACTTTTAGTTTATTTCTTTTAGTTTTTTTCAAAAACTTTTGTCATTTCTTGAAATTAGCACTAAAACTTCATTTGTTTGCATAACAACTAAATTTTGGGCTAATATTTGTATGTAAATTAAATATGTATGTATATGTATTGAGCATTTGGGATTCAGTGGGTAGTGTGGTTTAGGTTTGTATATCTTTTATTTCAACAAAATTCTTTTGCTTTTATTAAATCTTTTTTATTTCATTTCATATATCATTGTTTGTTTGTTTTTACATGTGAGGTTCTAATATTGTTTTGAAGCAAAATCAAAGTGGTTTTAAAATAGTATTTTTTGCACAAAAAATTTATATTGATTTATTTTTCAAATTCATTTCTTTTTGTTTATTTTTTTTAATTTCAAAGTAATATTTTTATAACATAAATTATTTTATATAGGATAACAATTTAACTTCAAAAAAATATGCCGCGGACTACTGTTGGGTTTGCTAGTTAAAAGTCAACTCAATCGTTTTGCTCATGAGCGATGCCTTCAAACCTTATTATCTCAAGTAAAATATCTTAAGATATTATTTCTTTTAAGCTTAGCTCAAAATGCTTTATTCGGTAAAAATCCTTAGATATATATTATTTTCAGATTTTTAGTGCTTATTTTTGAAGTCGGTTTAATTTTTGTTTTAAGTTTTATTTTTACCGTGGCTACGCCCACTTTTTATACCCTTTACCAAAAAATGGTAAAAGGGTATATATAGGTGTCATTCCGTTTGTAATTTCTACAATATTAATAAGAGACACATAAAGTATATATATTCTGGATCCTTATGCATAGGGAAGACGAACAAGCGATGTCCGTCTGTCCGTCTGTCTGTACGTGAAATCGGTTTTCCCAAGCTCCCAGAACAGCTAGAGACTTCGTTCTTGGACTGGTGTGTCAGAAATTTTCCGAAAAATTTTGCTATTAAAAATCAGCAAACTCGCGCAGACGGTTTCAGAGCTGGAAAACTCATACTCAATATTCCCATAGAAAATAACTACCGAAAACAAGTTTTCATTACTTTTTTATTAAATTAACTTATTTTATACTTCGGTATAAATAAAATTGGTATTTATAATTAAAAAAAAATTGAAAAATTTAACAAAATTAAAAAACGTTTCCAGGGTTGGAAAACTTTAACTTTTTTCTTAATAATTAAACATATTTCATGTTTTAGGAAGGAGGCTATTTTCTCAGGAACGGTAATTAAACATATTTCATGTTTTAGGAAGGAGGCTATTTTCTCAGGAACGGTAAAAGCTACGGGTCTAAAATTTGGACAGTGTATGTAGAACTTTGGTCGCTACAACAACAAATATATAAAAGCTAAAAATTAAAGGGTGTTCCAAAATGAGTGACGAAAACTTTTAAAATCCCATGTAATATACATACAATTGTATTATGTATGTACATATGCATATTGACACTTGAAATTTTGTAAAATTAGTGTATTTTTATATATGCTACAACAATTAACACTAAAATTAAAAAAATTTAAATTAAAGGGTGGTCCATCAGTTAATGCAATTTTGACTATGTAATTTAACAAATTGCTATATCTTGGAAACCGTAAGAGTTAAACTCTTGAAATTTTTAAAAACGTTAAAATTAAAAAATCCGAAAATTATAAAATCGCCAAAAATTTAAAAAAATCGCCAGAACGAAAAAAATCGCCAAAAACCGAAAAAAATCGCCAAAACGAGAAAAACGTGTCAAAACTAAAAATAAATTTCCACAATGACAAAAAAACGCCAAAAACCGCAAAAATCGCTACACAAAAATAAATGGTTATATAAACAAAAATCACCAAAAATTAAAAAAAAAATCGCCTAAATGAAAAAAAATCGCCAAAATAAAAAAAATCGCCAAAACGAAAATAAATCGCCAAAATTAAAAAAAACGCTAAACACTAAAAAATCGCTTATATGAAAAAAAATCGTCAAAATCAAAAAAATCGCCTAAACGAAAAAAATCGCCAAAACGAGAAAAAAGTGTCAAGACAAAAAAATATTGCCACAATGAAAAAAATCGCCAAAAAAAATGCTTATATAAACAAAAATCGCCAAAAATTAAAAAAAATCGCCTAAATGAAAAAAACGCCAAAATCAAAAAAATCGCCGAAACGAAAATAAATCGCCAAAATTAAAAAAAAACGCCAAAAACCGAAAAAAATCACCAAAACGAGAAAAAAGTGTCAAAACAAAAAAAAATCCCACAATGACAAAAAATTCGCAAAAATCGCCGAAACAAAAAAAAAATGGTTATATGAACAAAAAATCGCCAAAATCAAAATAAATCGCCAAAATTAAAAGAAAACGCCAAAAACCGAAAAAAATCGCCAAAACAAAAAAAAAATTGCCTATATGAAAAAAAAATCGCCAAAATTAAAAAAAACGCCTAAATGAAAAAAATTTTCAAAATCAAACAAATCGCCAAAAGAAAAAAAGTCGCCAAAATTAAAAAAAAGCCAAAAACCGGAAAAATCGCCAAAACAAAACAACACTTGCCTATATGAAAAAAAATCGCCTAGATGAAAAAAATTTTCAAAATCAAACAATTGCCAAAAGGAAAAAAGTCGCCAAAATTAAAAAAAAAGCCAAAACCGAAAAAATCGCCAAAACGAGAAAAAAAGTGCCAAAACTAATAAAATTGCCACAAAAAAATAAAAAAAAAATATATATATATAAAATAATAAAATCGCCTTAATGAAAAAAAATTATCAAAATCAAAAAAAATCGCCAGAACGAAAAAATCGCCAAAATTAAAAAAAACGCCAAAAACCAAAAAATATCGCCAAAACCAAAAAAAAAATTGCCTTTATGAAAAAAAAAAATCGCAAAAAAGCACCAAATTAAACATAATGCCTAAAACCTAAAAGTTGCACAAAAAGTATGAATTTTTTCACAAAATTAATATGTACCTACATATCTCTGTGCTTATGTATGTATCTCTATACTACATAAACGCACTTCGGTAAAGGGTATATAAGATTCGGCACAGCCGAATATAGCACTCTTACTTGTTTTAAAATAAGGTTGTGTATTTTTAGGAGTTCAAAATGTGTGCAACGTTTTGTAAATATTGGTTAAATAAAAGCACGTGAAATATCATAATAAAATTTAATAGGCGTGCGCCTCTCACTTTTTGAACGCAAAATTGTACCTTTATTTCAGCTTAGGATGTGTGCAAAGTTTCGTAAAAATCGGAGAAATATAAGCTTGTGAAATATTATATGAAATTGTAATGGGCGTGACCCCATTGGAGAATTGTGTCTATTTTAGAGCTCAAGGGTGTGGTAAGTTTCATAAAAATCGACTAAATAGAACCACGTGAAATATTATAATACATTTTAATAGGCGTAGTCCCGCCCATTTTTCAGCTTTAAAATTGTGTAATTAGAAGAACAAAATGTGTTTGCTAGGTATCGCAGCAATCAAATGAGTAGAAGATCGTAAAATCAAATTAAAAAAATTTTGGGCATGTCTCCGCCCACTTTTTTACATTAGGACCAACTGTAAGCTATATCCTTTCAGACAACAACAAAATTTTACAATCGGTATAAAATGTACAGAGTTATAAAGCTCCACACCAAAAAAATAAATAAAATAAAAAAACAAGTAAGGGCCAAACCCACGATGTCGACAACTTTCGAATTGTCGCTCATTTACATTCAAAACAAAAATTAATTTTAATATTTTGTTGTTGTTGCATAAGTGTGCGACAAGTCGAACGTTGTCGATATTGTGGGTCAGGCCATAAGAGTGCTATTATCGGCTGTGCCGAATCTTTACCAAGGTGTTTTTATTTAGTATAGAGACACACACATACATAAGCAAATGCATACATATTTGTTTTGTGAAAACATTTATAATTTTTTGCTCTAGTGCAATTTTCAGTACGTATCCCCGGTATATATCGATTAAATATTTTTTTATATTAGAATAATTTGAATATCGATGCCTTACTTTCTCAACCTCGATTACATATACATATGTATATTAGTGGTAATAATATACCAATCTTTTTTATTTTAAGCATAAAGCGCATTTATTGAGATACGAGTTTGCTGCATTAAGAGTAATTTTAATTCTTGATACTTGATAAATAATAGCCTGTTTGTAGAACACGACTCGTCAATAAAAAACGCTAACATGTTAGCATTATTTATTTTTTGGGGTTTTAGAACACGAGTGTTGACGATTTTGATTAAAAAACGTAACAGATGTCATTTTATTTGGGTTTGTACAACACGATTTGACTTACCATAAACGTTAAAAAATGCTAGTCGTGTTTAAAAAAAAGTGCACCAAAATAATCAAAACACCAAAAAAGTGTAAATAAATAATAAAATTATAATAAAAATAGAAAAATTTAATTTTCAAAAGAAAAAGGTAAGCAAAATGTTACATCAAGGTTGTTCTTCATTCAATGCTTTCATTTTTAGCATCAAATAGACAAGAAGGCTGCAGTTTAGCTAATTGGTGGCATGTATGGAGACATTTTCACACTTAGCCACAGGAACTCAACAGTTTAGTAGCAGTAAGGAGAGTTATAAGTTTGTAGTGTGTAACTGTGTATCTGTGTGTTCTTACGAGCTCAACTACAGACCTAGCGGCTGGACCGGGTTTAATTTACTTTATTCTATTTGAAAAGTGGCTTGATCGATAGTGTTCTTAGCTACTTATGTTTTAAGATAACAATTTCGAGGAAGTCGTACCAACTGCTGCAGCAGAAGAAAATGGTTGTTAATGTGAACTCAAGAAAAAGAAGAAAAATCCACACGGTTCTGATAGTATAGCTTCGATAGTACTACCAGAGGGTATTAAAACCATATAACAAGTTTGGCGATCAGTTTTTTATGTATCATCAGTTTTTGGCCAACATCTAAGTCTTATACCTATAATATATCTTATATATTAGATAAATAAAGGACACATTTATACATATATACCAAAAAAAGTTCTTGCACTTTTTTCTGCAAAAATAAGGTAAAAAAATGTGTTCACTCTTTTCAGAATAACTTCCAGGGACTCCTGATTTTTTGCTAACAATATTTGCCAAAGTTGTATCTACGGTAAAGGTGAATAACCTTTGTGAACATGGCAATACAATTTCGACTAGTTTTGGTACAATAAAAGCTCATGTATACCACTTTTTACCTCACTGATTTTCTAAATATTTAGAGGCCCATAAAAAAATTGGTCAACAAAATAACAAAATGAGTATAGGGTTTTACTACCCTTTGGTAGTACTATCGAACCTATACTGCCCACGTTTAACTTTCAACATAAATGTATCACAATATTAATTAAATAAAAATAACAATATTTGCATAAACATTTTATTTGGCTTTATTTTATATACATACATACAATTAAGAGAGCTGTTCTTCAGCTCAGATTTGCAGCCGTTAAGCTGCTAAATATGTTTATATGTATATTGCTTTCGTGATAGGTTAAAGATTCAACATAACTACTAGCCATCACCGCACAAACATCTCTTTTCTGTATTTTCACTGTATTTAACGAAATATTGAATGACATAACTCCCTTTCGGCAAAACGTGTTTTTTAGTCATCATCCGGCAATCCAGCGCCAGCTCTTTCAAAACCTTAATTTTCCGTGTTGTGTTTTCACGCACATCATGCCTCGTACGACTCCTATAGTTTAGTAACGCACTCGCACGGAGGTGCTGTACATAATGTGTTTATGTAAAATGGAGTAGCCTTCTAAATAAATCAGACTTAGCTCAAAATGTGGATTTCTGAATCTAAAAGAATAGAGATTTTTTGAATCATCGTATAATAACATACATATGTACACATGTATGTATTTATTATAAATTTATGCATTACTTACACATAATGTTTAAGGTTCAACAAGAACTCATATCATTTTTTAAACTCTCAGCTTCTTATTCCCATTCATACGATTTTGTTTGTGATTTTGTATTTGAAGAGAAATAAATGTTTTTGTTTATTATAGCCTGTTTGTAGAACGCGACAAGGGCGACTCACGACGAGTCATTTCATGGACGACTACGTAATGAAAAGCGTTTGTATAACGCGACTCGACTTTGTCGTGCAGCTTACGTTAACTCGCCCTTATGTCAAATATGTTCTAAATCGTACGGTTGCCAAAATGTTAAAATAAATTTTTAGTTTATATTTTTTCATATAAAATTGTATTTTCAGCTAAAAAAAAACGGCAACCCTGAATAAATGGAACACAACCGACATGTTAAATAGTAAATAAATAAAAACAAATTGTGTGTGAAAATTAGCTTTAATAGAAATATTTGATAATTAAAGAAAACTTCATAAGTGGAATAATAAATTTCTTTAATAGTTCATAAGCCTTTCACTGTTTTGCTGATTAAAAAGATACTAGTGTTATAGCATTTACGCCTTTCTGCTTGTTATCAAAACGAATGTGGCTTAAATCCTAAACTCTTGCCATTATTAGCTGGTATTTTAACAATAGGATTTGTGATACTGCAGAAAGTATATACATATGTATAATTGAATGAAAATTTGGTGATTCTAAATGGAGAAGTATGAATATTCAATATATTCTCATATTTAATTTTTGATTTTAAAGAAATCTAGTGTATTATTTTATATTTTCAGACCGTCCAAGGACGTTTGAAGGCTCTATTGTCTATATTGTGTCTGTGTTATACTATGTCATATTAACTCCCGAGTGTGTAAATAATTAAGAAAAAAATATATTGGAATACATTATATTTCGGTTACAAAAGACTTTATTTTTAATTTGAATTTTATATTACGTTTTGTTACACTTTTTAATAAAATATAATTTTTAACTATATTTATGATTTCTATATTTATGATTTGAACGGGCTAAAGTTCGTAACGCTTATATAATTACATATATAATTATATAATTTTTAACTCCGACCAAAAAAAGAAGTGTTATAAATTTGTAGTGTGTGTCTGTGTACCTGTACGATTCCACGTACAGACCAAACTGATGGACCGATTTTGATTTAGTTTTTTTTCTGCTTGAACGGTGATTTGATCGAGTGTTCTTAGTTATGTTTGAAGAACATCAGTCTAGTCGCTTTTATGATATCACATCTTTTCTAAATATATTTTGTTGAATCTCTGAGTATTTGACACCATAGCTCCCAAACGGCTAGGACGATTTTAATTTGGTTTCTTTTGTTTGAAAGCTAAATTTATCATATATCTTATTGTATATACTTGAACAAAATCCGCGCCAGATCCACGAACTATGAAAACTAAAAAAACTGCATCGGGAGTTTTTAAAGTTAACGATAGTTTCCAAGCGGCTGGATCGAGTTTCTAATTACATATATATTAGAAAATATCAAATCAGGTGACTTGACGATAAAAACCAAATTAAAATCGATCTAGCCTTTTGAGAACTACATATCACAGATTCAACAGAATATATCTAAATAAGATGTGATATCTTAAAAGCGGCTGGACCGATTTTCTTCAAACAAACTTATAACACCACTTACTGCTACCAAACTGTGGAGTTCCCGTGGCCAAGTGTGAAAATTGCTCCATACATGTCCAATAGGTTAAACTGCAGCATTGATGTCGTTTTAATATTTTGATGCTAAGAACTTAAACAATCAAAACAAGAACAATCTTAATATGAAAGTTTGCTTACCTTTTTCTTTTTAGAAATTCCAATTTTTTCCTTTTTTTAAATTTGTTCGTGTTTTGTTTATTTATTGATCTTTTTTTGTTAAAGACGACTAAAATTTTTTAATCGTCCTCCTTGACGTTTGTTGTGAGTCAAATCGTTTTTTAATAAAAATCGTCAACACTCGTGTTCTAAAACCCCAAAAAATAAATAATGCTAACATGTTAGCGTTTTTCATTGGCGAGTCGTGTTCTACAAACAGGCTATTAGTCTTTTGTTTATGCACGAGAATAGGGTTGCCGTTTTTTAAGCTGGAAACATAATTTCGTATGAAAAAATATAAACTAAAACTATTTTGTAACATGTTGGCAACAGTACGGTTTAGTACATATTTGACATAGGGGCGAATTAACGTAAGCTGCACGACAAAGTCGAGTCGCGATATACAAACGCTTTTCATTACGTTGTCGTTGGCTCGTCGTGAGTCGCCCTTGTCGCTTTCTACAAACAGGCTATAAGTTACTCGTTTGTTGCACTCATAGCTATACAAACAAATAACGCCGTTATATCAAAACTATCCAATGAAAACCATATTTAATATCCCACCTGAGGTCCGATAAAAAACGAATTCTCACTATGAGAAGAAATTTCGAAACAAAATTGTTCAATATTTGTTCGCAAATCTAAAAAAAATCAAATATTCGCTAAAGCTTCGAACTTCAAACTTCTTTCTTCTTTTTAGGGTTCCGTACACCAAAGGTGAAAAAAGGAACCCTGTTTTCGCTACGCTGTCCGTCTGTCCGTCACACGGTATTTTCTCAGGAACCGTAAGAGCTACGGACATGAAATTTGGACAGAGTATGTAGAACCTTGGCCACTACAAGAACAAATACATGAAAATTAAAAATTAAAGGGTGCTCCAAAACGAGAGAAGAAAAATGTTAAAATCTCATATAATATACATACAATTGTATGTACATATGTATATTGACACTTGAAATTTGTAAAATTAGTGTATTTTTATATAGACTACAACAATTAACCAATTAACATTAAAATATTAAAAAATTTTAATTAAAGGGTGGTCCATCAGTTAATGCAATTTTGACTATGTAATTTTGACAACTTGCCATATCTTGGAGACCGTAAGAGGTAAACTCTTGAAATTTTCAAAAACGGTAAAACTAAAAAATCCGATAATTATAAAATCGCCAAACCGAAAAAAATCGCCAAAAACCTGAAAAAAATCGCCAAAATTTAAAAAAAACCGCCCAATCGAAAAAAATCGACAAAATTAAAAAAAAATTGTAGCACTAAAATAAATCGCCAAATTCGAAAAAATCGTTTAAATGAATCGCCAAAATGAAAAAAATCACCAAAATTAAAAAAAAAATTGCCAAATTTAAAAAAATCGCCGAAACGAAAAAAATCGCCAAAATTTAAAATAAACGCCAAAAACCGAAAAAATCACCGATATGAAAGAACGCCAAAATTAAACAAAATCGCCAAAATAAAAAAATCGCCAAAATAAAAAAACGCCAAAATAATAAAAATCGCCAAAATTAAAAAAACTTCAAAAACCAAAAAAAAAATCGCCAAAACGTGAAAAAGTGCCAAAACTCAGAAAGCGTCAATAAATTCAAATAACCCCCAAACTAAAAAAATGCTTAAAACCGAAAAAACCCAAAAACGAAAAAAATGCCAAAACTATAGTTTATATTGTTCGTATTGAATTACATATCTCGTGCCCGTACGGAACCCTTCGTACGCGGGTTAAAGTCGCACTTCACTGAATTTATTTAATTTTGTGCTTTATTTTAGTTTTTGTGCTTTTTCTCGTTTTAGCGATTTTTTAGATTTTGTAATTTTTTTAATTTGCCGATTTTTTAGTTTTGGTGTTTTTTTCTCATTTTAGTAATTTTTTTAAGTTTTTGGCATTTATTTTGGTGATTTTTTTAAATTTTAGTGATTTTTTTCATCTAAGCGATTTTTTCATTTTGGCGATTTATTTTAGTGTTAAGTTTTTTTCCAATTGGATGCTTTTTTCGTTTTGGTTATTTTTCGGGTCTTGCGTTTTTAATTTGATACCTTCTTTCTCGATTTATTAGGTTTAAGCT
The DNA here is from genome assembly GCA_905220375.1 of Tachina fera. Taxonomy (NCBI): domain Eukaryota; kingdom Metazoa; phylum Arthropoda; class Insecta; order Diptera; family Tachinidae; genus Tachina; species Tachina fera. The sequence continues at coordinate 122,355,894 of LR999963.1, read as the reverse complement.
TTTTTTAATTTGGTGCTGTTTTAGTTTAGGTGCTTTTTTCTCATTTTAGCGATTTATTTAGGCTTTTTGCGTTTTGTTTTATTTAGGCGATTTATTTTTCATTTTGGCGATTTTTTCATTTTACCGGTTTTTTTCGTTTTGGCAATTTTTTTAAGGTATTTGGCGCTTATTTTTAAATTTTGCGATTTTTTTAGTTTTGGTGCTTTTTTATTTTTTTAGCGATTTTTTTAGTTTCTAACGTTTATTTTTATTTGGCGATTTTATATCATTTTGGTGATATTTTTTATTTTAACGTCTTTTTTTATTTTGGCGATTTATTTTATTACTAGATTTTTTTGTGCTGTGCCTTTTTGGTTTTAGTGATTTGTTCGGGGTTTGGTGTTTTTTAGGTTTGGTGCTTTATTCTCGTTTTAGCGATTTTTTAAGGTTTTCGGCATTTTTTATTTTTGAGATTTTTTCATTTTGGCAATTTATTTCATTACAGCGATTTTTTCATTTCTGCAATTTATTTTAGTGCTAGAATTTTTTTAATTTACTGCTTTTCTCGTTTTGGCGATTTTTTCGGATTTTGGCGATTTTTTTCGGTTTGGCAATTTTGTAATTTCGTGACGTTTTTGTTTCACCGGTTTTCAAAATTTCAATACTTTGCCTCTTACGCACAGTGTCGTGAATTAAAAAAAAGTGGTAAAAAGTCCGCAACTTTTGAACTAGTCAACCGATTTCGATGAAACCAACTGTTTTGGAAAGTAGAATACACTCAAAATACGAGTTCTTCTACATGTGCGTATTCCGTTATGATATAATTTAATATGTGAAAATTGCTCCATACATGTCCAATAGGTTAAACTGCAGCATTGATGTCGTTTTAATATTTTGATGCTAAGAACTTAAACAATCAAAACAAGAACAATCTTAATATGAAAGTTTGCTTACCTTTTTCTTTTTAGAAATTCCAATTTTTTCCTTTTTTAAATTTGTTCGTGTTTTGTTTATTTATTGATCTTTTTTTGTTAAAGACGACTAAAATTTTTTAATCGTCCTCCTTGACGTTTGTTGTGAGTCAAATCGTGTTGTACAAACCAAAATAAACTGACATATGTTACGTTTTTTAATATAAATCGTCAACACTCGTGTTCTAAAACCCCAAAAAATAAATAATGCTAACATGTTAGTGTTTTTCATTGGCGAGTCGTGTTCTACAAACAGGCTATTAGTCTTTTGTTTATGCACGAGAATAGGGTTTCCGTTTTTTTAAGCTGGAAACATAATTTCGTAAGAAAAAATATAAACTAAAACTATTTTGTAACATGTTGGCAACAGTACGGTTTAGTACATATTTGACATAGGGGCGAATTAACGTAAGCTGCACGACAAAGTCGAGTCGCGATATACAAACGCTTTTCATTACGTTGTCGTTGGCTCGTCGTGAGTAGCCCTTGTCGCTTTCTACAAACAGGCTATAAGTTACTCGTTTGTTGCACTCATAGCTATACAAACAAATAACGCCGTTATATCAAAACTATCCAATGAAAACCATATTTAATATCCCACCTGACCTGAGGTCCGATAAAAAACGAATGCTCACTATGAGAAGAAATTTCGAAACAAAATTGTTCAATACTTGTTCGCAAATCTAAAAAAAATCAAATATTCGCTAAAGCTTCGAACTTCAAACTTCTTTCTTCTTTTTAGGGTTCCGTACACCAAAGGTGAAAAAAGGAACCCTGTTTTCGCTACGCTGTCCGTCTGTCCGTCACACGGTATTTTCTCAGGAACCGTAAGAGCTACGGACATGAAATTTGGACAGAGTATGTAGAACCTTGGCCACTACAAGAACAAATACATGAAAATTAAAAATTAAAGGGTGCTCCAAAACGAGAGAAGAAAAATGTTAAAATCTCATATAATATACATACAATTGTATGTACATATGTATATTGACACTTGAAATTTGTAAAATTAGTGTATTTTTATATAGACTACAACAATTAACATTAAAATATTAAAAAATTTTAATTAAAGGGTGGTCCATCAGTTAATGCAATTTTGATTATGTAATTTTGACAACTTGCCATATCTTGGAGACCGTAAGAGGTAAACTCTTGAAATTTTCAAAAACGGTAAAACTAAAAAATCCGATAATTATAAAATCGCCAAGCCGAAAAAAATCGCCAAAAACCTGAAAAAATCGCCAAAAATTTAAAAAAAAACCGCCCAATCGAAAAAAATCGACAAAATTAAAAAAAAATTGTAGCACTAAAATAAATCGCCAAATTCGAAAAAATCGTTTAAATGAAAAAAATCGCCAATATGAAAAAAACGTCAAAAACCGAAAAAAATCGCCAAAACGCGAAAAATGCGCCAAAACCAAAATAAATGTTTATGTGAAAAAAAAATCGCCAAAATGAAAAAAATCACCAAAATTAAAAAAAATCGCCAAATTTAAAAAATCGCCAAAACGAAAAAAATCGCAAAAATTTAAAATAAACGCCAAAAACCGAAAAAATCACCGATATGAAAGAACGCCAAAATTAAACAAAATCGCCAAAATAAAAAAACGCCAAAATAATAAAAATCACCAAAATTAAAAAAACTTCAAAAACCAAAAAAAAATCGCCAAAACGTGAAAAAGTGCCAAAACTCAGAAAGCGTCAATAAATTCAAATAACCCCCAAACTAAAAAAATGCTTAAAACCGAAAAAACCCAAAAACGAAAAAAAATGCCAAAACTATAGTTTATATTGTTCGTATTGAATTACATATCTCGTGCCCGTACGGAACCCTTCGTACGCGGGTTAAAGTCGCACTTCACTGAATTTATTTAATTTTGTGCTTTATTTTAGTTTTTGTGCTTTTTCTCGTTTTAGCGATTTTTTAGATTTTGTAATTTTTTTAATTTGCCGATTTTTTAGTTTTGGTGTTTTTTTCTCATTTTAGTAATTTTTTTAAGTTTTTGGCATTTATTTTTATTTTGGTGATTTTTTTAAATTTTAGTGATTTTTTTCATCTAAGCGATTTTTTCATTTTGGCGATTTATTTTAGTGTTAAGTTTTTTTCCAATTGGATGCTTTTTTCGTTTTGGTTATTTTTCGGGTCTTGCGTTTTTAATTTGATACCTTCTTTCTCGATTTATTAGGTTTAAGCTTTTTTTAATTTGGTGCTGTTTTAGTTTAGGTGCTTTTTTCTCATTTTAGCGATTTATTTAGGCTTTTTGCGTTTTGTTTTATTTAGGCGATTTATTTTTCATTTTGGCGATTTATTCATTTTACCGGTTTTTTTCGTTTTGGCAATTTTTTTAAGGTATTTGGCGCTTATTTTTAAATTTTGCGATTTTTTTAGTTTTGGTGCTTTTTTATTTTTTTAGCGATTTTTTTAGTTTCTAACGTTTATTTTTATTTGGCGATTTTATTTCATTTTGGTGATATTTTTTATTTTAACGTCTTTTTTTATTTTGGCGATTTATTTTATTACTAGATTTTTTTGTGCTGTGCCTTTTTGGTTTTAGTGATTTGTTCGGGGTTTGGTGTTTTTTAGGTTTGGTGCTTTATTCTCGTTTTAGCGATTTTTTAAGGTTTTCGGCATTTTTTATTTTTGAGATTTTTTCATTTTGGCAATTTATTTCATTACAGCGATTTTTTCATTTCTGCAATTTATTTTAGTGCTAGAATTTTTTTAATTTACTGCTTTTCTCGTTTTGGCGATTTTTTCGGATTTTGGCGATTTTTTTCGGTTTGGCAATTTTGTAATTTCGTGACGTTTTTGTTTCACCGGTTTTCAAAATTTCAATACTTTGCCTCTTACGCACAGTGTCGTGAATTAAAAAAAAGTGGTAAAAAGTCCGCAACTTTTGAACTAGTCAACCGATTTCGATGAAACCAACTGTTTTGGAAAGTAGAATACACTCAAAATACGAGTTCTTCTACATGTGCGTATTCCGTTATGATATAATTTAATATGTGAAAATTGCTCCATACATGTCCAATAGGTTAAACTGCAGCATTGATGTCGTTTTAATATTTTGATGCTAAGAACTTAAACAATCAAAACAAGAACAATCTTAATATGAAAGTTTGCTTACCTTTTTCTTTTTAGAAATTCCAATTTTTTCCTTTTTTAAATTTGTTCGTGTTTTGTTTATTTATTGATCTTTTTTTGTTAAAGACGACTAAAATTTTTTATTCGTCCTCCTTGACGTTTGTTGTGAGTCAAATCGTGTTGTACAAACCAAAATAAACTGACATATGTTACGTTTTTTAATATAAATCGTCAACACTCGTGTTCTAAAACCCCAAAAAATAAATAATGCTAACATGTTAGCGTTTTTCATTGGCGAGTCGTGTTCTACAAACAGGCTATTAGTCTTTTGTTTATGCACGAGAATAGGGTTGCCGTTTTTTTAAGCTGGAAACATAATTTCGTATGAAAAAATATAAACTAAAACTATTTTGTAACATGTTGGCAACAGTACGGTTTAGTACATATTTGACATAGGGGCGAATTAACGTAAGCTGCACGACAAAGTCGAGTCGCGATATACAAACGCTTTTCATTACGTTGTCGTTGGCTCGTCGTGAGTCGCCCTTGTCGCTTTCTACAAACAGTCTATAAGTTACTCGTTTGTTGCACTCATAGCTATACAAACAAATAACGCCGTTATATCAAAACTATCCAATGAAAACCATATTTAATATCCCACCTGACCTGAGGTCCGATAAAAAACGAATGCTCACTATGAGAAGAAATTTCGAAACAAAATTGTTCAATATTTGTTCGCAAATCTAAAAAAAATCAAATATTCGCTAAAGCTTCGAACTTCAAACTTCTTTCTTCTTTTTAGGGTTCCGTACACCAAAGGTGAAAAAAGGAACCCTGTTTTCGCTACGCTGTCCGTCTGTCCGTCACACGGTATTTTCTCAGGAACCGTAAGAGCTACGGACATGAAATTTGGACAGAGTATGTAGAACCTTGGCCACTACAAGAAAAAATACATGAAAATTAAAAATTAAAGGGTGCTCCAAAACGAGAGAAGAAAAATTTTAAAATCTCATATAATATACATACAATTGTATGTACATATGTATATTGACACTTGAAATTTGTAAAATTAGTGTATTTTTATATAGACTACAACAATTAACATTAAAATATTAAAAAAATTTTAATTAAAGGGTGGTCCATCAGTTAATGCAATTTTGACTATGTAATTTTGACAACTTGCCATATCTTGGAGACCGTAAGAGGTAAACTCTTGAAATTTTCAAAAACGGTAAAACTAAAAAATCCGATAATTATAAAATCGCCAAACCGAAAAAAATCGCCAAAAACCTGAAAAAAATCGCCAAAATTTAAAAAAACCGCCCAATCGAAAAAAATCGACAAAATTAAAAAAAAATTGTAGCACTAAAATAAATCGCCAAATTCGAAAAAATCGTTTAAATGAAAAAAAAATCGCCAATATGAAAAAAACGTCAAAAACCGAAAAAAATCGCCAAAACGCGAAAACTGCGCCAAAACCAAAATAAATGTTTATGTGAAAAAAAATCGCCAAAATGAAAAAAATCACCAAAATTAAAAAAAATCGCCAAATTTAAAAAAATCGCCAAAACGAAAAAAATCGCCAAAATTTAAAATAAACGCCAAAAACCGAAAAAATCACCGATATGAAAGAACGCCAAAATTAAACAAAATCGCCAAAATAAAAAAAACGCCAAAATAAAAAAACGCCAAAATAATAAAAATCGCCAAAATTAAAAAAACTTCAAAAACCAAAAAAAAAAACGCCAAAACGTGAAAAAGTGCCAAAACTCAGAAACCCAGCTAAAAAAAATATATATGGTCCATATATTTTTAATATATGAATGTATATAACTATATATGAATATGTATGAATTCATGTATGGAAATATATGGGATTATGCATGGCAAAACTATTATATATGAACTAATATATGGACTAATATATGAAATGTATTATAACATATGAGCTCATATATGAAAATTTAATTATGAAGCTCTTCATATGTGGATCCATATATAAATATAAGATTTTTTATATATGGAGCCATATAAAGGCTTCATTAGTCTTTACTTTCTGTTGCTATTCTGTGCCGTTCTTTTCCGTATAAAATATTTTGCAATTACTTTTTCTGTGAAAAAAAATCAGCTGGCAACCTATAGAATTGATTACACTTGTAGACAAAGTATCACAACACATTAATACATACACACTTTTGGCTGTCACTTAACGTTTAATTCTATTTCCTACAGATCTGTCCGCAACAGAACAGAACGAAAAAGGAAAATCTAACCACATATACAGATTTTCAACTAAACAGAAACAAAACAGCTGATTCAGAACAGAACAGCACGTACAAACTAATTCTGCCTTAAGAATGTATACATACATGTTATCTCATATAAGATCGTTTTTGCAATCAAAAAAGCTTCGAATTTTATCACTGCTGAATTGGAAATTCATTAGAAAATACATACGGTATGCAAAGTTTATATGCGTATCCTCAACGTTTAAAAAAGAAAAACTTTTTGTTAAAAAAAACCATTCTTGTATGATTTTATAGATTGTGTCCCCATTTAATATATCAAATAATCAAAAGGATAATCCAGTCATTAATTTTATAGAAAATAACAAAATTCTCTAGACAAGAAACAAAGTTTATATTACTGTATTGAAAACTATTGTTAGACGGATTATTTTTTCTTTTATAATGAATTGCATTAGTTTTTAATCTGATTTCTTAAGCTAAATGTTATGTACGAATATGATTTATTTGTTTTTTAAATAATTGATTCACCTTTTGATGAATGAAATGACTTTTAGTTCGTTTTGAATTATTTGTCCAAACAAATGTTTCATTAAATACAGCCTCTCTCTCTCTCAAGTCTAAAACAATTTAATTTTAGTAATTTAATTTATTGCACAGCAGTGCGCCTTAGTGAATCAAGATTGTATGAATATGAACTCTGCATACTGTGGGCGGAATTTACACATACATACATGTATGAAAATGTATGAATATATATAATCATATATGCCCATATACCCTCATTTTTTTAGCTGGGAAGCGTCAATAAATTCAAATAACCCCCAAACTAAAAAAATGCTTAAAACCGAAAAAAACCAAAAACGAAAAAAAATGCTAAAACTATAGTTTATATTGTTCGTATTGAATTACATATCTCGTGCCCGTACGGAACCCTTCGTACGCGGGTTAAAGTCGCACTTCACTGAATTTATTTAATTTTGTGCTTTATTTTAGTTTTTGTGCTTTTTCTCGTTTTAGCGATTTTTTAGATTTTGTAATTTTTTTAATTTGCCGATTTTTTAGTTTTGGTGTTTTTTTCTCATTTTAGTAATTTTTTTAAGTTTTTGGCATTTATTTTTATTTTGGTGATTTTTTTAAATTTTAGTGATTTTTTTCATCTAAGCGATTTTTTCATTTTGGCGATTTATTTTAGTGTTAAGTTTTTTTCCAATTGGATGCTTTTTTCGTTTTGGTTATTTTTCGGGTCTTGCGTTTTTAATTTGATACCTTCTTTCTCGATTTATTAGGTTTAAGCTTTTTTTAATTTGGTGCTGTTTTAGTTTAGGTGCTTTTTTCTCATTTTAGCGATTTATTTAGGCTTTTTGCGTTTTGTTTTATTTAGGCGATTTATTTTTCATTTTGGCGATTTATTCATTTTACCGGTTTTTTTCGTTTTGGCAATTTTTTTAAGGTATTTGGCGCTTATTTTTAAATTTTGCGATTTTTTTAGTTTTGGTGCTTTTTTATTTTTTTAGCGATTTTTTTAGTTTCTAACGTTTATTTTTATTTGGCGATTTTATTTCATTTTGGTGATATTTTTTATTTTAACGTCTTTTTTTATTTTGGCGATTTATTTTATTACTAGATTTTTTTGTGCTGTGCCTTTTTGGTTTTAGTGATTTGTTCGGGGTTTGGTGTTTTTTAGGTTTGGTGCTTTATTCTCGTTTTAGCGATTTTTTAAGGTTTTCGGCATTTTTTATTTTTGAGATTTTTTCATTTTGGCAATTTATTTCATTACAGCGATTTTTTCATTTCTGCAATTTATTTTAGTGCTAGAATTTTTTTAATTTAGTGCTTTTCTCGTTTTGGCGATTTTTTCGGATTTTGGCGATTTTTTTCGGTTTGGCAATTTTGTAATTTCGTGACGTTTTTGTTTCACCGGTTTTCAAAATTTCAATACTTTGCCTCTTACGCACAGTGTCGTGAATTAAAAAAAAGTGGTAAAAAGTCCGCAACTTTTGAACTAGTCAACCGATTTCGATGAAACCAACTGTTTTGGAAAGTAGAATACACTCAAAATACGAGTTCTTCTACATGTGCGTATTCCGTTATGATATAATTTAATATGTGAAAATTGCTCCATACATGTCCAATAGGTTAAACTGCAGCATTGATGTCGTTTTAATATTTTGATGCTAAGAACTTAAACAATCAAAACAAGAACAATCTTAATATGAAAGTTTGCTTACCTTTTTCTTTTTAGAAATTCCAATTTTTTCCTTTTTTAAATTTGTTCGTGTTTTGTTTATTTATTGATCTTTTTTTGTTAAAGACGACTAAAATTTTTTAATCGTCCTCCTTGACGTTTGTTGTGAGTCAAATCGTGTTGTACAAACCAAAATAAACTGACATATGTTACGTTTTTTAATATAAATCATCAACACTCGTGTTCTAAAACCCCAAAAAATAAATAATGCTAACATGTTAGCGTTTTTCATTGGCGAGTCGTGTTCTACAAACAGGCTATTAGTCTTTTGTTTATGCACGAGAATAGGGTTGCCGTTTTTTTAAGCTGGAAACATAATTTCGTATGAAAAAATATAAACTAAAACTATTTTGTAACATGTTGGCAACAGTACGGTTTAGTACATATTTGACATAGGGGCGAATTAACGTAAGCTGCACGACAAAGTCGAGTCGCGATATACAAACGCTTTTCATTACGTTGTCGTTGGCTCGTCGTGAGTCGCCCTTGTCGCTTTCTACAAACAGTCTATAAGTTACTCGTTTGTTGCACTCATAGCTATACAAACAAATAACGCCGTTATATCAAAACTATCCAATGAAAACCATATTTAATATCCCACCTGACCTGAGGTCCGATAAAAAACGAATGCTCACTATGAGAAGAAATTTCGAAACAAAATTGTTCAATATTTGTTCGCAAATCTAAAAAAAATCAAATATTCGCTAAAGCTTCGAACTTAAAACTTATTTCTTCTTTTTAGGGTTCCGTACACCAAAGGTGAAAAAAGGAACCCTGTTTTCGCTACGCTGTCCGTCTGTCCGTCACACGGTATTTTCTCAGGAACCGTAAGAGCTACGGACATGAAATTTGGACAGAGTATGTAGAACCTTGGCCACTACAAGAAAAAATACATGAAAATTAAAAATTAAAGGGTGCTCCAAAACGAGAGAAGAAAAATTTTAAAATCTCATATAATATACATACAATTGTATGTACATATGTATATTGACACTTGAAATTTGTAAAATTAGTCTATTTTTATATAGACTACAACAATTAACATTAAAATATTAAAAAATTTTAATTAAAGGGTGGTCCATCAGTTAATGCAATTTTGACTATGTAATTTTGACAACTTGCCATATCTTGGAGACCGTAAGAGGTAAACTCTTGAAATTTTCAAAAACGGTAAAACTAAAAAATCCGATAATTATAAAATCGCCAAACCGAAAAAAATCGCCAAAAACCTGAAAAAAATCGCCAAAATTTAAAAAAAGCGCCCAATCGAAAAAAATCGACAAAATTAAAAAAAAATTGTAGCACTAAAATAAATCGCCAAATTCGAAAAAATCGTTTAAATGAAAAAAATCGCCAATATGAAAAAAACGTCAAAAACCGAAAAAAATCGCCAAAACGCGAAAAATGCGCCAAAACCAAAATAAATGTTTATGTGAAAAAAAATCGCCAAAATGAAAAAAATCACCAAAATTAAAAAAAAATCGCCAAATTTAAAAAAATCGCCAAAACGAAAAAAATCGCCAAAATTTAAAATAAACGCCAAAAACCGAAAAAATCACCGATATGAAAGAACGCCAAAATTAAACAAAATCGCCAAAATAAAAAAAACGCCAAAATAAAAAAACGCCAAAATAATAAAAATCGCCAAAATTAAAAAAACTTCAAAAACCAAAAAAAAAATCGCCAAAACGTGAAAAAGTGCCAAAACTCAGAAACCCAGCTAAAAAAAATATATATGGTCCATATATTTTTAATATATGAATGTATATAACTATATATGAATATGTATGAATTCATGTATGGAAATATATGGGATTATGCATGGCAAAACTATTATATATGAACTAATATATGGACTAATATATGAAATGTATTATAACATATGAGCTCATATATGAAAATTTAATTATGAAGCTCTTCATATGTGGATCCATATATAAATATAAGATTTTTTATATATGGAGCCATATAAAGGCTTCATTAGTCTTTACTTTCTGTTGCTATTCTGTGCCGTTCTTTTCCGTATAAAATATTTTGCAATTACTTTTTCTGTGAAAAAAAATCAGCTGGCAACCTATAGAATTGATTACACTTGTAGACAAAGTATCACAACACATTAATACATACACACTTTTGGCTGTCACTTAACGTTTAATTCTATTTCCTACAGATCTGTCCGCAACAGAACAGAACGAAAAAGGAAAATCTAACCACATATACAGATTTTCAACTAAACAGAAACAAAACAGCTGATTCAGAACAGAACAGCACGTACAAACTAATTCTGCCTTAAGAATGTATACATACATGTTATCTCATATAAGATCGTTTTTGCAATCAAAAAAGCTTCGAATTTTATCACTGCTGAATTGGAAATTCATTAGAAAATACATACGGTATGCAAAGTTTATATGCGTATCCTCAACGTTTAAAAAAGAAAAACTTTTTGTTAAAAAAAACCATTCTTGTATGATTTTATAGATTGTGTCCCCATTTAATATATCAAATAATCAAAAGGATAATCCAGTCATTAATTTTATAGAAAATAACAAAATTCTCTAGACAAGAAACAAAGTTTATATTACTGTATTGAAAACTATTGTTAGACGGATTATTTTTTCTTTTATAATGAATTGCATTAGTTTTTAATCTGATTTCTTAAGCTAAATGTTATGTACGAATATGATTTATTTGTTTTTTAAATAATTGATTCACCTTTTGATGAATGAAATGACTTTTAGTTCGTTTTGAATTATTTGTCCAAACAAATGTTTCATTAAATACAGCCTCTCTATCTCTCAAGTCTAAAACAATTTAATTTTAGTAATTTAATTTATTGCACAGCAGTGCGCCTTAGTGAATCAAGATTGTATGAATATGAACTCTGCATACTGTGGGCGGAATTTACACATACATACATGTATGAAAATGTATGAATATATATAATCATATATGCCCATATACCCTCATTTTTCGGATCCGAGCCATATATGGGATATCATATATGCTCCATACATATTTTTTTAGCTGGGAAGCTAAAAAAATGCTTAAAACCGAAAAAAACCAAAAACGAAAAAAAATGCTAAAACTATAGTTTATATTGTTCGTATTGAATTACATATCTCGTGCCCGTACGGAACCCTTCGTACGCGGGTTAAAGTCGCACTTCACTGAATTTATTTAATTTGGTGCTTTATTTTAGTTTTTGTGCTTTTTCTCGTTTTAGCGATTTTTTAGATTTTGTAATTTTTTTAATTTGCCGATTTTTTAGTTTTGGTGTTTTTTCTCATTTTAGTAATTTTTTTAAGTTTTTGGCATTTATTTTTATTTTGGTGATTTTTTTAAATTTTAGTGATTTTTTTCATCTAAGCGATTTTTTCATTTTGGCGATTTATTTTAGTGTTAAGTTTTTTTCCAATTGGATGCTTTTTTCGTTTTGGTTATTTTTCGGGTCTTGCGTTTTTAATTTGATACCTTCTTTCTCGATTTATTAGGTTTAAGCTTTTTTTTAATTTGGTGCTGTTTTAGTTTAGGTGCTCTTTTCTCATTTTAGCGATTTATTTAGGCTTTTTGCGTTTTGTTTTATTTAGGCGATTTATTTTTCATTTTGGCGATTTTTTCATTTTACCGGTTTTTTTCGTTTTGGCAATTTTTTTAAGGTATTTGGCGCTTATTTTTAAATTTTGCGATTTTTTTAGTTTTGGTGCTTTTTTATTTTTTTAGCGATTTTTTTAGTTTCTAACGTTTATTTTTATTTGGCGATTTTATTTCATTTTGGTGATATTTTTTATTTTAACGTCTTTTTTTATTTTGGCGATTTATTTTATTACTAGATTTTTTTGTGCTGTGCTTTTTTCGTTTTAGTGATTTGTTCGGGTTTTGGTGTTTTTAGGTTTGGTGCTTTATTCTCGTTTTAGCGATTTTTTAAGGTTTTCGGCATTTTTTATTTTTGAGATTTTTTCATTTTGGCAATTTATTTCATTACAGCGATTTTTTCATTTCTGCAATTTATTTTAGTGCTAGAATTATTTTAATTTAGTGCTTTTCTCGTTTTGGCGATTTTTTCGGGTTTTGGCGATTTTTTTCGGTTTGGCAATTTTGTAATTTCGTGACGTTTTTGTTTCACCGGTTTTCAAAATTTCAATACTTTGCCTCTTACGCACAGTGTCGTGAATTAAAAAAAGTGGTAAAAAGTCCGCAACTTTTGAACTAGTCAACCGATTTCGATGAAACCAACGGTTTTGGAAAGTAGAAGTGTTGAGATTTTTAGAAATCATATTTTGAGGCACCCTGTTGTAAGACAGGGTAGCTCCAAAGCGCCTCAAAGTGGGAAAGTGCGGGTATCGAGATTCTTTTGGAGCTTGTAACTTTTGTAAATAGGGACCGATTTCAATAATTTTTTCAGCAGGACAATCTACTTTAAGAAATAAAAGTTAAACATTCGTATAGTATCATTTTATCTCTTTCAGTTTTCAAGTTATTTGACTTGAAAAATTTATTTTTAGGGTTCCGTACACCAAAGGTGAAAAAAGGAACCCTATTGTTTTCGCTACGCTGTCCGTCTGTCCGTCACACGGTATTTCCTCAGGAACCGTAAGAGCTACGGACCTGAAATTTGGACAGAGTATGTAGAACCTTGGCCACTACAACAACAAATACATGAGAATTAAAAATTAAGGGATGTTCCAAAACGAGCAACGAAAAATGTTAAAATCCCGTGTAATATACATATAATTGTATGTACATATGTACGTATATTGACACTTGAAATATGTAAAGTTAGTGTATTTTTGTATAGACCACAACAATTAACACTAAAATTTAAAAAAAATTTAAATTAAAGGGTGGTCCATCAGTTAATGCAATTTTGACAACTTGCTATATCTTGGAAACCGTAAGAGGTAAAGTCTTGAAATTTTCAAAAATGTTAAAACTAAAAAATCTGAAAATTATAAAATCGCCAAACCGAAAAAATCGCCAAAATTAAAAAAAATTTCTAACACTAAAATAAGTCGGAAAATTCGAAAAAATTGTCCAAATGAAAAAAATCGCCAAAATGAAAAAAGCGCCAAAAACCGAAATAATCGTTAAAATGAGAAAAAACGTGTCAAAACTAACAAAAAGCGCCTAAATGAATAAAGTATCCAAAATGAAAAAACGTCAAGGTCCGAAAATCACCAAAAAAAATAAAAAATTGCAAAACTAAAAAAATTACCAAAATGGAAAAAAAATCCAAAAACGGAAAAAATCGCCAAAATTAAAAATATCGCCATAATAAAAAAATCGACAAAATTAAAAAAACGTCAAAAACGAAAAAAATGCCAAAACTATATTTTATATAGGCTACTAAAGTTTGTATTGAATTACATATATCGTGTCCGTACGGAACCGTACGTGCGCCGGTCAAAGTCGCACTTTACTGAATTTATTTTATATTTTTTTCTAGATCTTGGTTTTGTGTTATATTTTTAAGTTGTTTGGGGATGAATCGAACCGGTAATCTTTTGACTAATAGACTGACGTACTTACCACTCAGCTAAAGAGCAAATCGCTATTAAATAAGCAAATAATGAATACACTCAAAATACGAGTTCTTCTACATGTGCGTATTCCGTTATGATATAATTTAATAAATAATTTTGTTGAGTAATGGAATAGATTAGAAAAATTAAATATTAAAAAATTTTCGAGTTTTTGCGCCATGTATAACATGAAATTTGGTTAGTTTAGTTTATTGAAAAAAATTTCTGTGTTTGTCGTATCAACAAATTAATTTTTTATATTAACTAAATATATATTTCAATTTAAATTAATTATGAACAATTTGTTTTACTGGTTGCATTTTGATGACATTTTTTTCTGTGTATACATATATATTTCGGGAGAACCGATTATTTATTTTTGCTGATTTTCATACCCAATTATGATAAGACAAGTGCGGTCGTTTCAGTCCAACTCCGAGTTGTCTAACTTGTTTGGGAGCTTCAAAAAAAGCATTTCAGGCGACCCATAGAAAATCTGTACAGACAGACGGATAGACGGACAGACGGACATGTTTTTTTCATCTCCTGTTCATAAGGATCCAAATGAATATTGTAGAAGTTACAAAAATCTGGACAAACCTATATATACCCTTTACCATTTTTGGTGAAGGGTGTACAAATACAGGGTGTTTTTTTAGAGGTATAGAACTTCGAATTGAAATAAAACACAAGAAAATCGTTTTAATGTCCATCAATTTGGCTTTATTGGAAGGATAATTTTATGCCATTAATGTTTAAATATGATTTCGGGCATGTGGCCGCCGCGGCTGGCTCGAATAAAGCCAATTGTACAGGTCCAATTTTCAACCACTTTTTCGAGCATATGGGGCCGTATGTTGGCAATAACGCCACGAATGTTGGCTTCCAAGTCCCCTAACGTTTCTGGTTTGTTGGCGTAGACGAGCGACTTCACATATCCCCAAAGAAAATAATCCAATGGTATCAAATCACACGATCTTGGTGGCCAATTGACAGGTCCATTCCGCGAAATTATGCTCTCATCGAATGTTTCCTTCAATAAATCGATTGTGACGAGCGCTGTGTGACATATAGCGCCGTCTTATTGGAACCACAACTCATCCACATTCATGCCATCCAATTCGGGAACAAAATAGTCGGTTATCATGGCTCTATACCGGTCTCCGGTGGCGAATCGATTCATTCGGGTCCTCTTCAACACTTTGCTCTACAGCGGCAATTGTTTCTTCGGTGCGCACTGTTCGATGTCTCTGCGGATTCGTATTATCACATAGAGTAAACGTAGTGCGAAAACGATCCATGGTTAACCGAATTAATTGCTCTGATGGACGATTATGTCGACCATAAAATGGACGGAGCTTGCGGTAAACTTCGTGAACTGAACCATTATTTTCGAAATAAATTTGCACGATTTGCAAGCGTTGTTCTTTTGTCAACCGGTTCATGATGAAATGGCAAACCAAACTAAATATTAATCACTTGACAGCTGACAAAATGGCCGCCAGTTAAAAAAGTGATGCCAACTTAAAGTTCTATACCTCAATAAAAAACACCCAATAGAAATGTCATAGTATAAAAAATATCTTCTTCAGAAGAATTACACAAAATCCTGATATAACAAAAAAGGTAAGGACATTATTATATGTGTTAATCGCAAAATATTGTTTTCATTCTGAAGTGAAATTATTTGTGCAAATAATTTGCAGTTTCTTGATAGGAAAATGTCTGTGTAATAAATTCGAATACCGACAAGGGATGTTACATTGCACAACATGGATAAAAAATTTGCACATTTCACTTCAGAATATAGCAAAAGATTAAGATTAATTTGCTATAAATTGTTGCGGGACACTATTTTGCAAGGTTCAAATGTTATCTGCACAATTTTTTTATTATATGCCATCATCAGGTTTGTTTTGACAAGTGACCTGCATTACCCTACGCACGTTACAGTTGCTAGTGTTGCATTGTTGCTAGAATGTGCAAGATACACAGTGTGACACAGGTTATTATAAAAAAAAACAAACGGATTAAAACAAATAACATTTTTGAATGAAAATAACCACATACTATTTTGCTGATATCCTAGTGGAAAGAATAGTCCTTGGGCTGATTAAAATGACGAATTGGTGGGCGATCGCAAAAATTCTTTTCAGGCATATATAAATATAAAAGTTTATAGAAAATATTTATATATATATATATATATATATATATATATATATATATATATATTTATATATATATATCTATATATACATATACACATACATGCATACCTATGTTCAAATATAAAAAAAGATGGAGATTTGGAGGGAAAATATACGTTTCGAGAAGGGAAAGTAAAAATGGCTAATCAGGAAAAATTGTCTGGAACATTGAAAAATCCATAGGAAAATAGTATAGATTGCACATATAGCTCTAAATACACATCGATCAGAAAGTAAAAAGCCGTCTGAGTGTTCGCACAAGTTAAAACAAAATAAAAATAGAATTTTAATTTTTAATTATTGTATGTGTATGGGTAATGGATGTCCATATTAGAACAATCATTGATAACTCTCAACTTTCGGCTTCTCAACACGCATATACCAATGGCAAATCGGTTGAGACTGCCTTACACTCGCTTGTAGGCTGCATAGAAAAATCACTCGAGCATAAAAATTATACAATGGTACCCTTTAATAATATTCACCCGTCGGCAATCATTCAGAGCTGGAGATCGACCGGGGGACTTATCAGCTTATTGAAAATCTACTACTACGCAGAATAATCACTTCTAACATGGGAGCAGCTACCATCAGAAGGCAGGCCCACAGGGGCACACCTCAGGGTGGTGTGCTGTCACCCTTGCTGTAGAATGTGACAGTAAATAATCTGCTAAGAAAATTGGAATCCATGAACAGTTGCATACGCGGATGATGTGGCGATTGCAATATCAGGTTTCCACCTGGATACTATATCACAGAGACTTCAAAATGCACTAAAAGAGGTTAGTGCTTGGTGCTCACGGAGCGGTCTCAGTGTCAACCCGGAAAAAACGGAACTAGTTCTCTTTTCCAGGAGATACAAAATTCCCAACTTCAACCACCCAAAGCATTACCCTCATCCTGTCGGATAAAGCCAAATATCTGGGGGATGTCCTCGATAGTAAACTTTTCTGGAAAGAAAATCTTCAGGCAAGGATAATAAAAGCCACAACGGCAATGTACGTCTGTAGAAATGCAATCGGTCCCACATGGGGAATAAATCCCTAGGGAGTCGGTTGGATACTAAATTATTTTATGGAATTTCGGTGTGGTGGAAAGCACTCGACTCAGCAAGTAATCAGTCCCATATAGAGGGAATACTCCGTAAAATGGCACTTATGATAACAGGTGCTTTAAGATCAACGCCAACTAAAGCGCTCTTCGCTATGTTGGGCTGGCTTCCGGTGAACTTAACAGCTAGAAAGCTAGCTCTATGCACCACCGTCAGACTGAACGCAATAAGCGCATGGAACCACCAACTTTAGGGACATGCAAGTATTTTAGGTGTAGTAAATAACATACCGGAACTTATAGACTACTGCATTCCGAAACCCTACTTCAATAGAAATTTCCAATTTTCATTGACAGAGGGGTTTTCCCCACGGAACGGAGCCATACAGATCAACACGGACGGCTCAAGGAAGGGGGGAGGAGTTGGAGGAGGAGTTTTCATTCCGGAATATGGAATTAAAATGACCTTCAGACTCCCTAATGAATGTAGCATAGTACAGGCAGAGTTATCTGCTATTAAAAGAGCCACACACTGGCTAAGGTTCCATCGGATTTCAAATAGAGATATCCATATTTTAACTGACAGCAAATCTGCTATTAAGTCCCACATTGGGGTGTATACCACATCATTTCTTGTCCAAGAATGTCGTATAGCCCTGGATGGACTTGCGCAGCACTCAAATATTTTGCTAACTGGGTGCAAGGGCACGGTACTATTTCAGGAAACATAGTTGCGGATGAACTAGCAAAGAGGGGAACCCTACTAAGAGAGGTCGATATCGACAATCTTTGTGGACTCTCGCTCTCATCCTGCTGGAGACGCTTTGATGGTACCTTTCTTGAAGTAGCACAAATTAGATGGCAAAATGAGCCCACTTGTGCAATAGCGAGAACCCTCTGGCCTCGTTTGGACTCTCGTAGAATCTCATGAACTTCAATAGGAAGCATTTGAGAGATATAGTGGCCACTTTGACTGGTCACTGTACCTTCGGAACCCATGCTAAACGTATGGGTCTCCCGCATAATGACTACTGCCATAGTTGCAATGACGAGAAAGAGGAAGAAAGTATCCAACATCTCCCATGTTTTTGTGCCGCCATGGAGGATCTCCGTCTGTACCATGTGTATGGGTAATGAAACCTCAAGAAAAAGTTAAAAGAAAAGCAATTTGAGCTGAAAAGAAAAGTAACTTAACACCTGCAAATTAATTGTAATAAAATAAACGGAAAGTTTAAAACAAAAAACAAAACGTAAGTGATGCGAACTAGTCAGAAAATTGTTTTTGGGCTGACGAAAGAATTCATATATGTATATTATAGCTGGCTATACGAGGAACACAAAAAATAAAAACAAAGGCAACAGCAGTGGGGAGAACGGCGACAGCAAAATAACCATCTATGGTGCGAACAAAGAAAGAGGCCCCGAGAAAAAGTCACGCAAAAAATATATATAAGATAATCAAGGACGAAACCTTGATTTAAAAAAATTACTGTCATAATAAAAAAACCAAAAATCCGATTTGTTTTTGCTTCGAACTCCAGATTCGAATTAATTTTATTTGTTAATAATTTTTATAATTCTTCTATTTTACACGATTTGATTTTATTAAGCATTTTAAATACGGGTCACATTATTTATTGCAATATGATTTCACAACAGGGTTCAATATACTAATTTCTAGGTCATATTTATTTATTATTGTTTGCACAGATAATAAGGGTGTTAACTATAACGAGTGTATTAACTATAATAAGGGTATTAACTACCCCCCGTTTAAGTATCAGCGTCCCGCTGATTAGACCGATTCTTTGGCGGTAGGTTCAGGTGACTGTATAGCTTAAATTTTAAGTGTTGCAAATATTCTTCTCCAAATGACAACAATGATCATTGTAATGACGGCTAGTAAATAATAGCCAGTCAAGTGTGACCAGAATGACAGATGCAAGTGGTATTTTAGATGCCCAATATGTTCATTATTCTTTTCGTGAAGTTCATGCAAAAGATTCATAAACATTAGCAAGCAAAGGCGGCAGAACTTGTACAGTAGTTATTTTTCCATTTTTAAATTTCTTGTCCCAAATTTCAATTGTTTCGTTAAAACTTTTAACTAAGTACGTACCATATAGGTTTCTGTCTCCCTTCTGCGAGTGAATGGTACCTTTAAAATTTGCAACAAATATAATGCCGTCTTCTAGTAGTTCAATCACGACCTCTTTGTTTGACAGAAAGGTACAATTTGCGTTGATACCTCTCAAGATTCTTGGCAAGCAGTCGTCATTATTAAGCTTCTTTAGCTGCTGTATGTTGCAAATTGTTGTATTACTTATCGCCATGCAGTCACCGCTAATGCCGTAAACGTTGTCATGGTTCAGCAGAACTGAGCCATATTTCAAAGCAATTTGTCTGTTTTCAATTGCCTTGATCGTAATTCTTTCATATTTCTTTGGGTTCACTTTGGGTATTGACAGAACGTACAATAGCAAAGTTCCGTTCGAAAATATACTCGGCCTCCCGTATTCAATAGCCTCTACCTCGTTGCTGTATGATAGTGAATCTACTTCGGAGACTATTCGGTAAATTTCTTCCATATCTAAAAGATTGGTATTGATTATGCCACTTTTCGCTAGCTGACAGTCTCGTACAACTTCTTCAATATCCTCTTTAACGATAAGCAGCTGATTTAACGACTCATTTGTAAATTCCTCTGCTTCAGACTTAGATATTTCGTTATTGAAAGTTTTAATTAAATTGTTCATTCTCTTCACAATCTCACTAGTTGTATCAAATAGCTTGTTATTTATGGTATATTGGTGTTCATTGTTATCTATTAGTTTCTCCTGACCTTGCAATACTTGGTTCCAGTCCGCTGCATCTGGATTCCCAGCAACCCATTTCCATGCTGAACCAATCCAATCTATAGATCTTTTATTTCTTTTAATATCCTTGATTGAATTTATTCGATCGTAAGACTTTTGAAGGTAGTATTGGAACGTCAACTTGTTAAGTTCATTGTTTTCAATGGAAAAAAAACTTCTGCAGTGGCATTAAGCATTCTTTCTAGTTTTTCGATGTTTATAACATGTACAATATTGAAATATTTTCTTTTCCCCCTTTTTTTAAATTTTGAATCATAATTAGTAAAAATTTAGACTTATGGTATATTACAAGAACTTCTTATTAACAAATTGGATATAATTTCTATGTGGTTTGCTATATGAATTCTTTGTTGAAATGAATTTCCAATTTTAGTTTTAGCCTTATGGCCCTTAGTAAATTACAATATTTAGCTTTAGCTATTTTTGTGTAAAATTTCATGTTTTACAATATTAGTTTTGATTTGGTTTTTTTTATTAGGCTTTATTATATAATTTTCTTTTAAAAAACAGTTTTTCATTTAATCATACCTTTTCTTATTTAAATGTGTTCTTAACTAATTGTGCTCGGGTATGGGGTTTTTTACATGGGATTTATGGTATTTTCTTCCTTTTTGTGTATAAAACGTTACCCGATTGTCCCTAAAAACCTAGTTCTGTTTATAAAGTGGTTTATGCTTTGGTTTAATTTGTTTGTCCCGGACAAGAACATTTTGGTTCTCTTCTAAACTTATTGGAACTGATCTATTCTTATTCAATCGGTCATTAGTGGTTTTCTGATTACTCTCAATAAGACCACGAATGTTCTGGTTTACCTGATCAAGGAAGTTAACCAATTGTTGGTAATTAAATCTTTCAGATCTGTTGAAAAATATGTCCGAAGTCTTCATTTTTATAACTGAATGTATTGTGTTGTTATAACGGTCTACGGCAAAGTATATCATGTCTTTAGGATTTAAGTTCTTTATTTCCTTAGATATGCAACGATAAATTTCTATTAGCGTTGAGTGGAATCTCTCCACTTGCCCGTTAACCTCACTTTTCTTTGTAGGTGTAAGATAAATTTCAATATTTAGAGATCTAATAAAGTTTAATGTTGTAGGGGTAAGGAACAACAATTGTACGTGGTACTGTAAAGTAATGAAGGAGTTTAGTTAGTTTAGCCCTTAGGTGAATAGCAGAACGATTTTTAATATGAAAAAGTTTGGCCAACTTGGAAAATTTATCGATGCAACTTATGAATTTAAATCCTTGAATTTCGAAAATATCCACATGCAAGATTTAACAACGATACTTAGGGATAGGTGTTGAATGTATCTTGGGTTTAATGGGGTGTCTTTCGTACCTATTCAACCTACATACTTCGCAATGTGTAATTGTGAATAAGGCTCGCCATGCGGGGAAAATAATAATTTTCCAATATTTGCAGGCCGTTTTCTTTGGGGCAACGATGGGCTCTCCTATGCTCGTTTTCTATTATTTCACAGACTCTTTCTGGATTATTGACATCCTCCACTACCCGTTAGGTGATTCTTATCTTATAGGAAACGAAATTATTTAAATAAACTCTATTTAGCAATGTGATACAACAGTCAGGAATTTTTATACCATTCACACAGCTTGGATTAAGGCACCCTTTTAATGTTTGTGTCAAGGTTTGGGAGCTGATTTGATCTAAAGTAGCATGATAAGAGTAGAAATATGTAAAATATAGTGCAAATTTTAGTGTAGTAAAGTCTGCTCAGACGAAGTCCTTTAGAAAACTCGAAATTAAATGCTAGCATGAGTGAAATGTGCATGCAAGGTTTCAATACAGTAGCTTGTGTTTTAAATTTATCTAGTTGGTAACATACATAAGTCTATTTTTTTGGCAAAATTTCAGTTCTCTTCCATATAATATTTCAATACAAATTTGGTAAACGTGGCCCTACTTCCCTAATTTAACAATCGGTGCTTTCAGATTTTTCCTGTTTGTAAATCCTTTAACTTAAATTCTTAATTTTGAGCTTAAAGTGCGTGTCCATGCCCCCAATAGAAACTTCCAGGATTTAAAATCTTTCTTTGTGATCTCTAATTTAGATTTATTTGTGTATTGAATTTAAGCTCTCTAGTGCAAATTCTAGATTGAAATGTTATGGCCGTTACCCCAGTCTCCGTCACTTTTTTAAACTAAAGATTTTGTTATAAGCAGCGCTCATTTATCATCGTACCCCTTTTAAGATGATAGCTTTTAGTTAAAACTTCAGTTAAAACCTTCAGTAAAAAATGTTCATGGCCTCTGCCTCTCCTGGTTAAAGTATTTGGATTTTTAGATTTTTCTATTTGGTTTCTCATCTTGACCTCTTGCGTATCCAACTTCAGCTCTCTACTGAAAATTTAATTATTTAATTCTTATGGGCGTATTCCTGTCCACTTTTTTAAATAAATTTTTTGCCAGTGCCAATCATACGTGTCAAGTTTCATTGGAAACGGATATTAATATTTAAATAATTAGTAGATTTAAATCTGCTTATCTGAAGTACATGAAATAGGAGGTTTAACTTGTATGGGCGTGTTCACTTCCCTTTTTTTCAACGATATTTTATAACTACAACAACAACATTTGTGCCTAATTTCAATAAAATCGCTTGGGATAAACATTTTAAATTTGCTCTTTTAATTGTGTGCTTTATTGGAATAGCTCCGCCCCCTGGTTAAAATCTCCGGGTTTTCAGATTTTTCTTGTTAGTTGTTAATCTAGACCTACTTGTGTATTAAATTTCAGCTAACTAGCAGTGTATTTTCTCCATAAGGATCATTCTAGTGTGCCAGAATGCCCAGTGTATATTCTCCATAAGGATCATTCTAGTGTGCCAGAATGCCCAGTGTATTTTCTCTATAAGGATCATTCTAGTGTGCCAGAATGCCCAGTGTATTTTCTCCATAAGGATCATTCTAGTGTGCCAGAATGCCCAGTGTATTTTCTCCATAAGCATCATTCTAGTGTGCCAGAATGCCCAGTGTATTTTCTCCATAAGGATCATTCTAGTGTGCCAGAATGCCCAGTGTATTTTCTCCATAAGGATCATTCTAATTAGAATAGTTATGGGCATTCTGGCACACGTGTATTTTCTCCATAAGGAAGGATATTCCAATACATGTATTTTCGCGTAAGGACGGATATTCCAATACATTTTTTTTCTCATAAGAAAGGATATTCTAATACATATATATATTCCTACAACAAAGTTAACTTCAAATGAGAATATATATTTTTCTCATAAAAAGTTTAACGAAGACATTTTCGTAAATGGAACAATTCGAATGAGATTCTCATTTGAGTAATTTTATTAAAATGAGAATTCGATTGACTCGAATATTGACAGAACGTACAATAGCAAAGTTCCGTTCGAAAATATACTCGGCCTCCCGTATTCAATAGCCTCTACCTCGTTGCTGTATGATAGTGAATCTACTTCGGAGACTATTCGGTAAATTTCTTCCATATCTAAAAGATTGGTATTGATTATGCCACTTTTCGCTAGCTGACAGTCTCGTACAACTTCTTCAATATCCTCTTTAACGATAAGCAGCTGATTTAACGACTCATTTGTAAATTCCTCTGCTTCAGACTTAGATATTTCGTTATTGAAAGTTTTAATTAAATTGTTCATTCTCTTCACAATCTCACTAGTTGTATCAAATAGCTTGTTATTTATGGTATATTGGTGTTCATTGTTATCTATTAGTTTCTCCTGACCTTGCAATACTTGGTTCCAGTCCGCTGCATCTGGATTCCCAGCAACCCATTTCCATGCTGAACCAATCCAATCTATAGATCTTTTATTTCTTTTAATATCCTTGATTGAATTTATTCGATCGTAAGACTTTTGAAGGTAGTATTGGAACGTCAACTTGTTAAGTTCATTGTTTTCAATGGAAAAAAAACTTCTGCAGTGGCATTAAGCATTCTTTCTAGTTTTTCGATGTTTATAACATGTACAATATTGAAATATTTTCTTTTCCCCCTTTTTTTAAATTTTGAATCATAATTAGTAAAAATTTAGACTTATGGTATATTACAAGAACTTCTTATTAACAAATTGGATATAATTTCTATGTGGTTTGCTATATGAATTCTTTGTTGAAATGAATTTCCAATTTTAGTTTTAGCCTTATGGCCCTTAGTAAATTACAATATTTAGCTTTAGCTATTTTTGTGTAAAATTTCATGTTTTACAATATTAGTTTTGATTTGGTTTTTTTTTATTAGGCTTTATTATATAATTTTCTTTTAAAAAACAGTTTTTCATTTAATCATACCTTTTCTTATTTAAATGTGTTCTTAACTAATTGTGCTCGGGTATGGGGTTTTTTACATGGGATTTATGGTATTTTCTTCCTTTTTGTGTATAAAACGTTACCCGATTGTCCCTAAAAACCTAGTTCTGTTTATAAAGTGGTTTATGCTTTGGTTTAATTTGTTTGTCCCGGACAAGGACATTTTGGTTCTCTTCTAAACTTATTGGAACTGATCTATTCTTATTCAATCGGTCATTAGTGGTTTTCTGATTACTCTCAATAAGACCACGAATGTTCTGGTTTACCTGGTCAAGGAAGTTAACCAATTGTTGGTAATTAAATCTTTCAGATCTGTTGAAAAATATGTCCGAAGTCTTCTTTTTTATAACTGAATGTATTGTGTTGTTATAACGGTCTACGGCAAAGTATATCATGTCTTTAGGATTTAAGTTCTTTATTTCCTTAGATATGCAACGATAAATTTCTATTAGCGTTGAGTGGAATCTCTCCACTTGCCCGTTAACCTCACTTTTCTTTGTAGGTGTAAGATAAATTTCAATATTTAGAGATCTAATAAAGTTTAATGTTGTAGGGGTAAGGAACAACAATTGTACGTGGTACTGTAAAGTAATGAAGGAGTTTAGTTAGTTTAGCCCTTAGGTGAATAGCAGAACGATTTTTAATATGAAAAAGTTTGGCCAACTTGGAAAATTTATCGATGCAACTTATGAATTTAAATCCTTGAATTTCGAAAATATCCACATGCAAGATTTAACAACGATACTTAGGGATAGGTGTTGAATGTATCTTGGGTTTAATGGGGTGTCTTTCGTACCTATTCAACCTACATACTTCGCAATGTGTAATTGTGAATAAGGCTCGCCATGCGGGGAAAATAATAATTTTCCAATATTTGCAGGCCGTTTTCTTTGGGGTAACGATGGGCTCTCCTATGCTCGTTTTCTATTATTTCACAGACTCTTTCTGGATTATTGACATCCTCCACTACCCGTTAGGTGATTCTTATCTTATAGGAAACGAAATTATTTAAATAAACTCTATTTAGCAATGTGATACAACAGTCAGGAATTTTTATACCATTCACACAGCTTGGATTAAGGCACCCTTTTAATGTTTGTGTCAAGGTTTGGGAGCTGATTTGATCTAAAGTAGCATGATAAGAGTAGAAATATGTAAAATATAGTGCAAATTTTAGTGTAGTAAAGTCTGCTCAGACGAAGTTCTTTAGAAAACTCGAAATTAAATGCTAGCATGAGTGAAATGTGCATGCAAGGTTTCAATACAGTAGCTTGTGTTTTAAATTTATCTAGTTGGTAACATACATAAGTCTATTTTTTTGGCAAAATTTCAGTTCTCTTCCATATAATATTTCAATACAAATTTGGTAAACGTGGCCCTACTTCCCTAATTTAACAATCGGTGCTTTCAGATTTTTGCTGTTTGTAAATCCTTTAACTTAAATTCTTAATTTTGGGCTTAAAGTGCGTGTCCATGCCCCCAATAGAAACTTCCAGGATTTAAAATCTTTCTTTGTGACCTCTAATTTAGATTTATTTGTGTATTGAATTTAAGCTCTCTAGTGCAAATTCTAGATTGAAATGTTATGGCCGTTACCCCCAGTCTCCGTCACTTTTTTAAACTAAAGATTTTGTTATAAGCAGCGCTCATTTATCATCGTACCCCTTTTAAGATGATAGCTTTTAGTTAAAACTTCAGTTAAAACCTTCAGTAAAAAATGTTCATGGCCTCTGCCTCTCCTGGTTAAAGTATTTGGATTTTTAGATTTTTCTATTTGGTTTCTCATCTTGACCTCTTGCGTATCCAACTTCAGCTCTCTACCGAAAATTTAATTATTTAATTCTTATGGGCGTATTCATGTCCACTTTTTTAAATAAATTTTTTGCCAGTGCCAATCATACGTGTCAAGTTTCATTGGAAACGGATATTAATATTTAAATAATTAGTAGATTTAAATCTGCTTATCCGAAGTACATGAAATAGGAGGTTTAACTTGTATGGGCGTGTTCACTTCCCTTTTTTTCAACGATATTTTATAACTACAACAACAACATTTGTGCCTAATTTCAATAAAATCGCTTGAGATAAACATTTTAAATTTGCTCTTTTAATTGTGTGCTTTATTGGAATAGCTCCGCCCCCTGGTTAAAATCTCCGGGTTTTCAGATTTTTCTTGTTAGTTGTTAATCTAGACCTACTTGTGTATTAAATTTCAGCTAACTAGCAGTGTATTTTCTCCATAAGGATCATTCTAGTGTGCCAGAATGCCCAGTGTATTTTCTCCATAAGGATCATTCTAGTGTGCCAGAATGCCCAGTGTATTTTCTCTATAAGGATCATTCTAGTGTGCCAGAATGCCCAGTGTATTTTCTCCATAAGGATCATTCTAGTGTGCCAGAATGCCCAGTGTATTTTCTCCATAAGCATCATTCTAGTGTGCCAGAATGCCCAGTGTATTTTCTCCATAAGGATCATTCTAGTGTGCCAGAATGCCCAGTGTATTTTCTCCATAAGGATCATTCTAATTAGAATAGTTATGGGCATTCTGGCACACGTGTATTTTCTCCATAAGGAAGGATATTCCAATACATGTATTTTCGCGTAAGGACGGATATTCCAATACATGTATTTTCTCATAAGAAAGGATATTCTAATACATATATATATTCCTACAACAAAGTTAACTTCAAATGAGAATATATATTTTTCTCATAAAAAGTTTAACGAAGACATTTTCGTAAATGGAACAATTCGAATGAGATTCTCATTTGAGTAATTTTATTAAAATGAGAATTCGATTGACTCACAAATATGTATATAAAAGACCAATTAGAAATTAGTTTTAGTTATTGTTATTCAAAGATCCGTGAAATTACATTCAACAACAATGGTAAGAATGAAGTTTAACATAACATTAGAATTTTTTTATTTATTATATGAAAGTTTAAGAAATACATATAAAATTTAACTAATTTTTTTGTTTGTTTTTAGATCTATCAACAAATAATTAACATTGCGCAAGGAATAAAATCTGAATACACAAAAATTGATGATATTCCCTTAAATGAACCTTACAAGATTTTAAATTTTGAATGGAAGGTTACACAATATGGATCCAAAGTTATTGCATATTTAAACAACAATAAGTGGTTTTATCTTCCGCAAAGAATCGTTAAATATTTAAACAGAGAGGATCCTTACTTATCAAAAATGAATGACAAAATTTGGACAATTATTTACAAAGGACGTCAATCACCAAATGGTTCAGCAATTTTATGTAGTTACACAATTTTTAAAACAATAAATATATTTAGTAAAGTGAAGTGACTCCTTTTATTTATTGATTTTTGTTTTTATGTTAAACATGCACATGCACGTTAACAAAGTGAATTTGAAATCCATTTCAGGAAAATTTAGTTCAAAAAAATTAAAATAAAATGTATATATTTCAAATTCATTTAAATTTTATGAAAATGAGAGTTTATGCTTAAAATAAGTTATCTTATTTATTTTCATTTTAAGAAAAAGGATAGGACATTTAAAAATTTGATGAAAGTTAAACATGCATGTACAAGACATGAAATTTAAACATGCATGTGCAAGACACATGGTCATATGTATATGTATGCATTACAAGTTTTATTACTTTTTGCACTTATATAGAAATTTTCAAAATTCTCACCAAAAAAATAAATTACATGAAAAAATATTCCTATAAGGAAGGATATTTCCATTGCATGTAGTGCGTAAGCATGCTTTTGCATGCTTTTTCGTGTCATAGCATTTAGATGTATTTTGCTTTACTCTAATTTTCATTTTAAAAGAAAAAAAGGATAGGACATTTAAAAATTAACATGCACATTCAAGACACATGATATTAAGTATTTTTAAAGTATTAAGAACGAGAGACATGCGTATGCATGCTTTTTGCGCGTGTAGATTCACGTGGGTGCCTTGGTGAAATTTACATTTTATTTGTTCTGAGAAAAAGGGTATGCGAAAAAACTAATTATAAAAAAAATATCTTTCTATGAAGGACAAACAAATATTTTTCCTTTATTGCTTAAACTCACTAATTTACAACATCATCAATGTAGATAAATATGAAGATTTTCCAATTACAGGTAATTTTCTATAGATGAATGTATGCATATATTGCGTGTAGAAAAAAAAGTATAAAATAAAACATTTTTCTAAACAAAATTCTAGTCTTGTGACATTATTCAAAAACGAAGTGTTGTGTGAAAAAAAACTAAAATAATATTTAAAAATGAATAGTAACAAATTATATTGTGAAATATGTCAAATAGTTACTTTTTCAAACAGTTCAAATAAAAAACGACATTATCTGAATCAACATGGAATAAAATTAAAAACTAAAAAATTTTGGGATACTCCTTTATATAGGAGAATAATTAACAAAAATAAGGAAATGAGAGAATCTAAACCATCAACATCAACATCTACTGAGCCCGCAACATCGACATCTACTATAGCAGTCGCAACACCTACAGCAATTACAGAATCATCAACAGCAACACACGAGAGCTACCATCATCTATTAGAAGGCGATGAAGATCTATTTTTAAACATTAGAGAGCCCATCGATATTAGGGAGGTAATAGTTTTGCCACCGGTGGATGTAGCAGCATATTTATTTTTACATGATGGGCAGGATGAAATTCTTTTAGACGCATTAAGAAGGGTCGAAAATATGGGTTAATAAAATAATGTAAAATATTTTTCCATTTTTTATTATTAAATAAATGAATATGTTTTTTTCTTTTAAATAAATATTTTTATTATCTTAACTTTTTGAAAATTACAGTTTTTACATTTACTGACATTATATATGTTATAATAGAATTTCATTAGTTTGTTTGCTTCTTCCTCTATTCTCATATTTTGTCTTCTTTTATATGAACATGAACAAGTGTCGGGTCCACAAGTTTCATTCTCATTAGACCATGAACAATCTTCATAATGCTCTCCAAATTTGTTTTTCGTTGTTTTTAAGTTATTTACTTCTTCGAGATGTGATTGAATATTAATCAGTTTATATCTATCTTCGTTGGAGACAATGTTTGAACATCTTTTTAAAAATGCATATATATCGTTGAGTAACATCCTTACAAATAAGTGTGACTGAGTATGTAGACCAAATGTTTGTGAATAAACAATAATGTTGTTGGACGGTGGACGGCCTAGTAAATCAAACACAGATTTCAGCTTAACTTCAATTTGTAACTTGACGTGATGTGATGCTTTAATCTATAATTTAATTACAATAAATTGGAGTACAGAGTTTTGTTTCTTATTTAAATTCCACTTACACTTGTGCTTTTTTCAAACTAAATGAAAATTTACTAGTGTCCGGTCTCACAACGGAGTTTGCCAGTCACAAACGTAAAATTCACTGATAAATAACATTTTTAATGAATCTACAATTTAAACTTGATTTGCATATATATAATGAACTCAACAATTTGCGCAACTAATATTTCTTTTCAATATGGCGAATATATATCTATTCATTTGTCAGACGACATATTAGTCAGGTTTTTCTGCTTGATGTTACCAGTGTTGCCAGATGATGTTTACAACAAACAGTGGAGTGATAAAGTAACTTTACCGCGCAACATCCCCCCTTCGTAAACTTCGTGCAGGCTGCATGGGGTTTACCCTTTTACATCTAACTTCGCTAACTTGACTGCAGGTCGTGTGAAAATGCCATCCTTAGTTTTGACAACAGCGCTCCGTACCTGGTTATCTTTCGCGCGACAAACGTCGATAACTACACCTCTCTGCCAACTGTTTCTTTTCGCATTTTCGTCGACGACAATCACGACGTCACCGATGGCAATAGGGTCTGCTACACTCTCATGCCATTTTGCGCGCCTGGTCAAGCCCGGCAAATACTCCCTCAACCAGCGCTTCCAAAATTGGTCGGCCAATGCACTAGAGATTCGAAAATTCTTGCTCAAACCCACCACGCTATTGTTTGGTACAGCTCGCTCTCGCACACCACTCGAACAGCCAATCAAAAAATGATTTGGCGTAAGTGCCTCACTATCAGATGTCTTTAATGGCACGTAAGTTAATGGGCGAGAGTTTATTATTTTTCAACATCTGCTAATGCTGCTCTCAAAACTTCTTCACGCAGGCCCACTTCAGGAAGTATATCCATCAAAACAGACTTGACAGTCCTAACCATCCTCTCCCAACATCCCCCCATATGTGGGGAGGCAGGCGGGATAAATTGCCACTCAATTCGTGGATATTTGCACTTAATCTCACCCGATGAAATCTTCTTTACCTCGCTCAGCAGGACACGATTTGCGCCTCTAAAATTCTTCGCATTATCTGATAGAATATGTTGCGGAACTCCTCGACGGCTGATGAATTGCTTGAACGCCAATAAAAATGAGTCAGTAGATAATGATGGAACGATTTCTATGTGTACGGCGCGCACAGTCATACACGTAAATAACACGCCCCATCGTTTTTCTCGCCGCCTGCCAATTGTCACTTCCAATGGCCCAAAGTAGTCAATGCCAGTAAAATGAAATGGCTTTGTGAAGGCAGCCAATCGCTCAGGAGGCACATCGCCCATTTCAGGACAGCTCGGTCTCGCCGCTTGATTTTTGCAAACTTGACATTTTTTCGCAACGTCTTCAGCCAGAGCTCTCAGCCCACCTATTCGAAAACGCTGTCGCATCTCATTTACGACAATTTCACTATGATGGTGATGATATTTGCGGTGATAAAATTCTGCTAGTAAAAACGTTATTGGATGCTTACGTGGCATGATTATTGGCCGTTTAACACTTGTTGCGACACCTTCAATTGCATCGATGCGTCCTTTCTCCCTGAGTAGACCAAATTCATCTAAGTAGGGGGAGCCTTTATAGATCGTACTTTTGCGGGGCACACGCTTGCCGCTACGCAGCAATTTTATCTCATCGTCATATTCATCTTCTTGGCACTTTCGCATTAAAACGTTTTCTATGCTGTCAATATCATTAAGATTCATTAAGGCTTCGATACTTTCTGTCGGGAATGGTGTCTTACGAATACAGCGTAAGAACTTCAGTGCGTTCCATTGTGTATTGCGATATTTCTCCCATTTACTAAATCGAGTAGGGTCAGGCACAATTACAGCCAATGTGGAAACAATGGGTTTCTTTTGTTTAATATGATACAAAAATTCTTTCGTTGCTTGTGCCTCACTGTTAAAGTCCATTACGGGCCAGCCAGATTCATCGCCTTTCAGAAAATCAGGGCCTGTAAACCATCGTGTGTTGACATCAAACTTTGGGCTTCCGTTCCACTTCGTCCCATCGTCGGCCACATTTTCAGATGACGAGACCCATCGCCACTCTTTCACATTCGAGCCCTCCAAAATCTCACCGATGCGCAGCGCCACAAATTGCTGGTATTTTCTGGCATCAGACCGAATCCAATACAGAACATTTTTGGAATCTGACCAAAATACGCGACGCGCTATGTGTATTGACAGCTCGCTATTTACGAAGTTCGACAGGCGAAGGCCTAAGACGGCTGCTAATAATTTAAGTTTCGGAATTGAAACCGGTTTTAGAGGTGCTACTCTAGTTTTAGTAGCTACTAGACTGCATTTTATCACGCCATAGTAATCCGCGCGTAAGTACACGAGAGCCGCGTATGCATTAATGCTTGCGTCCACGAATACATGCATCTCAATATTCGTATAACCGCTGAAAATGTCATAGCATCGTGGGATACGTATTTTTGATATTTCAGGTAGTAATTTGACCCATAGCCACCATTTTTTTTTTTGCATCGGAGTGCTCATCCCATGTTACGCCTGTGCGCCAAATTTCCTGCAGCAGTATTTTTGCGAAGATAACATAAAACCCTAATAGGCCAAGTGGGTCAAATATTGTCATAACGACCCTCAAAATTTTACGTTTAGTTGGAACAGTTGTGTCATCGAAAACATCAGAACCAAATTTTTGAATAAATGTAAAAATGTCTGATGTGGGCTCCCACCACATGCCGAGTACCTTTTCGTACTGACCTACTGGGTCTTGTATACATTTAATTTGCTGTTCAGCTTGCACTGCTAAAGCATTCATTACGCGCTTTGAATTCGAAAGCCAATGGCGCATTTCAAACCCTCCATCTAGATGAATTCTGTGTACAAGTTTGGCCTTTTCTATCATTTCCTCCTCAGTTTCTACGCTCTGTAACCAGTCGTCCACAAAAGTATTTTCAATAATAGCATCCACAGCACTCGAATGCATCTCACGAAAACGTTCAGCATTTTTATTTTTGACATAGTTTGCTATAGACGGCGAGCAGGACGCCCCGAATGTCATTACTGTCATCGCATACACTTCTATGGGCTTCGATATGTCTCCATAACGCCATAAAAATTTTTGAGACACTTGGTCATCATTTGTCACACGCACTTGATGGAACATTTCGCGAATGTCACCGGACAATGCAATTGGCTTTTCACGAAAACGTATGAGAACTCCAACAAGCGACTTCAGTAAGTCAGGGCCTTTCATTAAGACAGAATTTAATGAAACTCCATTAACGTCGGCAGCAGCATCCCACACCACTCTAGTTTTGTTTTTATTTTTATTAGTGACAGTAAAAATTGGGATATACCAGGACTTTCCACCGCTCGTTATTTCGCCTTGCTGCAACTTTCGAATGTAGCCTTTTTTTCGTAATCATGTATTTTATCGTTGAGAAAGGTTCTCAGCTCAGGGCTTCGGGTCATTTTTGCTTCAAGACATTGTAATCTACGGCGAGCCATGGGCAAAGAATCTGGAAGATTTATTTTGTCAAACTTCCATAGCAGACCTGTTTCCCATAGCTTGTCGCTCTCTATATATTTAGTTGTTGCTTCCATAATTTTTAAAGCGCGCTCATCATCTTTCGAACGTAAACAACTAACAGTGGTTTTTACGCCAATTGCGTCGAGTGAAAAGTAACTTCTAAGCATATCGTCCATGTGATCGTTTGTGTTACAGAGGCATAAATGCATTAACCTTAATGAATCGGGGCCTTTTCCGATTTGACGGCCGTATACACTCCAGCCAATTCTACATTTCGCGGCGATTAAGCCATTAACACCGTTCTCTTTAACTTCAAGAGGGACACAAATATTTGCGTTATCAAGCCCAATTAAAATTCGTGCTTTAGCTGCTGTATATGGAAGTATAGGAATATTTTTGAATTCAACACAAGAGTCAATTTCAGAATTTTCAAGCGTTTGTTCAGGCAAGTCCAATGTCGATACTGTACGAACATTGCGCATGCTAAATTTGCGTGCATTGTTATCTCGTGAGGCAATCTGAACAGTGACTATTTTTTAACTCTCTTCCTTTTGCATAATATCGCCTGTCCATTGTAAACAAAGTTCTTCCATTGGCCCTTCCAGCCCGGAAACAGCGGCGACCTCATTCTCGACAAGAGTGCAGGCAGCACCCTCATCAATTAGTGCAAATGTATTTAGCGACCTATTTTTTCCAAAGAGCGTAACAGGTATATACCGAAATAAAGTTTTCTTTTTTTCTTTTGCATGAAAGAGCACTGATTGATTGTCATTTGTTTTACTTGTTACAACTGCTTTATCATTTGTATTGTTTTGCTCTTGGTCTCTTTTATTATGCAGTAACGGGTTGTGTGGCATCTTGCAGCCATCGACGCTGCATTGCTTTTTTGAGTTACAGCGACGCAGAAAATGTTTTTTAAAACAACGCAGGCAGAGTTTTTTCTCTCGAATAAACTTCCATCTATCGTCTATTTTTAACGAAGTAAATTCTCTACATTCTGCCAAGCGATGTTCCTGTGTGCATTTTGGACATTCGTTAATATTAGCAGTTGCACTTTTGTTGCTATCAATAACATCATGCACGAATATTCGTTCTTTTGATTCTTTACGGTGGCCCTTTGTTTCTTCGTTCTTACGCGTATTTGTTGGTACGTATGACGTTGCGCACGTTGCTAAATTAAAAAGCCAAGTATCAAAGAGAACTATGTCAACTCGGGCAAAGGCAATGCGAAAGCGACCCCAATCCAATTTCAAATCACTCGGCAGTTTATCTAGCAAATCATTTAAGAGCATTGGGTCATTGAGATAGTCCGCAAGCCCCATTGCTTGCATTGTCGCTCTGTAATTCTGGACAGCAAGAGCTAAATTAATTAGTGTCTCCAATTTCTCTTTGCGTACAGGTTGTTCTTGTTTTAATTTATGTTGAAGAGTGTGGTGTATTATCTCAGGCCTGCCATAAAGCATTCACAATGTTCCAATAGCAAAGGGCACGGTAGCTGGTATCATCAGTTTGCCACGCACTGCGTCTAATGCAGCACCTCGTAAGCATTTTTGTAATCTTATGAGATTTTCCTGGTCTGTAAAGCCGCATCGTTCTGTCGACTGTACATAATTTGTGATGAATATGGGCCATTCATCTGGCTTTCCAGTGAAAATGGGCAAATCTTTGCTTATAGCGTGGCGCGCAGCGACCTGTGTACTAGACAACGTGTAATCTGCTGTTGAATTTTGTAAAAATGTACGTTGAGTATTAATAAACGGTGCTGCGGTGCAGCTATTGTTTAGCGTAAACATTGGTATTGACGCCATCGTTGGTTGCTGTTGCGAAAAGGAGCTTAAAAAGGAATTGTTCGGAACATTGTATGGAAATGTAGTAGGAACAGTAGATAACTGAGGTGCTTGCGCGTAAATCTGTGGCAGTGCTGCTGGATTTTGTGGCTGGGGCATATTAGCGGCAGAGGCTGCAGACTGATTGAAATAGTTCACATAGCCCGCGGTATTATCATAAGCTACATTGGTGGATGGATAAGAAAAACTTACATTTCCTACTGACGTATTTAAAAGATTTGAAGTGGGGGCCGTAGTATAAGCAGAGGAGACTGATGACCATTTTAAAAGGTTAGCAGAACTTGCATTTACCTGAGGCTGTAATACATTTGTCGTCATTGTCTTGCCCATTGTGGCAGCATTACTGCCAAACTGAAATAACGTTGGCCTTGAGAAATTATTTGATGTAGAATTTCGCTGCATCTCATATACAACTGAACTCGAAGCTGACGGTGCAAAGGAGAAATTTGGTGCCATTGCATTTTGCGAAGAAATGTCGTCATTTACGGCATTATGCTGAATTCTCACACCGCTCCGCTGTGCCGAAATGTTTGCATCAATATTATCGTTGTTTGAACTAGATTTGGCAGTTTTCTGATGCACAGGAGCCGGCAACAATGGTTGTTTCCAAGTAACCTTGTCATTGGCAGTTGGTGGCACTTGTGTCATTGATGCAGGTGTCGTATGAGAGCGTTTCTTAATTTGTACCTTTCTTACAGCACCAGCGCGAGTGCGAGATATAGTTTCGTCGAGGGGTGGATCATTTTCATTTGTAGATAAAGAAATACTACTTACCAGTGCAGAGGCTTGTTGGGGA
Source organism: Tachina fera (assembly GCA_905220375.1). NCBI lineage: Eukaryota > Metazoa > Arthropoda > Insecta > Diptera > Tachinidae > Tachina > Tachina fera. The sequence continues at coordinate 122,319,916 of LR999963.1, read as the reverse complement.
GTGGATGTATGTGCTCCAGAGACTGTATTTACCGTACGCGATGGTTGACCTATTGGTTGTTTTGCATTTAGGTAACCCAACGATGCTGCGCCGCAGTCAGCGGCGTCATAATTGTCAGCAGCAATGTTTGGTGTCGGTTCTCCAGATGAGGTGCTTGTCGTTTGACTATTACCTCCAGTTACGCCATCTCCTTGATTGTCCATCACGTGCTGCGTGCACCCTTACTAATTGAGGTTATGTTGAAGCGTGAAACAGCAAAATGTACAAGTATTAAAGAATGTTGGACGGTGGACGGCCTAGTAAATCAAACACAGATTTCAGCTTAACTTCAATTCGTAACTTGACGTGATGTGATGCTTTAATCTATAATTTAATTACAATAAATTGGAGTACAGAGTTTTGTTTCTTATTTAAATTCCACTTACACTTGTGCTTTTTTAAAACTGAATGAAAATTTACTAGTGTCCGGTCTCACAACGGAGTTTGCCAGTCACAAACGTAAAATTCACTGATAAATAACATTTTTAATGAATCTACAATTTAAACTTGATTTGCATACATATATATAATGAACTCAACAATTTGCGCAACTAATATTTCTTTTCAATATGGCGAATATATATCTATTCAGTTTGTCAGACGACATATTAGTCAGGTTTTTCTGCATGATGTTACCAGTGTTGCCAGATGATGTTTACAACAAACAGTGGAGTGATAAAGTAACTTTACCACGCAACAAATGTTATTACAGTTAACATTTATATAAATTGTATACAAGTACTTTTTAGTTTATGTATATCTATAATTATTAGTCTCTTAAGCTAACTAAAAATAAAGTTATATCAATTTTCTAATTTCGTTTGTTAGTGGAATATATTCAAATATTTTATCATGAATAATTAAACAATACGCAGAAGTTAAGAACGATAGGTAGAATACCCTCACAGACAAACGATAACTATGTAGGTATAAGCAACGATTCATAACACAAACACTTTCTCTAAATTGTAAGATAATAAACCATGTTCAATCATAAGAAACAAAGACACTTTACCTAAATGTATTTGTAAATTGTAAACACATTATCTAAATGTTCTTTTGTAAACACCCTCAGAATAAAACATGATCAATCTTGTTTAAGAAAACAAAGAAAGAAGGTTTATCATGTTAAAATGTAGGTAACTGCCTACAATTATTTAGTTGATAAGATAGTATGTATTTTCTAGTATTTAAGCAACATATTTCAGAATTATAAGTTCAGTTAAGTATTAACATATGTATTAAGATTAACTCACTAGAGTTAAGAAAAAAAATAAAATAAAAAAGACGCATAGACGTCTAAAAAATTTATTTTTTTAATTAACCAAAAAGTAAAAACTTTAATTGGCGATCCTGCCAGGAGTAGCATATACTTTGTTACTCTAAGAGAGCGGACCAAACCTCCTTGTCAAAAAAGGATTAAGTCACATAGTGAAAACAAAAAAAAATTTTTAAATCCTCATAAAAAGGATTAAGTGAAAAGAACAGTCACAAAGTGAAAGAAAATTTTTAAATCCTCATAAAAAGGATTAAGTGAAAAGCAGTTACATAGTGAAGAAAATCTTTAAAACAATACTTTTAATGAAAAGATTCAGACAAAATATATTCGACAGCAATAGAGATTTGGAAAAGATGGCACAAACAGATTTGAGTCAAATCATCCAGCAAATGGCTAATTTGCAAGCAACACTAGAAAAAGTAATGGAAGAAAACGCGGCACTAAGAAGTAGATTAGACCAAATACCAACGAATCCGGCAGTAAATTATCCCCAAGCCGAAGCATTAGAACCAAGGACTGCCATCTACAATAATCCAAACGAAATAAATTTGGAAATCTTTAAAGCCCTATCCACATTTGACGGCACGCAAAACAAGTACCGTCTATGGCGAGAAGACGCAATGAGACTAATGGATAGCATCAGCCAACACTGTCATTCAAATCGATACGTAGAGGCCCTTTCAATAATTAAATCGAAAATAACCGGCCCTGCTGCCGACATTTTATTGAACCACAACACCATTTTTAATTTTGAGGCCATAATAAACACATTGGACTACACATATTGTGACCAACGTCCACTGTATGTACTCAAAGATGAGTTAACTAAACTAACTCAAGGGAGAAAAACCTTATCCGAATTTCACGACGACGTAAGTAAAGCCCTAACTGTCGTCACAGCAAAAATATCCATGTCTGGAGACCCACCTGAATCCATAAAATGCATGACTGCACACGCTATGGAAGACGCAGTAAGGACATTTAAGAATGGAATTCATAATGAATTCATACGATCAACACTATATGGAAATCCCATTAGAGATTTGGAGCACGCCTATGCCATAGCACAGACAATTGAGCATGACAACACCCATAGGGACTTTCAACTAGGAAAGACATCCAATGTAAGCAGATTACAACCTCCAAAACATCACCAGAAAGACCAACTACAGTTCAACAAGCAAAATAACAACTTTAGACGTCCGTCGTACAAACCATTCAACTTACAACGACCGAATTGGCAACATCAGAATGTACCTAGACCAGAGCCAATGGATACATCTTCGGGCAACACCAAACAACTACCACAACAAGGTTTCCATAGTCAACCCTGGAAAAGAATGAGAGACCAAAGCGGTAATTTTCAACAACAATATAAAATACAGAGGAACAACCGAATACAAACAAATCATCAAGAAGACGATAATACCAGCACTACAGCACAAAAAGGTAGCAATTCATTTTCTAATAACAGTATATATAAGAATTTAAACTAATAGACGGGTTGTACTATATTTTTTTGAAAGATGAGGGTAACAAAGAATATAAAATTTTCATTGATTGCGGTGCAACCCATAACTATATTAATAAAAATTTAGTTTTAGGTAATAGAATTAAGACTAAACCATTTAGAATGATTACCATGCACGGTGAATCGATATTAAATTACAAACAAAAAATAAGTGTATTAAAGAAGGAATTAGAATTTTTTGAATTACAAACTAATGACGACTACGACTTAATGTTAGGAGTTGAGGGCATAACACAATTAGAAGCAGTCATAGACATTGGAAAAAAATTGTTTATAGTCCCCGAAAAAATACAAAAAATAAACTACTCCATAGGAGATAAAAAATACGAATTAGAGATTAACGAACTTATGAAACAAAATAATAAAATAGGACCTTTACCATTCACAACAGCCATAGAAGCTAGCATTAGAACAACAACTAAAGAACCAATCTGGACTAAACAATATCCAGGCAATTTAAATGATACCGAATTCGTGAATGAAGAAATAAAGAACCTACTAGAGCAAGGGATTATACAAAAAAGCTATAGCCCTTATAATTCACCAATGTTGACCGTACACAAGAAAGGATTAGACAAAAACGGGAAACCAAAACGACGAATGGTCATAGATTTTAGAAAACTTAATGAACATACTGTAACAGATAGATACATCATACCTGATGTCAATGTTACATTACAAAACTTACCACGCTAGATTTAGAATCTGGTTTTCACCAGATAAAAATAAAAAAGGAGGATAGAGAAAAAACAGCTTTTTGCGTTAATGGAGGTAAATACGAATTTGTACGTATGCCTTTCGGTTTAAAAAACGCTCCATCTATTTTCCAACGTTGTGTAGATGACATACTTAGAGAATTCATAGGGAAATTCGTGTACGTCTACATCGACGATGTTTTAATTTTTTCATCTTCTTTAGAAGAACATATGAAACACATACACATGGTGTTTAATGCCTTAAATCAAGCCACTCTTAAAATTTCGGACGAAAAATCTAAATTTTTTATGACTGAAGTAGAATATCTAGGTCATATTATTAAACATAATAAAATAACAACAGACCCAGAGAAAATAAAAGCTATTGAGAAATTTCCCATTCCCACTACACTTAAGGATTTACGAGGTTTTCTAGGATTAACTGGATATTATAGGAGATTTGTACAAAATTATGCACAAATTACGAAACCATTAACGGTTTATTTAAAAGGAGAAAATGCCCATATAGGCAAGAATAAAAGTAATAACACAAAAATTTACTTAGACCAAGCAGCCATTGATGCTGTAGATACGTTAAAATCAAAACTGAAAGAACAGGTCGAATTATTTCAACCTGATTACGAAAAAACTTTTGAGCTTACTACAGATGCATCCAACATAGCTATTGGAGCAGTATTAAGCCAAAATAAGAACCCAATATATTTTTTATCTCGCACATTGAGTAGTACAGAACAAAACTATAGTACTAATGAGAAAGAATTATTGGCAATTATATGGTCATTACAGAAATTAAGAAATTACATTTATGGCATAGCCGATTTAACTATTTTTACTGACCACCAGTCACTCACCTACGCAATCTCCGAAAAAAATCCAAATCACAAACTAAAACGCTGGAAGTCTATCATAGAAGACTATGGCGCGAAAATCAAATATAAGCCAGGAACACAAAATGTTGTAGCTGACGCCTTGTCTCGACAAATAATCAATACTACACTACACATTCCGCCGAAAGTTCCGCTAGTGAGATAATAAAAACTGTTTCACAACCCTTTAATACATACGGCATACAACTAGAACTCGTACCAACACCAAACCTTACTGAAACAAGAACACGAACTATTTTTTCTAATAAAATACGTCATACTATCAATTTTATGAATAACGACGATCTTATAATCGAATTAAAGAAAATACTGCAGCCCAACAGAGTCATAGCTATACATATGAATACAGAAGACTTATACAAATGCGCAGAAATAATAAAACAAACATTTGTCGGTAATCATTTCATACATACGCCAAAGAAACTGAAAGATATAATAGACAGAAATGAACAACTTCATATAATAGAAGAAACCCACAATAGAGCCCATAGGAGCTTTAATAATATAACAAAAGAAATACTTGAAAAATATTATTGGCCAAGCATAAAGAAAGATGCCAAGCAATTTAATAACCATTGTTCCGCTTGTTTATTTGGACGTTATGAAAGAAATCCAACTAAAGAACCACTTCGCGATTCAGACATACCAACACAACCTAGGGAATACATACATGCAGATATTTACTACAATGATAAAGTCACTTATTTAGTAACCATAGATAAGTTTTCCAAATATATAGTCGCTCACGAACTTAGCACTAAAGCTAATATAGAGAATAAGATGGAAGAAATAATTACTAATAACTTTCCTGAATGCAAACGACTCATGACCGATAACGAAGCAAGTTTTATCACGCCAGCATTCAAACAGATGTGTATAAAGCATAATGTGCGAAAAATAGAGACACCAGTTCATCGCTCATCAGCAAACGGACAAGTAGAAAGAGCTCATAACTCTATAAGTGAGCTAACGCGTATTTTCAAAATAAAGAATTCATCTACAACAAAAGACGAAATATTCAAAGCCATCAAGGAGCTTAACAATTCAATACACTCCGTAACAGGATATAGGCCTAGGGAAGTATATTTTGGAACAATAAAATTTAACAAGGAAGAAATCATAAGAAAATTACGACAAGCATCAAATAAAGTATTAGAAAGACTGAATAAGAAAGCAAAACACCGAATATTTGAAGAAGGTACACAAATCCTGGTAAAAATCACAGGAATCAGAAACAAGAATTTGCCCAGATACAAAAAAGAAATTGTTAAGGAAGACCGTGGGGACACGATTTTAACTCAAGGAGGAAAAATTATACATAAAAATAATATAAAAAATACGACAATTAACAAAAATGAACCAAGCATACCTGATATTAGTCGCACTGGCAATATCATTCCAGACACCAGAAACAATAACTGAAATCGAAGACGTAACAAATAAAAAGTTTATTTTAACAAGAACAGATGACGTATTCCTATTTGACAAGTTCGCGTATTTATTCCATGTAACCAACTTAACAAGAATCTATACGACATATGAAGGAATACGTAACAAATATTCTTACTTTACCATAGAAGAACACATCTGGATAAAAAAAATAGATATATTAATTGACCAACTTAATCAACATAGAATTGAGAAACGAGGACTAAATTTCTTAGGATCCACACTGAAGTTTATCACTGGTATACCAGACCATGATGACGTAATTCAAATAGAAACGAAAATAAATGCCTTAATTGAAAATAATGAAAAACAAAAATTCATTAACTCCAGATTTGAAAAGTTAGTGGATTCCATGCAAGGCCAAATGACAGAAAGCCACATCCTGCTCGAACAAATTCATGAACAACTATTAACATTAGTAAGAACTATAAACGCTGCTAAAAGTAACGAATATCTAGCAGAATCACTAAGCTTGGACGATGTAAAGGAAGTATCAGAACAGAAATTATCGTTCATACCAATTATAAATATATTAGAATATTCTGGCATTTATATTGCAAGAAGTAATGACACCTTCATCAATATCTATAAGTATCCACTTATAAATAACTACTGCCAATTGTTTAAATTTACACCAATAAGTATTAAACATGGGAAAGTATCCACCGACAAAGAAATTGTTCTCTGCAATAATATTTATACGAGAGTAAATAACTGTAAAAATTACTTGAGCAAAAATATTTGTAAAATCAACAAAATAAATGATGACTGTATTAAACCATTAATAGAAAATAGGAAAGCTAAATGCATAATAATACAAGAATATAATTATCCGTTACTAGAAATAGACGAGGGATTCATTCTTTTGGACGGTACAAATACCGTAAACAACAAACTCGTAAAAGGAACTATATTAGTAAAATATACGGACAAAGTGATAATTAATAATATAACTTACATAAACATTCATAAAAGCATAATAGAAGCTGTACACGACAAACATAACGATGACTTAGAGATTATCAAAATAATGACATCCTCTTCAGAATTCGCATTCAGTAACATTGATTCATTAAAGAAATTTTTAATCCCAATAGAAAGACACCCTATCAAATATTTCTTATATATAACATTAATAATTATCACCATATTAATATCTATACATATTATACTGAAGGTAACAAAGTATTATATAACCCTCAGGCAAATTAAGACACAAAAAAGTCTTCAGGCTTTATATAATAGAGAACTAGAAAAAATCAGACAAGAAATAAACATTAAATAAATATAAATCGGGACGATTCATTTTAAGTAAGGGGAGAGTTAAGAACGAAAGGTAGAATACCCTCACAGACAAACGATAACTATGTAGGTATAAGCAACGATTCATAACACAAACACTTTCTCTAAATTGTAAGATAATAAACCATGTTCAATCATAAGAAACAAAGACACTTTACCTAAATGTATTTGTAAATTGTAAACACATTATCTAAATGTTCTTTTGTAAACACCCTCAGAATAAAACATGATCAATCTTGTTTAAGAAAACAAAGAAAGAAGGTTTATCATGTTAAAATGTAGGTAACTGCCTACAATTATTTAGTTGATAAGATAGTATGTATTTTCTAGTATTTAAGCAACATATTTCAGAATTATAAGTTCAGTTAAGTATTAACATATGTATTAAGATTAACTCACTAGAGTTAAGAAAAAAAATAAAATAAAAAAGACGCATAGACGTCTAAAAAATTTATTTTTTTAATTAACCAAAAAGTAAAAACTTTAATTCAGATGTATTAGGTAATATATTTTTTGAAGTATTCAGTTCAATTCTAATATGGATTGGTCCAGTTTTGACTAATTCATTTTGATGTGTAACATCCAAGACACCTATTGGCGCCATAGTTTTGAAGTTTTCTGGTGTTAATAATGGTTGGGTGTTGCGTGAATAATAACTTTGTTGAAATTTTAAGTACATGTCATATAGAATAGCAAAACGATTTCTATCAAACTTAAGATTTAGATCATCATAAGGATATGTATCAGAGTTAAAATGTATTTTACATCACTTAAATCACAATGTTGAAACTTGTTGTCATCATTTCGAAGACCTAACAATAGGAAGCGTGGTCTTTCGTTGTGAGCAGCTAGCTTAACATTCCACAAAACTGTTGTACTTTCTGGAAGTGAAGGATAATAATACATATCCCAACTTCTAAAAAATATACTTAATGGATGACGGTTATTTATTGTTTTATATATCTGCAATTTGTATGCATCAGCAAGTTGAATGTGTGGTACTTTCCAAGTTATATTTAAAACTGTTAACTTGGTTTTTTCAGTTGATAGTTGAGATTTAAAAACTTGCTTATCATCTTTAGATCGTAACAGAATCAATTCTTGCTTAGAGTTAACTATTATTTTGTGAAAATCTTCGGCAAATCCAAGTAGTAATTTTAGTGGTACACAAAAATTAAAATATCCATTTTCGGGTATAAGACTATCATTGTTAAATGGTGACCATCCTGCATTAAGTAGACTATCACTTTCAAATTTATTCAACGAAACATAGTTTTTTAATTCTGTTGCAATACCCAAATGACGTGTGCGATCAATTTCTATACCATTAATTTCATAACGAATTTCATCAAATAGGTGTGCCATACAATTGTTTAAGAGACGTATGGATGTAGAAACTGTTGAATCTTCCTTTGTTGCAAGACCTTCGATATATAGAAAACTTTCACTTGGTAAAACATACAAATCTTGATTTTTAATTGATATACGAATTTCATCATTATTTTTAAATGACTGTAAATATGATGTATAACTGTGGTACTCCTTCTTGATAATTGAATTATCCTCTTGAGGCTTTTGCAATATATTAATTATACTAATTTGTTTGTTTTCCTTGGTTGTAACTACGTAATTAATTTTATTAATTTAATTTAAATCCTAAACTTTTTAAAAAATGCTGATTAGTTTTATTTAAAACGTTAGCTTTTTTAGGCTTTCGATGTTTATTATTTTTATAGTATTGTATTTTTAACTTTTTGCAAAAATTTGATGAATTTTCACCTTCGTCTTCGGCTGATGGTGATTGAATAAATGTTAAATCATTCGATAGATCACTTTTGTTGTATATTATCATTCTTTCATAGGCTTTAAATGTAATCGTATTGTTATTTTTTCACCGCGAAAGTTTATTAAGTTTCCGTTTTGGTCAACAACTTTCAAAATTATATTATTTATTGTTCTTGAATTTACAGGTAAGTATATTACAGTGGTTGGAGTCTCTGTTATTTTATATCCAGGACTAACGTTAAGCGAAAACTGATGTAAAATATGTGTAGACATGTTGTTTATATACGAACCGCATACAATATTGCATTCAACGATTACTGTATTAATTTTGGTTATATCTATCGTTTTATCGGAGTAATGTTCTATTCCAGGTGCTAGTACTTTTCTACTAAAGCCTAATAATGATCCAATTGAGGATTTTTTATTAAAATAAATTGAATCAGAAGTGCTTTTTATACATGTTTGTAGTGTATTATAATTTGCTCGTACATCAAGAGAACCGGTTGGATTCATATCATGATATTTAATTTTTAGTAGTTCAGCTATATCAGTTAATTCATATGACCCAACTGGAACTGTTATTTCATGATTTCCAATATGAAATAAATTGTTTTCAACATCTACATTTGGAATTGAATGATATGTATCAAAACTTATTAAGCCACAAACATAATTTTCATTTAGTTCAATTGGCGGAAAATAGTTTGCGACAAGATGCGAAGAGTCTCCGTTTAAAGTTAATGTAATTGACATTTTAGTGGTTCATGAATGATTAAGTTAATTATTAAATTTTTCACAGTTTTTATTATTAATCATAATTTGTATTAATCCAAGGATTATGTTCTGAAGAAAAACCAAGCCATTTAACATAAATTTTGTTGCTTTTCCTTTTCAAAACCTTTTCAACCAAATAAGTTTCAGGAAATCTAGTTTTCATTAATTCAGACTCATAAAACCCTCCTTTAATTTCATGTCCTTGATAATCTTTTAATATATATGTATTTGGATTAGTATTTTTTATAGTTTTAACCGTAAATACTTCAGTAGTCCAAATTGGTGTATAACCTTTTTCAAGTATATGTTTATATATACTTATTCTAACATTATCATTCACTTTGAACTTTGGTTTTGTAAATACTTTTAAATTGTTGTAAGCTGTATCCAATAAAAATTTTTCGTTTGATGAATTTACTTCATTGGGCGACATTTTTATTGTTCTGTGGTAAGTATTATTATATTTCTCTACAAGGTTCTTATATATGTTTAACCATTTATATGTTCCTTGATAACTAAACTCCTTCTACATCATTCCTTTAAGAGTTCTGTTAAATCTTTCTATGATGGATGCTTTCAGAACACTATATGTTGAATAGTGGTTGATTTGATTCAATTGCATTAAGTGACGAAACTGATTATTGAAGAACTCCTTACCATCATCTGTTTGTAAATTTTTTGGTTTACGATTGCTTTTTATGAAAATGTTTTTCATGGCGTTCGTTATGTTGAGTGCAGTTTTATTTTTCACTGCTATAGCCCAAGCTTTTTTTGAAAAAGAATCTATTACTGTTAAGAGATAACGGTGACCGTTATTATATGTTGCGTAGTTGCCCATCTCAACCAAATCCGCCTGCCATAAATCATCGATTCCTTTTATGATAACCCGTCTTCTTTTAAAATTTTTTCGCGCTTGCTTATGAAGTTCATCAACTATTTCTCTTTTATCTAAGTTCATTTTGAAATAAGATTCTTTACTATTAAGCATTCAGATATGAGTGTCAAATATTTATATAAAATTTGTATCCTTTAATTTTAAGAAATTCAAGTTTTCGTTTTTTCACCTCAACGTTTACATCATTTCTCTTCATCGATTTAAATATAAAATCCTCAAGTGTATTGAATCTCTCTTCGATATTCTTTGAAAAGTCTTCATTTGCATAACTTATTTGATTCCTCACTATTTTTTCAATAGCTTCAACATTTTCATTGATTCCTTTTGTAATTAATTCTTGTAATACTTTAACATCCCTTTTGATAATGTTTAATTGAGAATTATAATCGTTTTTAAGTTCTTCACGTTGTTTGTTAATAGTTTTAATTGTATTATCCAGTTTTTCTATATCTTTTGTTATGTTATTCAATTGCAAATTATATTTATATAATTTTAACTTTGAGTCATTTAGATTATGTCGGAAGGACGTTTCTCCAAACTTATTTATATAAGTCATTTTTAGTTTAATATATTATATCAGCTTCTTTCAATTCTTCAATAATGGAAATGATTTCGTTATTGTGATTATTATGACCAACACTTTCTGATGAAATAAGTAAACGTAATCTGTCAACTAATTCATTTGTGTCATTCCAATATATATAACTAGATCTACGATTATCAATAGTCTTTAACGAGAATCCACTACCTTTCGTTAGAATATTTGGTTTAGTATTAAATAAATTTTTTATTATACGAATATATTTATAAGCTCGTGTACCTTTAATTTGACTTTTTGATTGATATTGACGTTTGTGAGCATTGGTACTTATTAAAATTTCTTTATATTTTCTTAAATCATTTTTATTATAATGTAGAGGCTTTGAATGGAAAACTAATTCAAATAATCCTGGAGTCATTTTCCACGTTGAATTTCCTATTTGAATAGAGTTATCAGCATTAAAATTTAATTCATTATTTGCATATCGCCAATTTCCGCTTTCATCTATGTTGAAACCATAAATTGTATCTATTGTTTTATTATTGAGGAGTAATTCTATATTTTCAGCTAATGGATATTTTTTCAAATCAGTTCCAGTAACTTGCTTATAATCTATTGCATCATCAAAATTGTTTGAACTGTCGTCGGATGGTAGTGGTGGAAGTTGTGGATCTGTTATGTTATCATTAGATTGATAATCATCTGAGTTATAATCATCACCTTTTTTTATTATTTTATTCAAAGGTTTGGTTATGGACTTAGATGTATCATTCAATATATCATCAGTTTGATATTCATTAATTTTTCCAATTATCGTATTTAAAGGTTTAGTTATTGGTTTGAATGTATCTTCTAAAATATTAACTCGTTCTATATTGTCTAATTTGAGATTTTTAATTTGGCTTTCAATACTCCTCTTGTCTTAACAATATCCTTTAACGATTTATTATCCATAGTTATTGTATTTATATGTGCTTGAAATCTGCTTTATATTTTATAATGATCTGCCTGATATCTGCTTAAGCAACTGATATTTATCTGCTAATGATCTGTTTTATGTCTGATTGCAATCTGCATTATAACTACTTAAGATCTCCTTATATAGTTCTATGAATTCATCAAAACCTTTTCTATATCGCCCTTTATTTATCAAATTATCCTTACTGATAACAAGAAAGCCATATTTATTTTTCCAACATTCACTACATATATTTGTAAATTCTTTAAATGACATATCACCAATTACATGATCATTATATATATGTCGTAAATTCATTTCATCCTGTTTAAATATTATAATCATATTCGCATTATCACGTATAAGATGTTTAGGGATTTTTGTGTACGTTTGACATAAATAAAAACAATCTATATTCTTATGTCTACCCATACAAAAGTAATCTCTTATAGTGTCTTGTTTTCCACAAATAACATCATCAAATATTATGACAGAATGTGAGTTCGCTTCTGTAGGACTAATAACTTTCTCGTTTTCCGCAAATGTAAAAATATTTATTCCTTTTATTGGGTGTATCAATTCCTTGAGATAACAGTATTTTGGTTGATATAAAGATTTTGAATATATGTATGTAAATGTTTTTAAAACTTAAACCGTTGGGGCTCTCTATTAGACTAATCATAACATTAGTTTTGCCACAATTTGAAGGACCTACAATTAATGCTCGTATTGAATTTGGTAAAAGTGTACTATGTTTAATTTTCGGTTCGTTTTCTTGTGCTTCATCCGCATTTCTTACTACAATTTGTTTAGCTTGTTTTACTAATCGCATTTTTATAACTAACTTGGTTTTGATATAAATTTCTTATTATATAGCGAAACCTCATCATTTAAGTTTATAGCGTCAATCCCATTAGACATATCATATAATTAATAAAAAATGAATATAAACTATAAAAAGAGAGTTAAAGATAATCAGTATAATATTGGTAGTGGATTAGTAAACAACTTAATAAACAAATTACCTGTTGAACTACATTTACCTGGTTATCAGTTTTGTGGACCTGGAACAAAACTTGAAAAACGTTTAGCAAGAGGTGATAAGGGAATAAATTCATTGGATGCAGCGTGTAGGGAACACGATATTACATATTCAGAAACAAACGATATTAATAAGAGACATAAAGCGGATAAAATTTTAGTTGAAAAAGCTTGGCAACAAGTGCAATCTAAAGATAGTGATTTCAAAGAAAAGGCTAACGCTTGGTTGGTAACAAACGCTATGAAATCAAAACTTAAATTCGGATTAGGTATGAACAATATAAAAATTCATAAATCTAAAAAGTCACAGAAAAAAAAGAGTCAAATGAAAAAAACATGTGATAGAAAATTGTTTTCAAAAGCTGTTAAAAATACTCTTAACCTCTTGAGAAATGAAAAACCAGACAATTTAAAGGATGCTGTTAAAATTGCGTTAAAATCCATTACTTCGAACTTCAAAGGGAAGAAGAGGGCTAATATTGTGATACCGAGAGTTATACCAATGCCCAAAATCGGTGGATTTCTTCCACTAATTCCAATCCTAACAGCTTTATCCGCACTGGGTGGTTTGGCTACGGGTGGATCGTCTATTATTAAGGCTGTAAATGATATTAAAAATGGAAAAGAACAACTAGCCGAGCCTACTCGGCATAATAGACACTTGGAATCAATTGCTATGGGAAAAGGCTTATATCTTAAACCATATAAATCTGGATATGGACTGTATTATAAACCGATTCCAAAAAACGTTTAGATAACCTACCCAATCGACCATTAACTGATCTAGATTTAATAAAATATGGTAAAAAACTCGAAAATTTTAGAGGTGTGTTTATGCGAGATCGTTTGCCTAAAAAACCATTAGTTCAAGAATGTGGTATTGTTAATCTAGATAACTCTCGTGGTGCTGGAACTCACTGGGTAGCCTATTATAAAAATCATAACTATAAAGAATATTTTGATAGCTTTGGAAACTTACAACCTCGAATTGAACTTGTTAATTATTTAAAGATACCCATTAAATATAATTATGAGCGAAAATAAAACTTTAATACATTTAATTGTGGTCACCTATGTTTAAAATTCTTAGTTAATAAATGTAATTTAAAATAATTCAAACAAATATTTATATAAATATATCCACAAAAAGATACGTTAAAGTTTATTTATATTTTTCTTATTAATTAAAGATGTCGTTTTGAATTACAATATAATTTGAATTTATAAAACAAAATTTTAATAAATAAATAAAATTAACATTCAATTTGCATAAAAATATCGTCATCATCATTTAAAAATTGATCTATAATACAATTAGTTGTATTACGATTATCTCTATCATCAATTTCCATTACAAAATCATCATCATCATCATTTAAAAATTGATCTATAATACAATTAATTGTATTACGATTATCTCTATCATCAATTTCCATTACAAAATCATCATCTCTTTCATTGATAAATTCTTCTTTGTAATGCCCCCAAGCAAGTGTATTTACATTATTATATACATTCCTTTTATTATCTAGATAACTTAAAGGTATCTTATTTATTAGAGAAGTATATAAATCATGAAGTTTGGATTTAAAAATATACATATTTCCATAATATATTTTCTTATTATATAAACAGTTTTTATAATCTAATAGACTTAAATTTCTAGTTATATTACTTTTAATGCCCTTAACCTTTTTGATTTCATTCATATCTATCGTTTTGAATGCATACATTTTTGCTCTTAGACCCACAAATTCCTTCATTAACTTACCATTATTTTCATCCTTCATCATACCTAATTTTTTTTTATTTTTCTGTGGAATACCAAACTTATTATTCGCTTCATAATCTGATGTATCAAAGTGTGTATCAATATCGTTTATTATATCTTTATAAAAATCATCATATAATCATAATGAAAGTTATATATCTTCCACTTTGAAAGTTCTAGGATTGTAAATCCTAAATAAATGGGTTTATTATAAAACGAATAACTTCTGTTTAGCTCCACTGCTATCATGTTTTCTTGAAATATGCTAAAGGAATGAAATTCTGGTTTGGCAATAAGGGCATGAGCTCCCATTTTCTTTCCAATGCTTTCCCACCGATTAACAATTTTTATATTCTTACGCTTGTCAACGTTTTCCATCGTTTTACCGTAGACAGCATTATTTAGTAACTTAAAGAAATTTTTTTCAAAAGAATTTTTTGCATTAGTTCTATGTAAATTGTTTCATGAAATATATGGCTTTAACCATGTTGATTGCTTAAATTTCAAAATTCGGTGAATTTTTTTTAACTTCAACCCATGTTTTAAACATTGTTGTAAGTTTTTGTAATGTATTACATATTCATTTTTATCATTTAAATCACAAATTAAAATTCTTTTCCTTAGAATTTGGAGGATTTTTATTTTCACTACAAAATGGTAAGTTATTATGAATATCATGAATTTCTATTGGATACGTCAAATCTACTTCTAATATATATCAAGTAGTTGAATCTTCTGGTATAGTATCGAAACAAAAATTTTCAATGTCTGTTTCCCATTCAAAATTACCTTCTGGTACAGCTTCAGACATTGCCCAACCATATAAATTATTTGCATCTAAGTACATTAAATATTTAGATGGAAGATGTTCATTGTAATCACTCATATATTTATTGTTTGCAATGGCATGTCGTTGAGAACATTGTACTATTCCTCCCCTTATCCCCTTTTGTATAAATAAAATCATATCTATGTCGCTCAATAACTCTAATTTAATATCTGTTATTTTTAACATTGCGTCCCAAGAAAATCCTGGAGCGGTATAGTAATAACAAGGATCTAGTTTATAAATATCATTGCAAAGAAATCTAAAGTTTTTGAAAACATCAGCCAATAACAAGACATCAGTTTTCAAATATAAAATTAAATAATCTTCTAAAGTTGTACACTCAAAAGTACTCCATACCTCTTTCGCATGTGTGTAATCTTCTTGAGAACAATCTTCATCTGTTAATTTATTATAAAAATTCTCAATATTCGGTAGAGAAGTTTCTTTAGGTTTTTCGATAGAATTTAAATAACTATATGGAAAGACACCTTTTCTAACAAGTAAATTAAATTAACTTTCATTTTCACCAAACATTAATTTAACTATTTTCAAATCCTGCTTACCTAAATTTTTAACTAAATCATTTAAGCTTGATTGTAAAAATCTATAGGAATCTTAAAATCGAATTTCTATATTACCATTATTGTTGTCGCTTATGGTTTTAGAGAGTGATATATATAGCTCTTTATTGAGTGGAATGATATTAATTGGACCATCATTTATATTATTTAGCTCCTTCACAAATAAGTGACAGTCATAACTAGAAAAATTGTGAAAAATAACCGGGACAAATTTCGGTACTTTATAATTAAGATTACAAGAACTATGTGCAACCCCCCTATATTTACCAGTCAAATGACAATGATCTCTAACTTTTGATTCATCTAAAATTATTTTAGAGCAAATGTGGCATATATTATTAGCATGGAAGTTTAAATTTTCCACTTCAGCTAATGGGGTCAATGGTTTTACTTTTATCAAATAAATATTATTTAAATCTCTTATATCCCGAATTAAACTTTCTATAAATAGTTTAGCCGATTCTAATCCTTTAAAGGTACGTAACTTGTTTAATTTGTCATTAAAACTACATTTAATAAAATACGACATTGCGTAGGGAATATGTCTATCAACTAATGTTGTTGACGAAACATCACCACGCGGAATGCAAGTTTGAATATTTTCAAATATGCATTCCGAATCAGCGTATATTACAAAAGGTACATTTATACTATTATTATAATTATTAAATTCTAATATTGACTTATCTTGTTGGGGGGCATAAGAAACCTGTCTCTTACAATGCTGTCGATGTTTTTCTAAGTCTTGTTGATAATGGAAACTCTGTAAACAGTCATCACAGAGAATAATGCTTCCATGATGGCTAGTTTGTTGTGATCGAATCAATCTATGTAAAATAAATAAACATATAATTATTATGATTTTTTTTTTTTTTTTTTTATAATAATCACATTTACCTTGAAATATTTTTGATATATATATAGTGTGAAACTATATTTCCTCCATTATCTTTCTATAAAAACAATAGGTGTATATGCTTAGATTTTATTGCTTTTGTTTTGTAATATGGGCCAACAACGAAGTCTTTTTCCATCTCATAGCCAAAAACGTTTATACTAATATTAGGATTATTGGTCTCAAAAATATGTATATCTTTTATTTTAAGTGGGAAGCATAACCCACTAAAATTTAAAGAAAATCCATTTAGATTTATTATCTCATCAGCAATGTTGATCCCATAAGTACTAGTTCGTTGCGCATTTCTATGAGTTGATATGGCTGATAAAATTGCCCATTTGAAACAAAAATCATCATCATTTTGTACATTTATACATGCTTTTTTTGACATCAGTTTAGGCGGGAGAGCTATAAAACTAGAACCTTTCAGTGGTTGATATTTATTTAAGTTCAGGTGAATTTTTAAAAGTTGAACTAGAGTCCAACCACTATCCCGCTCTTGAAACTTTTCCATCTTTGTTAATATATTTTGAATATTAGTGAAATATTCATTTGTGAATTCATCAATATCGAAAACTTCTTTCATTTTGGTTTGGAAATGTTTTACCTCTATTGGTGTATTTTCTAGGTCGCTCATTTTGGGACAAGCATATAAGCCATACATCTCCATATTATATTTTAGAGCACCATTATTTTTTAAAAAGTAGTCAACTTCTTTTTTTAATGACTCCACAGCTTCTTTCATAAACACCTCTGGGAGGAGGCATTCCTCGTTGTCGTTTATGTAAACAAGTGTCACAAGTCTTTTTTTAAACGCACTTTTTACAAGCTTTACACGACTGGAGCTTGAAGCATGACTTCGTTCGTGCTCTCTGTAATTTTCCTTAGTTAGGAAAGCTCTTTTGCATTCTTGGCATTCTAAATTCGATATCATTTTATTTTTGTATAAACGTTTTTAAATATACTAAAAATGTATAAAACAAATTTACAGACTGTTTGTGCAAAACGTTAAACGTTAGAAATCAATGCTTACTATTTTTTAAATTATTTAACTTACCTATTATGAATTAAAAATATTTAAATCTATACACATATGTATATAACAATAAAAATTTCGAGTTTTCTTTTTTTCACACAACACTTCGTTTTGAATAATGTCACAAGACTAGAATTTTGTTCAGAAAAATGTTTCATTTTATACTTTTTTTTCTACACGCAATATATGCATACATTCATCTATAGAAAATTAGCTGTAATTGGAAAATCTTCATATTTATCTACATTTATGATGTTGTAAATTAGTGAGTTTAAGCAATAAAGGAAAAATATTTGTTTGTCCTTCATAGAGAGATATTTTTTTTATAATTAGTTTTTTCGCATACCCTTTTTCTCAGAACAAATAAAATGTAAATTTCACCAAGGCACCCACGTGAATCTACACGCGCAAAAAGCATGCATACGCATGTCTCTCGTTCTTAATACTTTAAAAATACTTAATATCATGTGTCTTGCATGTGCATGTTAATTTTTAAATGTCCTATCCTTTTTTTCTTTTAAAATGAAAATTAGAGTAAAGCAAAATACATCTAAATGCTATGACACGAAAAAGCATGCAAAAGCATGCTTACGCACTACATGCAATGGAAATATCCTTCCTTATAGCAATATTTTTTCATGTAATTTATTTTTTTGGTGAGAATTTTGAAAATTTCTATATAAGTGCAAAAAGTAATAAAACTTGTAATGCATACATATATGTACATATGACCATGTGTCTTGCACATGCATGTTTAAATTTCATGTCTTGTACATGCATGTTTAACTTTCATCAAATTTTTAAATGTCCTATCCTTTTTCTTAAAATGAAAATAAATAAGATAACTTATTTTAAGCATAAACTCTCATTTTCATAAAATTTAAATGAATTTGAAATATATGCATTTTATTTTAATTTTTTTGAACTAAAGTTTCCTGAAATGGATTTCAAATTCACTTTGTTAACGTGTATGTGCATGTTTAACATAAAAACAAAAATCAATAAATAGGGGTCACTTCACTTTACTAAATATATTTATTGTTTTAAAAATTGTGTAACTACATAAAATTTTTTATGACAAATAAAAATTTAGCTATAGTTTAGTTCGAATATTGCTGAACCATTTGGTGATTGACGTCCTCTGTAAATAAATGTCCAAATTTTGTCATTCATTTTTGATAAGTAAGGATCCTCTCTATTTAAATATTTAACGATTCTTTGCGGAAGATAAAACCACTTATTTTTGTTTAAATATGCAATAACTTTGGATCCATATTGTGTAACCTTCCATTCAAAATTTAAAATCTTGTAAGGTTCATTTAAGATAATATCATCAATTTTTGTGTATTCAGATTTTATTCCTTGCGCAATGTTAATTATTTGTTGATAGATCTAAAAACAAACAAAAAAATTAGTTAAATTTTATATGTATTTCTTAAACTTTCATATAATAAATAAAAAAATTCTAATGTTATGTTAAACTTCATTCTTACCATTGTTGTTGAATGTAATTTCACGGATCTTTGAATAACAATAACTAAAACTAATTTCTAATTGGTCTTTTATATACATATTTGTGAGTCAATCGAATTCTCATTTTAATAAAATTACTCAAATGAGAATCTCATTCGAATTGTTCCATTTACGAAAATGTGTTCGTTAAACTTTTTATGAGAAAAATATATATTCTCATTTGAAGTTAACTTTGTTGTAGGAATATATATATGTATTAGAATATCCTTTCTTATGAGAAAAAAAATGTATTGGAATATCCGTCCTTACGCGAAAATACATGTATTGGAATATCCTTCCTTATGGAGAAAATACACGTGTGCCAGAATGCATATAACTATTCTAATTAGAATGATCCTTATGGAGAAAATACACTGGGCATTCTGGCACACTAGAATGATCCTTATGGAGAAAATACACTGGGAGTTCTGGCACACTAGAATGATCCTTATGGAGAAAATACACTGGGCATTCTGGCACACTAGAATGATCCTTATGGAGAAAATACACTGGGCATTCTGGCACACGTGTGCCAGAATGAACATAAATATACTACTACTAGCGTACATTTTATTTATTTTGTTCTTATGGACTTTTTTCAATCTCAATACCTGCTGTAGCCATTAGTTACCTTTTCTGTCGAGTTTCGTTGAAAACAGATAGTAATAAATATGTAGTATATTCAAATATGCTGACCTGCAGTACATGAAATAGGAGTCTTAGATTGTTTTAACGTCCACTTTTTCAACGAAAATTTATAGCCTTGTACTATTGCAACATGTATGGCAAATTTCAATAAAATCGCTCAAGTTTAACGCCTTAAATTTGTTTTTTAAATTCTTAGCCTTATGGGCACAGCCCCGCCCTCCTAGGTAAAATTTTTGGGTTTTCAGATTTTTCTAGTACTTTGCTAATCTATACCTACACGTTTACCAAATTTCAGCTCACATGCGCAAATTTTAATTTTTATGGGTGTAACCCCGCTCCCCTGGTTAAAATTTACAGGTTTACAGATTTTTCTAGTTCATTGCTCACCTAGATCTACTAGCGTAACAAATTTCAGCTTTCTAGCTATAGCGGAAGTGCTTCATCAATTTGATGAGGGTGTCAGTGGTCAGTGAGTATGTCTTAAAATATGCACTTTTTGCACCTCCATATCTCCGGAACTTTGCATATGAGGTTACATGAATTTATTCTAATTATGTTTTAAATTTTATAATTTTACGATTGCGGGGAACAAAGTTATGAGGGTGGTAAAAAAGCTCGAATGGCTTCCTGTAAATATACACACTGCGTGCATTGGCCGGAACTTGACCTAGCGCATTGCCGTGCGCCTAGATTATTAAATGAAAAACCTACCTAAGCTATAGCGGAAGTGCTTCATCAATTTGATGAGGGTGTCAGTGGTCAGTGAGTATGTCTTAAAATATGCACTTTTTGCACCTCCATATCTCCGGCACTTTGCATATGAGGTTATATGAATTTATTCTAATTATATTTTAAATTTTATAATTTTACGATTGCGGGGAACAAAGTTATGAGGGTGGTAAAAAAGCTCGAATGGCTTCCTGTAAATATACACACTGCGTGCATTGGCCGGAACTTGACCTAGCGCATTGCCGTGCGCCTAGATTATTAAATCAAAAACCTTTTACTGTACGGATAAAAATAAAGTAATTTGTTTAACATATTAGTATAAGTATCAAATAATAAAATTTAGAAAGATAGAATAAGTCAAATAGCAAAAAAAGGAAAATAGAGTAAGGTGAATAGTACAAGAAAAGATTTATAAAACAAAATAATAAAAATATATTTATGTGATTTAAAGAAAGAAAGAAAAAAATATGTCCATGGAGTAAATTTAAATAAATGCGAAGGCATGAAGGTAAGGTAAGGTTGGAAAGGTTGAATGGAGCATGGGGTCATTGAGTAAATTGAATGAGGATTTTACAATGACACGGATGGGAGGGCTATGACTGGGATATACCATCTTTTCTCAGCCCAGTGAATATCAATTGTAATGCGCGTGTATGTTAGAGTAGTTGTCCGTAGGAAGTTTAATTGTTTGCTTGTCAATTTTGTATTCAGTTTTGTTTTTTTTTTGTGGCTGGCATATCCAATGGGAGGGTTGGAACCCGCTGAGGTAGATGCTCAGCTGAGAGCTAGTTGGACACCCCATTGGGCAAATATCGCTGTTTCACAAATGGCGCCCAAACTTTAATCAAATTCCAAATTGTTTTTGTAGTAGTCATGCGTTGGTGCTGTAACAACAAATGTTGTCCAACGTGTGGCTAGTGTATGTCAGCAACACACAAGCAATAGCCCAATAATTTCAAATACATAATCTTACGAAGTTACCGTCAAGCCAGTAGGAAACCGGACGTGATGATGTAGCCCTTTAAAGGAATAAAAATAAAGCATTCATAGAGGTTGTACATATGTATAAGCAAAAATGTTACTCATTGGGGTATCGGATTTCGCCAAATCAAGCGGAAAAAGCTGCAATGTCTTGGGAATATTTTTGTTGGTATAATAGTGTCCAATTGCATTGTGTCCTTTTTTAGGGTTCCGTACACCAAAGGTGAAAAAAGGAACCCTATTGTTTTCGCTATGCTTTCCGTCTGTCCGTCACACGGTATTTCCTCAGGAACTGTAAAAGCTACGGACCTCAAATTTGGACAGAGTATGTAGAACTTGGCCGCTACAACAACAAATTTTTTTTTTTTAATACATGTATTTATTTATTGTATCTTCAAATATGAACTAACAATAAGTATTCAAATCTTAAATCTAAAATATAATTATTAGGACCGACCACTGTCGGACATAAACTTGTTAATAGTTATAAATAATACATAAGTAGTGATAATCCAAAAAAGAAAAAAATTTATAAAAAGTATAAAAAAAGTATTTTCAAGAAATCCCATCTAGAGTGTTGAGTAATAAAGCCCTTGCGTCCCTCTTTTTTAGGCGGATGTGTCCAGTAAAGTTCAAAATATTACAAGCAAGCGGATTAGGATGTGACTCGAGTTTTGTTAAATATTTGCCTGCATATTGTGCAAATTTCTTCAATCACTAGTGGCATACTTAAATCACGATGGATATTGGAATTTTTGATGTACCATGGAGCCGATGTTATTAACCGTAATAATTTGTTTTGCCTTCGTTGGATTCACTCTACATTGGAAGCTGAAACAGTGCCCCATTACTGTATACCGTAACACCATATTGGCTTCAAAAGCGACTTGTATATTAAAAGTTTACAGTCCAGGCTAAGTGTTAAATTTCTGCCAATCAACCAGTGTATTTGAGATAACTTAAGTTTCATCTGAGTTAGCTTAAAGTCAATATGATGTTTCCATGTAAGCCTTCGATCAAGGTGTATACCAAGGTATTTCACTTGGGAATGTTGAGGAATATTTTGATTATTGATTCGAATTGGGGAACAAGTATCTCTTCTTAGGGTAAACGTTATATGGACACACTTTTGTTCATTTACCTTAATTCTCCATAAGTTCAACCACATTTCCAATTGTGTAATATGTTCTTGTAGATATCGGGAAGCCTCGTGAGGGTTTTCATGCATACTCAGGCAGGCTGTATCATCGGCAAACGTAGATGTTTGGATATTGCTGCTCAAAGGCATATCACAAGTATAGATCAAATACAAAACTGGCCCCAGTATGCTCCCCTGTGGCACACCGGATGATATAGATTCGGGCACACTCATGAATTCTCCTTCCACAACCGTGAACTTCCGGGTAGTAATGTAACTTTCTAATAAATTCACTAAATTTATTGGTAGATATGATTTTAATTTTACAATTAATCCTTCATGCAACACTTTATCAAATGCCTGAGAAACGTCAATAAACAGGGCAGAACAATACTTCTTTTCCTCAAATGTTTTTCTTATAAATTGAACCAATCGATGAGTTTGTTCAATGGTGCTATGCTGACTTCTAAAACCAAATTGATGGTCTGGGATGCACCCACTATCAGTTAAAGTTGGGGACAATTTTGTTATGAGCAGCTTTTGGAAGAGTTTTGACATAGTTGACAGCAAACTTATTGGCCTATATGACTCAGTTTTAGTAAGATCTTTGCCCGGCTTTGGAATCATTTTGATTTTTGCAAGCTTCCAGAGTTGTGGATAATACTCCAGTCGTAATATGGCATTAGAAATAAACAGCAAGATTCTTATTGCAATATGCGGCAAGTTCATCAGCATCTTGTTACTAATTCCATCAATACCTGGAGCTTTCTTTGGAGTTCACCAATTACTTTATGTACATCACGCATCTTAAACTTTAAGGCTCGAGGGGGTAGAGCAACTACACTCGGCAAATCAGCAACACCAGTACATGTATTTGGGGTAAATACGGATTTTAAATGCTCAGCAAATATTTTACATTTTTCCGTATCGCTTCTTGCCCAACCTCCGGTAGATGTGCGCAGAGGTGGCTTAAACTCAACGGGTGTTTTAAGCTTTCTAGCAGCGCGCCACAAAGAGTAATTAGATGTTGGTGTGACATCAAGAACTTCCAAATAATTTTTAAGAGATGCAGTTTTTTCAAATGCAAGCAACTCTTGAAGTCGTTTAGAACATTCTTTAAGTCTGAGTTTATGTTGGGGTGATCTGTGCTGTTGCCATTCCCTTCTAGCTCTTCTTTTTTCACATACGAGATGTTCAATATCCCTGGAATAAATTTTATTAAACCCAGACTGCAGATAGGAGGTAGTGGCATGTTCAGCAGCCTGTTTAATAATTTCGTTAAGATTGGCAATGTTAGTTTCAATGTCATTGGGTGTTCTTAACGCAATATTTTCAGTGCAATGACTACTAAGATATTTTTTGAATCCCAGCCAATTAACACGATTGGTCATCTTCGTATATGGGTGAGGTAAGTCACTTCTTAGTGGGTTACAAATTGTAACGATAGTGGGGGATTGATCGGAGAAGTTTCAACATTAATTAAATCCCTAGAAATATTTTTCATTACGCCAAAATCAATAACATCTGGAATGTTTCGTACGTCAGTAGGCCAATAAGTGGGCTCCCCACTCGAAATAACATCTAAGCCCATTTTTGAAATTGTATTAAACAAAGCTCGACCTCTAGGTGTTAAAAGGCGCGATCCCCAGTACGTATGCTTTGCATTGTAGTCTCCAGCTGCCACGAAACTAGATCCGAGCGATTTGTAGAACTTCTCATACTGATCTTCGGTAACTGAAAATCTGGGAGGTGAGTAAATTGATGATATCACGAAATTAGAACAAAAATTTTCTACAAAAATATTCGTAGCTTGTATATATTCTTCACTAACGTTGTCAAGGATATAGTGCTTGAGTCTTGACTTAATTAGAATTGCAGATCCACCGCATGCTCTCCCTCTAGGGTCCTTTGTATCATACATAGTGTAGCCATTTATTTTGAAAAAGCTTCTCGAAGTCAAATGTGTCTCAGAGACCAACATTATATCAATATTTTTTTCCGTAAGGAAGTGCTCAAGTTCATTTTTATGTTGGCGAATTCTGTTTGCGTTCCAGAAACATATTTTTAACGTGTTCATGGCTTGTTAATTAATGCTTGAAGCAGAGTATTCTGCATTCGAAGCATTTCTTGCATCATGTTAGTCATATTTGTTGTAAAGTTGCTTATAGTTTGCACCAAATTGTCAATAGTAGCTTCAAGGCGAGGTGGAACATTTTGTGGGGGAATAGAATTTGTTTTAGCAGCATCGGCATACGATACACGGGAAGTAACTGGTTGGCTCATTTGCACAAAAGTGTCGGAGTAAGCGTTTGCTGATTAAGATGGAGCTAATTTGGGTTTTTGCACCATAGTCTGTTTGACAAAAGAGTACACAGGACAACCTCTGTAGTTAGCGTAATATATGTATATGAACGTAAATATGCGTCCCTGCATACATAAGTATGTATGTAGCGACGCATGATGACTTTATTAATGATTTAGAAAGTGGTCTAATTAAAATTATAAAGATTAACTGTAGGAAAGTTAATTGTGTGCGAAAATGTCATATTCATTCTGTTTTCCTTACACAAGTGACCATTTTTTACATAATTTAGCTTCATGGAATGTAATTTTTCAAATTTTTTTAGCAAAGCATTTCAATGCGAATTCACATAGAGGCAGGTATGCATGTACATATTATAGCATTTCACAGATAGAACTGTTTGCACCAGTTTTGCGAGTTTTTATTTCTGGTATTCACAAATACATATGTTATTTACCGTTTCTGTTACTAGTTTTTAATGTTGATTTTTTAAAGCAATTATTGTATGGTTGGGCAATGAACAATTGAGAACCACACATTTGTTTGTATTTGTTTTTCTAAAACAAATAAGATACATAAAATTGCTTTTACCATAAGTACATTATGGTATGTTGAGAAAAAATTTACGTGGCTGATGAATGAATGAATAAAAGTAAAATTTCACACACATACATACATACATACTAGAGTTGAACGATATTTAGAAACCCGTTACTTTTTCACAGCGATTGAAAAATCACTTATCACAACTGTGACTGAATTTATCAACTAACAAGTTTTGAAAATATAGTTCTTTCATACAAACTGTGATTGTTCTTGTATGCTTACTTTACAGTAAATAAGGCTACCACATTAATTTTTTTTATACCTTCCGCTTTTATCAGGAACAAAATCGTCAAATCGTGTCAAATCGTCTTTTCTGGCAACTTAGAACAGCTTACATTTTCATATGTACAATTTTATTGTCTCTCTGGGTCTTATACGACAATTCTCAATATTTGGACGGGGTTAATTGCTAATTGTTTGTTGTTGTCGCTCTTCTTATTAGTATTTATCAAGACACCAATGCCAATAAATACTTTTAAAGCAGAACAGTTAAAATGTGTAAGACCGTGATAACAGTCACTGTTTAATTTCACTGCTGCTCTTTGTATTAGATTTTCTCAAAATAACAGAACTGCTACAAACAAAATACAGCTAAACTGTGATCGCATTCACAGTTCAAAAGAACAGCGATTTAGAAATCTACATTATTAAAAAATCACAGTTTCAATCATCTCTAATACATACATATGTATGTGAGTAAATGATACACGAAACACATGAGCTACAAATACAAACACACACACAATCTCAGTTTTGTTTCTTGTTTACTTGTAAGCTAATAAATGCGTTTGTAATATGTGTGCATGCAGTAGTAGCAACTTTAAACGCTTATAGCTCCCAAAATACTAAATGTAGATTCTGCACATCTGTACTAAAAACCCTTTAAAACAATATAAATCTTTTTAAAATCGGTGTAGTAGTACCAGCGTAAAAGGGATTACAAAAAATATGTTTGCATTAACCCTGAAGGAATATATTCGCGTAAAACTTACATTAACCCTGTTGGAATATTTTTACGTAACAATACATTTATTTTAATGTAGAAATTGACATTTTATTCTTCGAAATTTCTCATAGTGCATCACAAATTAAAAAAATAAAAACTGTCTTTAAAGACTGTGGAATTGTTGCATATATTTCTCTTTTCAGTACTGGAAAACTACATAGTTTCTTTTGCAAATGAAGTTTGAAACTTTCTTCAAAAAAACATATACACTTTAGTATGGTATGGCATTTTGGTATATTAATTAATAAAAGATTTCATAATAAAAACTTTAACGAAAATTTTTTGTTGCCAATACCAAAATTTGGTCGTAAATTCCAATTCATAATATTTTATTCGGTTGTTTTAACCAATCAGTTAATTTAAGAATTGTCAGAATCATATATTTGTGACAATTATGCCCTTATGGCAATGAACATGGATTGTTTTTTGGATTAATAGAAAATTGATAGCGTGAATTCAAATATACTTTATTCAAATGATATTTTATTGGTCTAACCATTTTTCAACCAATCTTTTTTGTGGGTGTAAAAATAATGGGCATAGATCAGGTAAAATAGGAATGTATCAAGTGGCAGCAATATGCATGGGTATAAGGGTTAAAAAAACATGTGATTTTATATATACACAATATTTTTTTAATTTATTAAACTTATTTCATATACTCTTCCGATAAATTTCTCAAAATATGAACATTACAGCGACTCACTGGAAAGAAAGTCTCGTAACCACTCTCAAATCTAAGATCGGTCTTTCCAATGAGGGATCCTAAAATATATTCGTATTCAGACGAATTCTAATACGAAAATTTTTATCTTTTAAATAGTAAGTTCTCGTGGTACCTTCATAGCGAACAGTCGATTAGCGGAGTTTTTTCTTACATACAAACAAACAAAAAATTATACAAAAAATTATTCGTAGTACATATTATTCGTAATAGGTACATACTGACTTTAATAAATAAGCTTTATTGCTTTGATAATATTTTTTACATAGTGGAAATAACAAAAACAAAAAAAAACCGAAAACAAAAAAAACACAAACAGTGACATTGAGGAATACTCTATAGGAGTAACTCAAAAACAAATAAACAATCACAAATTACAAAAACAAAAAAACTGTAAGCAAAAAAACACAAAAAAAGCCCTTGAGGAATACTCTATATGAGTGCCTCAAATACAAAAAACTATGAAGTGAGTTCTAACGGCAGAAACCCCTATTTTACTGTGAGTTCTGAAGCTCTTAATGAAAAAAATAAAAATAATAAATCTAATGAAAGTGTTTTTTAACGGCAAAACCAATTTTTCGTCAGCGATCAACTTCGCTTTGTCCAATGCCAAATAGTGATTCATTAACATTACAGTTGCCTAGTACTTCTTCATATAAGTCAGTAATATCATCCCCTTCAGGCTCGTATTCGTCACTTAACAAAGTTATTACTACAGATAACAGTATTTCAAAACCCAAGGTGCAAGTCGGTATGGACAGATATATAACCGTGGTAAAGCGTGGGCGAAGCCCGAATTCTTCAAAAATTTCATCCGCTCCAAAGATGTCTAGAGATAACAGCGCATCCTCAACTAATCGCCAAAACCGTTTTAAAATTTTGCAAGATGAGAACGACAAACCCGATGTATCCTCGAATAAAACATCCAAGCCGCCACCAATCTACTTGAGAGAGAAAAATTCAAATGCCCTTATTAAAAAATTAATTTCGGTCATTGGTGAAAATAAATTCCACATTGTCCCAATAAAACGTGGCAACATCGATGAAACGAAAATTCAAATTTATGATGAAAATCGTACTGAAGGGCATAGATTCTTATGTTGTCCCTGAAGAAATAAAAGATGCACTTGTCCTCCAGGGATTTAAGGTAAAGAATGTATCAAACATATTTAACAAAGAAAAAGTACCCCAACCCCTATTTCGTGTTGAACTGGAGCCAAATGATATACAGTTGAAAAAAACGAGACTCATCCTATTTATAGCCTTAAATACCTCTTATACAGAAAAATCACAGTTGAAGAGCCACATAAGCGTGCAGGTCCCGTGCAGTGTCATAATTGCCAAGAATATGGCCATACAAAAGCTTACTGCAATTTACCTACAGTGTGTGTTATCTGCGGTGAATTGCACGGTACTGCAAGTTGTACCAAACCAAAAGATCAAGCGGAAAAAAAATGCAGTAATTGTGGAGGTAATCACACCGCTAACTACAGAGGATGTCCTGTGTACTCTTTCGTCAAGCAGGCTATGGTGCAAAAACCTAAATTAGCTCCAGCTCAACCATTAAACGCGTACTCCGCCACTTTTGCTCCAGTGAGCCAACCAGTTACTTCACGTGTATCGTATGCCGATGCTGCTAAGGCTAGTTCTATTCCCACACCAAATGTTTCACCGCCAAATAATTCAACGAATGCAAATTCAAGCTTTAACTTTAGTCGCTTTGAAGCTACTATTGAGAATCTGGTGCTAACTATAAACAACTTTACAACAAATATGACTACCATGATGCAAGAAATGTTGAGAATGCAGAATACTCTGCTTCAAGCATTAATTAACAAGCCATGAACACGTTAAAAATATGTTTCTGGAACGCAAACGGCATTGGCCGTTTCATCAAAAAATTATAATCCGAACAAAGTTCAACGAGTAAACCAGACGAGAGATGAAGATATACAATTACTTGTACCACACACCGAAGATACTTATGAAACCGGCAGCGCTTTTTTAGGTGAATAAATGGATTGCCATGTCTGCAGAGGCACTGCCAAACAACAGGTAAATCCGTTAATATATTAATTGACACAGGTGCGACAAACAATTATATTAGTTCTAAGTGCAACATAGGAAAATCTATTCCAATAAAACCAGTTAAGGTAAAAACGCTTCAAGGATACTCTTTAACGAAAGCAAACAAAATTATTACACTATTAGGCCATAATTTAGTATTTTTCGAAACTGAAGCCTTAGAAGAGTTCGATATGCTTCTCGGGGAACATGGTCTCAGAGCCATAAAACCAGAAATTAACTTATTTGAGTATAAAATCACGTATAAATTTAAAAGAAAAGAAGAAATTAGCGAACAAAAAGTGAATTACACAGTCAATAATGACAAATATAAAAATTAAATTGAAAATATAATGAGAATAAATGACAAAACCAACAAAATTCTGCCCTTTACAACCACTGTACAAGCTACAATTAGGACAAAATCAGAAGATCCTATTTGGGTGAAACAGTACCCGTATCCAATAGCAGACAATGAATTTATAAATAAAGAAATTCAAACATTATTAGACAACCAAATAATACAACCTAGCAAAAGCCCATACAACTCTCCAGTATGGACCGTTGCGAAAAAAGGCACAGATGAGGAAGGGAAACCAAAAAAACGTATGGTAATAGATTTTCAAAAGCTTAATGCTCAGACTATAGCTGACAGGTACCCTATCCCAGATGTAGCAATGACTATTCAAAATTTAGGTAAAGCAAAAGTCTTTACAACACTAGACTTAGAGTCAGGATTCCACCAAATCTTGATAAAAAAATCAGACAGAGAAAAGACTGCATTCAGTGTGAATGGAGCAAAATACGAATTTCTTAGAATGCCATTCGGCTTAAAGAACGCACCTTCTATATTTCAGCGATGTATAGATTATATTCTGCGTCCATATATTGGTAAGTTCGCTTACATTTATATCGACGACGCGCTTATATATTCTTCTTCGCCTGAAGAACACATGGAGCACATTCGAATAATAATAAACGCATTACACAATGCAAATATGAAAATTCCAGACGAGAAATCACATTTTTTCCAAGACTCAGTAGAATATCTCGGTCACGTAATCAAACACAATAAAATAACTGTAGATCCTAGTAAGATCCAAACAATAAAGGGTTATCCAATACCTAAAAATTTAAAAGAATTAAGGTCATTTTTAGGACTAGCTAGTTATTATAGGAAATTTGTACAAAACTTCGCTTCAATAGTGAAACCTCTTACTACATTCTTACGCGGAGACAATGGCGGTGTAAACAAAAAGCAAAGCACAAAAGTATTAATTAATCTAGATAAACCAGCACTCGAAGCGATAGAGAAAATTAAAGATATCTTACAAGCACAAGTCGAATTATTTCAACCAGATTTCAACAAGCCCTTCGAACTAACGACTGATGCAAACAACTTTGCAATAGGAGCTGTACTTTCTCAGAATAAGAAACCGATTTCATTTATATCTAGAACCCTTAACCAAACCGAACAAAACTATAGCACAAACGAAAAAGAGCTTCTTGCGATCGTTTGGTCACTTCAAAAATTAAGAAATTACCTTTACGGTATAGCAGACTTAACCATTTACACGGACCACCAGTCACTTATTTTTTCTATAATCAGTTCTCGTGGTACCTTCATAGCGAACAGTCGATTAGCGGAGTTTTTTCTTACATACAAACAAACAAAAAATTATACAAAAAATTATTCGTAGTACATATTATTCGTAATAGGTACATACTGACTTTAATAAATAAGCTTTATTGCTTTGATAATATTTT
Source organism: Tachina fera (assembly GCA_905220375.1). Taxonomy (NCBI): domain Eukaryota; kingdom Metazoa; phylum Arthropoda; class Insecta; order Diptera; family Tachinidae; genus Tachina; species Tachina fera. Next base: position 122,288,127 of record LR999963.1, on the reverse strand, counting down.
TTACATAGTGGAAATAACAAAAACAAAAAAAAACCGAAAACAAAAAAAACACAAACAGTGACATTGAGGAATACTCTATAGGAGTAACTCAAAAACAAATAAACAATCACAAATTACAAAAACAAAAAAACTGTAAGCAAAAAAACACAAAAAAAGCCCTTGAGGAATACTCTATATGAGTACCTCAAATACAAAAAATTATGAAGTGAGTTCTAACGGCAGAAATGCCTATTTTACTGTGAGTTATGAAGCTCGCAATGAAAATAATACAAATAATAAATGTAATGAAAGTATTTTTTAACGGCAAAACCAATTTTTCGTCAGCGATCAACTTCGCTTTGTCCAATGCCAAATAGTGATTCATTAACATTACAGTTGCCTAGTACTTCTTCATATAAGTCAGTAATATCATCCCCTTCAGGCTCGTATTCGTCACTTAACAAAGTTATTACTACAGATAACAGTATTTCAAAACCCAAGGTGCAAGTCGGTATGGACAGATATATAACCGTGGTAAAGCGTGGGCGAAGCCCGAATTCTTCAAAAATTTCATCCGCTCCAAAGATGTCTAGAGATAACAGCGCATCCTCAACTAATCGCCAAAACCGTTTTAAAATTTTGCAAGATGAGAACGACAAACCCGATGTATCCTCGAATAAAACATCCAAGCCGCCACCAATCTACTTGAGAGAGAAAAATTCAAATGTCCTTATTAAAAAATTAATTTCGGTCATTGGTGAAAATAAATTCCACATTGTCCCAATAAAACGTGGCAACATCGATGAAACGAAAATTCAAATTTATGATGAAAAGGATTTCCGCAAAATGGTTTCTGAATTTGAAACAAATAAAACAAGCTTCTACACATACCAGCTTAAGAGCGCTAAAGGCCTGCAAATCGTACTGAAGGGCATAGATTCTTATGTTGTCCCTGAAGAAATAAAAGATGCACTTGTCCTCCAGGGATTTAAGGTAAAGAATGTATCAAACATATTTAACAAAGAAAAAGTACCCCAACCCCTATTTCGTGTTGAACTGGAGCCAAATGATATACAGTTGAAAAAAAACGAGACTCATCCTATTTATAGCCTTAAATACCTCTTATACAGAAAAATCACAGTTGAAGAGCCACATAAGCGTGCAGGTCCCGTGCAGTGTCATAATTGCCAAGAATATGGCCATACAAAAGCTTACTGCAATTTACCTACAGTGTGTGTTATCTGCGGTGAATTGCACGGTACTGCAAGTTGTACCAAACCAAAAGATCAAGCGGAAAAAAAAATGCAGTAATTGTGGAGGTAATCACACCGCTAACTACAGAGGATGTCCTGTGTACTCTTTCGTCAAGCAGGCTATGGTGCAAAAACCTAAATTAGCTCCAGCTCAACCATTAAACGCGTACTCATCCTATTTATAGCCTTAAATACCTCTTATACAGAAAAATCACAGTTGAAGAGCCACATAAGCGTGCAGGTCCCGTGCAGTGTCATAATTGCCAAGAATATGGCCATACAAAAGCTTACTGCAATTTACCTACAGTGTGTGTTATCTGCGGTGAGTTGCACGGTACTGCAAGTTGTACCAAACCAAAAGATCAAGCGGAAAAAAAATGCAGTAATTGTGGAGGTAATCACACCGCTAACTACAGAGGATGTCCTGTGTACTCTTTCGTCAAGCAGGCTATGGTGCAAAAACCTAAATTAGCTCCAGCTCAACCATTAAACGCGTACTCCGCCACTTTTGCTCCAGTGAGCCAACCAGTTACTTCGCGTGTATCGTATGCCGATGCTGCTAAGGCTAGTTCTATTCCCACACCAAATGTTTCACCGCCAAATAATTCAACGAATGCAAATTCAAGCTTTAACTTTAGTCGCCTTGAAGCTACTATTGAGAATCTGGTGCTAACTATAAACAACTTTACAACAAATATGACTACCATGATGCAAGAAATGTTGAGAATGCAGAATACTCTGCTTCAAGCATTAATTAACAAGCCATGAACACGTTAAAAATATGTTTCTGGAACGCAAACGGCATTCGCCAACATAAAAATGAACTTGAGCACTTCCTTACGGAAAAAAATATTGATATAATGTTGGTCTCTGAGACTCATTTGACTTCTAGAAGCCTCTTTAAAATGAATGGCTACACTTTATATGACACAAAGGACCCTAGAGGGAGAGCATGCGGTGGATCAGCAATTCTAATAAAGTCAAGACTCAAGCACTATATTCTTGACAACATTTGTGAAGAACATCTACAAGCAACAAATATCTGCATTGAAAATTTTTGTACAAATTTCGTGATATCTTCAATTTACTCTCCTCCCAGATTTTCAATCACTGAGGACCAATACGAGAAGTTCTACAAATCTCTTGGACCTTGTTTCGTTGCAGCTGGCGACTACAATGCTAAGCATACGTTCTGGGGTTCGCGTCTTATTACGCCTAGAGGTAGGGCGTTGTTCAACACAATTTCAAAAATGGGTTTGGATGTTATTTCAAGTGGGGAGCCTACTTACTGGCCTACTGACGTGAGAAAAATTCCGGATGTTATAGATTTCGGCGTCATAAGAAGTATTTCTAGGGAAATAATTCACGTTGAAGCTTCCCTAGATCTGTCGTCTGATCACTCTCCCACGATCGTTACAATCTGTAGTCCACTGAGAAGCGCTTTACCTCACCCATATGTCAAGATGATAAACCGTGTTAATTGGCTGGGATTCAAAAAATATCTTAGTAGTCATTGCATGGAAAATATTACGCTAAGAACACCCAATGATATTGAATCGAACATTGCAAATCTTAACGAGAATATTAAACAAGCTTCTGAAAATGCCACTACCTCCCATCCGTATACTGGGTTCAATAAAATTTATTCTACAGACGTTGAACATCTCGTACGTGAAAAAAGAAGAGCTAGAAGGGAATGGCAACAGCACAGATCACCTCAACACAAAATCAGATTTAAAGAGTGCACTAAACGACTCCAAGAGTTGCTTGCATCTGAAAAAACTGCATCTTTCAAAAATTATCTGGAAGGCCTTGATGTTACACCAGCATCTAATTACTCTTTGTGGCGCGCTGCTAAAAAGCTTAAAACACCCGTTGAGTTTAAGCCACCTCTGCGCACATCTACCGGAAGTTGGGCAAGAAGCGATACTGAAAAAGGTAACATATTTGCTGAGCATTTAAAATCCGTATTTACACCAAATACATGTACCGGTGTTGCTGATTTGCCGAGTGTAGTTGCTCTACCCCCCCCCCGACCCTTAAAATTTACGATGTGTGATGTACAAAAACTAATTGCCGAACTCAACCCGAAAAAAGCTCCCGGTATGGATGGAATTAGTAACCAGATGCTGATTAAGTTACCTCGTACTGCAATTAGAATCCTGTTATTCATTTTTAATGCCATTTTACGACTGGAGTATTATCCAGACTGCTGGAAGCTTGCCAAGGTTAAAATGATTCCAAAGCCAGGTAAAGATCTTTCCAAGGCTGAGTCATATAGGCCAATAAGTTTACTGTCAACAATGTCAAAGCTTTTTGAAAAGCTACTCATGACAAAATTGTCTTCAATTTTAACTGATAATGGGTGCATCCCGGACCATCAATTTGGTTTTAGAAGCCAGCATAGCACCATTGAGCAAACGCATAGATTGGTTCAATTTATCAGAAAAACATTTGAGGAAAAGAAGTATTGTTCTGCCGTGTTTATTGATGTTTCTCAGGCATTTGATAAAGTGTGGCATGAAGGCCTGATTTTGAAATTGAAGACATATTTACCAATAAACATTCTAAATCTTTTGGAAAGTTACATTGTTGCACGAAAATTTACAGTTGTGGAAGGACACTTTATGAGTATGCCTGAAACTATCTCATCCGGTGTGCCACAGGGGAGTATACTGGGGCCATTTTTATATTTGATTTATACTTGTGATATGCCTGTGAGCAGTAGTATCCACACTTCTACATTTGCCGACGATACCGCCTGCCTTAGTATGCACGAAAACCCTGATGAGGCATCCCGAAAACTCCAGGAACACATTAGCCAGATGGAACTATGGTTAAACTTATGGAGAATTAAGGTAAATGAACAAAAGTGTGTCCATATAACATTTACCTTACGAAGAGATACTTGTTCCCCCATTCGGATTAATAATCAAGTTGTTCCTCAACATTCACATGTGAAATATCTTGGTATACACCTCGATCGACGGCTTACATGGAAACATCACATTGACTATAAGTTAACTCAAATGAAACTAAAATTAACTGAGGTACATTGGCTGATTGGCAGAAATTCAACACTCAGCCTAGACTGCAAACTTTTAATATACAAGTCGCTTTTAAAGCCAATATGGTGTTACGGTATCCAGTTATGGGGCACTGCTTCAGCTTCCAATGTAGAGAGAATTCAACGAAGACAAAACAAAATTTTAAGGTTAATAACATCTGCTCCATGGTACATTAAGAATTCAAATATACATCGTGATTTAAATATGCCACTAGTGACTGAAGAAATTGCAAAATACGCAGGCAAATATCTAACTAAACTCGTGTCACATCCTAATCCGCTTGCTCGTAACATCTTGAACTTTACTGGACACATCCGTTTAAAAAAGAGAGATACAAGGGCTCTAATACTAAACAATCCGAATGAAGTTGCTTGAAAAAAAATTTTTTTTTTTTTTTGCTTATCACCACTTATGTATTATTTACAACTATCACTTAGTTATGTCTGGCATTGGTCGGGCCTATTAATTATATGTTAGATTTAAGATTTGAATACTTATTGTTAGTTCATATATGAAGATACAATAAATAAAGAAACATGCATTAAAAAAAAAAAAAAAAAATAGTAAGTAGCATAAAATATTTCTTGGCAATAATTTAAAAAATAATCTTATATCAATTCAAAAAATAAAAAATATTCTTGTACCCAACAAACAAAAAGTTAAAGTACTTTTCATCACCTCAAGAGGTGAATGTTTGCCCTCAAAAATAGAAGTTTAGAAGATTTTTCTCCATCAAGCCTACAACGAAGTGAAGTGATCAACACCACTGAACATTTGTACGCCCGGAGCACTCCTATTTACACATGATGACAGAGCAGCATTTTAAAAGCTTAGATGATAATTGTCTTTAGCTTCACTGTCACTTTTACAAGCATCCATAAGCGAAACTATCGTGCATATTTTTAATTTCGGGATCTTTACTTTCGCCTAATCTTGTATGTTTCGGATATTGAGTAAGAGTACTTGAAGATGACTCTGTTTGCCCATCGTAGAGTAAATTTTAAATGCCGTAAAATTGTTTAAAAAATTTAATTGTATATTTTGGAACAATAACGGTTACCACGGTAAATAATTTTTAATTTTTAGGGTTCCGTACACTAAAGGTGAAAAAAGGAACCCTATTGTTTTCGCTACGCTGTCCGTCTGTCCGTCACACGGTATTTTCTCAGGAACCGTAAGAGCTACGGACATGAAATTTGGACAGAGTATGTAGAACCTTGGCCACTACAACAACAAATACATGAGAATTAGAAATTAAAGGGTGCTCCAAAACGAGCGACGAAAAATGTTTAAATCTCATGTAATATACATACAATTGTATGTACATATGTACATATATTGACACTTTAAATTTGTAAAATTAGTGTATTTTTATATAGACTACAACAATTAAAATTAAAATATTAAACAATTTAAATTAAAGGGTGATAAATCAGTTAATGCAATTTTGACTATGTAATTTTGACAAATTGCTATGTCTTGGAGACCGTAAGAGGTAAACTCTTGAAATTTTCAAAAACGGTAAAACTAAAAAATCCGGAAATTATAAAATCGCCAAACCGAAAAAAATCGCCAAAACCTGAAAAAAATCGCCAAAAATTTTAAAAAATTCCCAAATCGAAAAAAATCGACAAAATTAAAAAAAAATTCTAGCACTAAAATAAATCGCCAAATTCGAAAAAATCGTTTAAAGGAAAAAAATAGCCAATATGAAGAAAACGTCAAAAACCGAAAAAAATCGTCAAAACGCGAAAAATGCGCCAAAACCAAAATAAATGTTTATGTGAAGAAAAAAATCGCCAAAAAGAAACAAATCGCAAAAATTTAAAATAAACGCCAAAAACTGAAAAAAATCCTCAAAACGAAAAAAAGTGCCAAAACTAAAGAAAATCGCCAAAACAAAAAAAAATCACCTATATCAAAAAAAAAACGTCAAAATTAAAAAAATCGCCATAATAAAAAAATCGCCAAAATAAAAAAAACGCCAAAATAATAAAAATCGCCAAAAATTTAAAAAACTTCAAAAACCAAAAAACAAATCGCCAAAACGTGAAAAAAGTGCCAAAACTCAGAAAGCGCCAATAAATTCAAAAAACCCCCAAACTAAAAAAAAACGCTTAAAACCGAAAAAACCCAAAAACGAAAAAAATGCCAAAACTATAGGTTATATTGTTCGTATTGAATTACATATCTCGTACCCGTACGGAACCCTTCGTGCGCGGGTCAAAGTCGCACTTCACTGAATTTATTTAAATAATACTTACTAATAGATATGTAAGTATGTGCATATGTACATAAGAACATTACCAAACGAATTTCTATTTACTTTTGCATTTGAATCTATATATGTATGTACTAGCGATGTAACGAATGTCAATTTTTGATATTCGCGTATACGAGTACGAATATTTCAAACGATATTCGCGAATACTAATACGAATATTTGAAACGATATTCGCGAATACGAATACGAATATTTGAAACGATATTCGCGAATACGAATACGAATATTTGAAACGATATTCGCGAATACGAATACGAATATTTGAAACGATATTCGCGAATACGAATACGAATATTATATGCAATATGAAATATTAAAAAATTGTTATGAAAAAGGACTTCACACTCTTGTTGGCGTACTTTAAAGTTAATAAAGAGTATCCAAAATTTTAATGATCGTCATTGAATAATATTTGAAAATGATACAAAGCACAAATTTCTATAAAAAAATTAATGTATTTGTACAAACTATGTTTAATAAATGTCATTTATTTAAAATGTATTATATATATTCGTATATGCCTGAATTTGACGAATATGAATACATTCGTATTCTGGACAATGCACGCAGTGTGTATATTTACAGGAAGCCATTCGAGCTGTTTTTACTCCCCGCATACGTTTGTTCGCCAGAATGGTAAAATTATGATATTTAAACCATAATTAGAATGGAGATGGACGATAAGTTTCTTCTAAAGAAATATTGGGGATACAAAAATAATGGGGGTTGCTCTTACATTTTACATCTCTAGATGTGACTCATCAGTAGATACGGACGTTTTTCTCTCCATTTTGCCCGAATTTCATTCTCACAGCCTTCAATGCCCGTGCGGCACTGCAATTTTCAACCGATCGAGCTCAAATGTTTACCAAATTTTATTTAACCCTAACCTAACACGAAAATGGGCTACGATTTTGAAACAGATAAGTTTAAAATTTTCCCATACATTGAGGGTCCACTCTAATGTATATTGACACTTGAAATTTGTAAAATTAGTGTATTTTTATATAGACTACAACAATAAACATTAAAATATTAAACAATTTAAATTAAAGGGTGGTCCATCAGTTAATGCAATTTTGACTATGTAATTTTGACAAATTGCTATATCTTGGAGACCGTAAAAAGTAAACTCTTGAAATTTTCAAAAACGCTAAAACTAAAAAATCCGAATATTATAAAATCGCCAAACCGAAAAAAATCGCCAAAACCTGAAAAAAATCGCCAAAAATTAAAAAAAAATCGCCAAATCGAAAAAAATCAACAAAATTAAAAAAAATTCTAGCACTAAAATAAATCGCCAAATTCGAAAAAATCGTTTAAATGAAAAAAAATCGCCAATATGAAAAAAAAGCCAAAAACCGAAAAAAATCGCCAAAACGCGAAAAATGCGCCAAAACCAAAATAATTGTTTATGTGAAAAAAACGCCAAAATGAAAAAAATCGCCAAAATTAAAAAAAAAATCGCCAAATTTAAAAAAAATCGGCAAAATTTAAAATAAACGCCAAAATTTAAAATAAACGCCACAAACCGAAAAAAGTCCTCAAAACGAAAAAAAAGTGCCAAAACTAAAAAAATCACATATATAAAAAAACGCCAAAATTAAAGAAAATCGCCAAAATAAAAAAAAACGCCAAAATAATAAAAATCGCCAAAATTCAAAAATCTTCAAAAACCAAAAAAAAAAAATCGCCAAAACGTGAAAAAAAGTTCCATAACTCAGAAAGCGCCAATAAATTCAAAAAACCCCCAAACTAAAAATAAACGCTTAAAACCGAAAAAACCCAAAAACGAAAAAATGCCAAAACTATAGTTTATATTGTTCGTATTGAATTACATATCTCGTGCTCATACGGAGCCCTTCGTGCGCTGGTCAAAGTCGCACTTCACTGAATTTATTTAATAATAAAATTTTTTAACGAGTTCACTCAGCGGTTTAAACATACATACAGACCATTATTATATCAATATTTTTTTCCGTAAGGAAGTGCTCAAGTTCATTTTTATGTTGGCGAATGCCGTTTGCGTTCCAGAAACATATTTTTAACGTGTTCATGGCTTGTTAATTAATGCTTGAAGCAGAGTATTCTGCATTCTCAGCATTTCTTGCATCATGGTAGTCATATTTGTTGTAAAGTTGTTTATAGTTTGCACCAAATTGTCAATAGTAGCTTCAAGGCGACTAAAGTTAAAGCTTGAGTTTGCCTTCGTTGAATTATTTGGAGCTGGAACATTTTGTAGGGGAATAGAATTTGTTTTAGCAGCATCGGCATACGATACACGGGAAGTAACTGGTTGGTTCATTTGCACAAAAGTGGCGGAGTAAGCGTTTGCTGATTAAGATGGAGCTAATTTGGGTTTTTGCACCATAGTCTGTTTGACAAAAGAGTACACAGGACAACCTCTGTAGTTAGCGGTGTGATTATATCCACAATTACTGCATTTTTTATCACTTTTATCTTTTGGCTTATTGCAACTAGCAGTGCCGTGTAATTCACCGCACACAACACAAACTGTGGGTAATTTACTGTATGTTTTTGTGTGGCCATATTCTTGGCAATTATGGCACTGTACGGGACCTGATCGCTTATGTGGCTCTTCAACTGTGATTTTTCGGTATAAGAGGTATTTTAGGCTATAAATTGGGTGTGTCTCGTTTTTTTCAGCTGTATATCATTCAGCTCCAATTCAACACGAAATAGAGGCTGGGGGATCTTCTCCCTATTGATTATGTTGGTAACATTTTTTACCTTAAATCCTTGTATCATGAGTGCATCTTTTACTTCTTCGGGATTAACATAAGAGTCAATACCCTTCAATACGATCTGCATACCTTTGGCACTCTTAAACTGGTACGTATAAAAACTTTTTTTATTTTTTTCAAATTCAGTCACTATTTTACGGAAATTTTTTTCTTCGTATATTTGAATTTTAGTTTCGTCTATATTACCACGCTTTATTGGAATAACATGAAATGCGTTTTCACCAATGGCCGAGACTAATTTTTTAATTAGGGCGTTAGAATTTTTCTCTCCCAAATATATAGGTGGTGGCTTGAAAGACTTTTGCGATGATGCAGCGGGCTTGTCGTCGGTGACTTGCAATAATGAAAAACGATTTTGACGATTGATAGATGATGCGCTATTATCCCTAGACATCTTTGGAGCAGATGAAATTTTTGAAGAATTCGGGCTTCGCCCACGCTTTACCACTGTTATGTATCTGTCCATTCCGACTTGTACCTTGGGTTTTGAGCTACTTTTATCTGTAGTGATAACTTTATTAAGTGATGAACACGAGCCTGAAGGAGATGATATTACTGACTTATATGAAGAAGTACTAGGCAACTGTAATGTTAATGAATCACTATTTGGCATTGGACAAAGCGAAGTTGATCGCTGACGAAAAATTGGATTTGTCGTTAAAAAAATACTTTCATTAGATTTATTATTTGTATTATTTTCATTGAGAGCTTCAGAACTCACAGTAAAATATGCATTTCTGCCGTTAGAACTCACTTCATAATTTTTTGTATTTGAGGTACTCATATAGAGTATTCCTCAAGGGCACTTTTTGTGTTTTTTGCTTACGGTTTTTTTTTGTTTTTGTAATTTATGATCGTTTATTTGTTTTTGAGTTACTCGTATAGAGTATTCCTCAATGTTTACAGCAAATAGTATATAAAGAAATAGATTTAATGTTAGAATTAAAAGTCATAGAAGAATGTGAAAGTCCGTGGTCGAATAGAACTACTGTAGTTAGGAAACCAGGTAAAAAAGTGTTTCTGTCTTGATGGAAGAAAGTTAAATAATATTACCTTTAAAGACGCTTATCCTCTGCAAAACATAGATGGAATATTAAGCAGAATAGATGAGACCTATTATATAAGCAGTGTGGATCTTAAATATGCTTTTTGGCAGATAGAGCTAGATGAAGAAAGTAGACAATGTACGGCATTTTCTGTAGCAGGTCGTCCACTCTAGCAGTTTCGAGTTATGCCATTCGATCTGTGCAACGCCGCCCAGCGACTTTTCAGATTTGTGGATAAAGTGATACAACAGAGGCTAGACGACCTCTTGGTAATATCAAATACGTTTGGAAAACATATGAAAATTTTGAAAGAAGTGGCTGGTTGCCTAAAAAACAAACCTTACATTAGTCCTGAAGAAGTCTCAATTCTGTTTCCAACAGTTAAAATATTTAGGTTTCATAATTGGGGGAGGTAGTCTGATGACTGATCCGGAAACGGTGCCAGCAATTAAAGAGACTAAAGTACTAAAATCAGCTCGAGAAGTTCGTAGCTTTCTTGGAACAGCAGGCTGGTATCGCCGATTCATCAAAGATTTTGCTTCGATTTTGGCTTCACTAGCTAACAGATACGCTAAAAAAGGCCAAGAAATTTAACATGACTCCAGAAGCGATAGAGGCATTTGAAAATTTAAAAATAGCATTAACGTCTGCTCCAGTGTTGAGACATGCAGATTTTTCGAAGAATTTATTGATTCATTGCGATGCGTGCCACTATGGAATCGGAGCTGTACTTTTTTTTCTTTTTTCTTTTTATACATATATTTATTTATTGTATCTTCAAATATGAACTAACAATAAGTGATCAAATCCTAAAGCTAAAATATAATTATTTAGCCCAACCAGTGTCGGCCAAAACTTAGTGATAGTTTAAATAATACAAAGTAGTGATAATCAAAAAGGAAAATTAAATGTATTTTCAAGCATTCCCATCTAGAGTGTTGAGTAAAATAGCCCTTGTGTCCCTCTTTTTTAGGCGGATGTGTCCAGTAAAGTTGAAAATATTACGAGCAAGCGGATTAGGATGTGACTCCAGTTTTGTTAAGTATTTGCCTGCGTATCTTGCAATTTCTTCAGTCACTAGTGGCATTTTTAAATCACGATGTAAATTTGAATTCTTAATGTACCATGGAGCAGATGTTATTAACCTTAAAATTTTGTTTTGTCTTCGCTGAATTCTCTCTACATTGCAAGCTGAAGCAGTTCCCCAAAACTGGATACCGTAACACCATATTGGCTTCAAAAGCGACTTGTATATTAAAAGTTTGCAGACTAAGTGTTGAATTTCTGCCAATCAACCAATGAATTTGAGATCTGAGTTAGCTTAAAGTCAATATAATGTTTCCATGTAAGCCCTCGATCAAGGTATTTCACTTGGGAATGTTGAGGAATATTTTGATTGTTGATTCGAATGGGGGAACAAGTATCTCTTCTTAGGGTAAACGTTGTATGGACATTCTTTTGTTCATTGACTTTGATTCTCTATAAGTTTAACCAGATTTCCATTTGTGTAATATGTTCTTGAAGATATCGGGAAGCCTCGTGCGGTATTTGTGCATACTAAGGCAGGCTGTATCATCGGCAAACGTAGATGTATGGATATTGCTGCTCAAAGGCATATCACAAGTAAAAATCAAATACAAAACTGGCCCCAGTATGCTCCCCTGTGGCACACCGGATGATATAGATTGGGGCAGACTCATGAATTCTCCTTCCACAATCGTAAACTTTCGGGTAATTATGTAGCTTTCTAATAGATTCAGAAAATTTATTGGTAAATATGATTTTAATTTTAAAATTAGGCCTTCATGCCACACTTTATCAAATGTCTGAGAAACGTCAATAAACAGGGCAGAACAATACATTTTTTCTTCAAAAGTTCTTCTTATAAATTGCACCTATCTATGAGTTTGTTCAATGGTGCTATGCTGACTTTTAAAACCAAATTGATGGTCTGGGATGCACCCACTATCATTTAAAGTTGGGGACAATTTTGTCATGAGCAGCTTTTCGAAGAGTTTTGACATAGTTGACAGCAAACTTATTGGCCTATATGACTCAGTTTTAGTAAGATCTTTGCCCGGCTTTGGAATCATTTTGATTTTTGCAAGCTTCCAGAGTTGTGGATAATACTCCAGTCGTAAAATGGCGTCAAAAAAATAAATAACAGGATTCTAATTGCAATATGGGGCAAATTTATCAGCATATTGTTACTTATTCCATCAATACCTGGAGCTTTCTTCGGGTTGAGTTCAGTAATTAGTTTCTGAACATTACGCGTCTTAAATTTTATGGGTCGAGGGGGTAGCGCAACTACACTCGGTAAATCAACAACACCAGTACATGTGTTTGGGGTAAATACGGATTTTAAATGCTCAACAAATATGTTACCTTTTTCAGTATTGCTTCTGGCCCAACCTCCGGTAGAAGTGCGCAGAGGTGGTCTACATTCAACGGGTGTTTTAAGCTTTCTAGCAGCTCGCCACAAGGAGTAATTAGATGCAGGTGTGGCATCCAGATTTTCCAGATAATTTTTAAGACATACAGTTTTTTCATATGCCAGCAGCTCTTGGAGTCGTCTAGTGCACTCTTTAAATCTAGTTTTATTTTGGAGTGATCTGTGCAGTTGCCATTCTCTTCTAGCTGTCCTTTTTTCACGTAAAACACGTTGAATGTCTGTAGAATAAATTATTTTAAACCCAGTCTACGGATGTTTATTATTTTCGGTAAGATTTTCAATGTTAGATTCAATATCACCTGATGTTCTTAGATTAATATTTTCCGTACAATGGGTACTGAGGTATCTTTTTAACCCTAGCCAATTAACACGGTTGATCATCTTTACATATGGGACAGGGAAGTCACTTCTTAGTGGGCTACAAATTGTAACAATTGTGGGAGAGTGATCGGAGGAGAGATCTACAGAAGCTTCAACATGAATTAATTCCCTAGTGATATTTTTCATGACTCCAAAATCTATAACATCCGGAATTTTTTGTATGTCCTTAGGCCAGTAATTGGGCTCCCCACTTGAAATGACGTCCAAGCCCATTTTTAAAATTGTGTTGAACAATGCCCGACCTCTAGGTGTAATAAGATGCGAACCCCAGAACGTATGTTTTGCATTGTAGTCCCCAGCTGCTACAAAACAAGGGCCAAGAGATTTGTAGAATTCCTCGAATTGATCCTCAGTAATTGCGAATCTGGGAGGGTAGTAAATTGATGATATCACGAAATTTGTAACAAAATTTTCGACACAAATATTTGTTGCTTGTAGATGTTCTTCACAAATGTTATCAAGGACATAGTGTTTGAGTATTGACTTAATTAGAATTGCTGACCCACCGCATGCTCTCCCCCTCGGGTCCTTTGAATCATATAGAGTGTAACCATTTATTTGAAATAAGCTCCTTGAAGTCAAATGAGTCTCAGAGACCAACATTATATCAATATTTTTTTCCATGAGGAAGTGCTCAAGTTAATTTTTATGCTGGCGAATGCGGTTTGCGTTCCAGAAACATATTTTTAACATGTTCATGGTTTGTTAACTAATGCTTGAAGCAGTGTATTCTGCATGCGCAGCATTTCTTGCATCATGCTAGTCATATTTGTTGTAAAGTTGATCGCTGACGAAAAATTGGATTTGTCGTTAAAAAAATACTTTCATTAGATTTATTATTTGTATTATTTTCATTGAGAGCTTCAGAACTCACAGTAAAATGTGCATTTCTGCCGTTAGAACTCACTTCATAATTTTTTGTATTTGAGGTACTCATATAGAGTATTCCTCAAGGGCACTTTTTGTGTTTTTTGCTTACGGTTTTTTTTTGTTTTTGTAATTTATGATCGTTTATTTGTTTTTGAGTTACTCGTATAGAGTATTCCTCAATGTTTACAGCAAATAGTATATAAAGAAATAGATTTAATGTTAGAATTAAAAGTCATAGAAGAATGTGAAAGTCCGTGGTCGAATAGAACTACTGTAGTTAGGAAACCAGGTAAAAAAGTGTTTCTGTCTTGATGGAAGAAAGTTAAATAATATTACCTTTAAAGACGCTTATCCTCTGCAAAACATAGATGGAATATTAAGCAGAATAGATGAGACCTATTATATAAGCAGTGTGGATCTTAAATATGCTTTTTGGCAGATAGAGCTAGATGAAGAAAGTAGACAATGTACGGCATTTTCTGTAGCAGGTCGTCCACTCTAGCAGTTTCGAGTTATGCCATTCGATCTGTGCAACGCCGCCCAGCGACTTTTCAGATTTGTGGATAAAGTGATACAACAGAGGCTAGACGACCTCTTGGTAATATCAAATACGTTTGGAAAACATATGAAAATTTTGAAAGAAGTGGCTGGTTGCCTAAAAAACAAACCTTACATTAGTCCTGAAGAAGTCTCAATTCTGTTTCCAACAGTTAAAATATTTAGGTTTCATAATTGGGGGAGGTAGTCTGATGACTGATCCGGAAACGGTGCCAGCAATTAAAGAGACTAAAGTACTAAAATCAGCTCGAGAAGTTCGTAGCTTTCTTGGAACAGCAGGCTGGTATCGCCGATTCATCAAAGATTTTGCTTCGATTTTGGCTTCACTAGCTAACAGATACGCTAAAAAAGGCCAAGAAATTTAACATGACTCCAGAAGCGATAGAGGCATTTGAAAATTTAAAAATAGCATTAACGTCTGCTCCAGTGTTGAGACATGCAGATTTTTCGAAGAATTTATTGATTCATTGCGATGCGTGCCACTATGGAATCGGAGCTGTACTTTTTTTTCTTTTTTCTTTTTATACATATATTTATTTATTGTATCTTCAAATATGAACTAACAATAAGTGATCAAATCCTAAAGCTAAAATATAATTATTTAGCCCAACCAGTGTCGGCCAAAACTTAGTGATAGTTTAAATAATACAAAGTAGTGATAATCAAAAAGGAAAATTAAATGTATTTTCAAGCATTCCCATCTAGAGTGTTGAGTAAAATAGCCCTTGTGTCCCTCTTTTTTAGGCGGATGTGTCCAGTAAAGTTGAAAATATTACGAGCAAGCGGATTAGGATGTGACTCCAGTTTTGTTAAGTATTTGCCTGCGTATCTTGCAATTTCTTCAGTCACTAGTGGCATTTTTAAATCACGATGTAAATTTGAATTCTTAATGTACCATGGAGCAGATGTTATTAACCTTAAAATTTTGTTTTGTCTTCGCTGAATTCTCTCTACATTGCAAGCTGAAGCAGTTCCCCAAAACTGGATACCGTAACACCATATTGGCTTCAAAAGCGACTTGTATATTAAAAGTTTGCAGACTAAGTGTTGAATTTCTGCCAATCAACCAATGAATTTGAGATCTGAGTTAGCTTAAAGTCAATATAATGTTTCCATGTAAGCCCTCGATCAAGGTATTTCACTTGGGAATGTTGAGGAATATTTTGATTGTTGATTCGAATGGGGGAACAAGTATCTCTTCTTAGGGTAAACGTTGTATGGACATTCTTTTGTTCATTGACTTTGATTCTCTATAAGTTTAACCAGATTTCCATTTGTGTAATATGTTCTTGAAGATATCGGGAAGCTTCGTGCGGTATTTGTGCATACTAAGGCAGGCTGTATCATCGGCAAACGTAGATGTATGGATATTGCTGCTCAAAGGCATATCACAAGTAAAAATCAAATACAAAACTGGCCCCAGTATGCTCCCCTGTGGCACACCGGATGATATAGATTGGGGCAGACTCATGAATTCTCCTTCCACAATCGTAAACTTTCGGGTAATTATGTAGCTTTCTAATAGATTCAGAAAATTTATTGGTAAATATGATTTTAATTTTAAAATTAGGCCTTCATGCCACACTTTATCAAATGTCTGAGAAACGTCAATAAACAGGGCAGAACAATACATTTTTTCTTCAAAAGTTCTTCTTATAAATTGCACCTATCTATGAGTTTGTTCAATGGTGCTATGCTGACTTTTAAAACCAAATTGATGGTCTGGGATGCACCCACTATCATTTAAAGTTGGGGACAATTTTGTCATGAGCAGCTTTTCGAAGAGTTTTGACATAGTTGACAGCAAACTTATTGGCCTATATGACTCAGTTTTAGTAAGATCTTTGCCCGGCTTTGGAATCATTTTGATTTTTGCAAGCTTCCAGAGTTGTGGATAATACTCCAGTCGTAAAATGGCGTCAAAAAAATAAATAACAGGATTCTAATTGCAATATGGGGCAAATTTATCAGCATATTGTTACTTATTCCATCAATACCTGGAGCTTTCTTCGGGTTGAGTTCAGTAATTAGTTTCTGAACATTACGCGTCTTAAATTTTATGGGTCGAGGGGGTAGCGCAACTACACTCGGTAAATCAACAACACCAGTACATGTGTTTGGGGTAAATACGGATTTTAAATGCTCAACAAATATGTTACCTTTTTCAGTATTGCTTCTGGCCCAACCTCCGGTAGAAGTGCGCAGAGGTGGTCTACATTCAACGGGTGTTTTAAGCTTTCTAGCAGCTCGCCACAAGGAGTAATTAGATGCAGGTGTGGCATCCAGATTTTCCAGATAATTTTTAAGACATACAGTTTTTTCATATGCCAGCAGCTCTTGGAGTCGTCTAGTGCACTCTTTAAATCTAGTTTTATTTTGGAGTGATCTGTGCAGTTGCCATTCTCTTCTAGCTGTCCTTTTTTCACGTAAAACACGTTGAATGTCTGTAGAATAAATTATTTTAAACCCAGTCTACGGATGTTTATTATTTTCGGTAAGATTTTCAATGTTAGATTCAATATCACCTGATGTTCTTAGATTAATATTTTCCGTACAATGGGTACTGAGGTATCTTTTTAACCCTAGCCAATTAACACGGTTGATCATCTTTACATATGGGACAGGGAAGTCACTTCTTAGTGGGCTACAAATTGTAACAATTGTGGGAGAGTGATCGGAGGAGAGATCTACAGAAGCTTCAACATGAATTAATTCCCTAGTGATATTTTTCATGACTCCAAAATCTATAACATCCGGAATTTTTTGTATGTCCTTAGGCCAGTAATTGGGCTCCCCACTTGAAATGACGTCCAAGCCCATTTTTAAAATTGTGTTGAACAATGCCCGACCTCTAGGTGTAATAAGATGCGAACCCCAGAACGTATGTTTTGCATTGTAGTCCCCAGCTGCTACAAAACAAGGGCCAAGAGATTTGTAGAATTCCTCGAATTGATCCTCAGTAATTGCGAATCTGGGAGGGTAGTAAATTGATGATATCACGAAATTTGTAACAAAATTTTCGACACAAATATTTGTTGCTTGTAGATGTTCTTCACAAATGTTATCAAGGACATAGTGTTTGAGTATTGACTTAATTAGAATTGCTGACCCACCGCATGCTCTCCCCCTCGGGTCCTTTGAATCATATAGAGTGTAACCATTTATTTGAAATAAGCTCCTTGAAGTCAAATGAGTCTCAGAGACCAACATTATATCAATATTTTTTTCCATGAGGAAGTGCTCAAGTTAATTTTTATGCTGGCGAATGCGGTTTGCGTTCCAGAAACATATTTTTAACATGTTCATGGTTTGTTAACTAATGCTTGAAGCAGTGTATTCTGCATGCGCAGCATTTCTTGCATCATGCTAGTCATATTTGTTGTAAAGTTGATCGCTGACGAAAAATTGGATTTGTCGTTAAAAAAATACTTTCATTAGATTTATTATTTGTATTATTTTCATTGAGAGCTTCAGAACTCACAGTAAAATGTGCATTTCTGCCGTTAGAACTCACTTCATAATTTTTTGTATTTGAGGTACTCATATAGAGTATTCCTCAAGGGCACTTTTTGTGTTTTTTGCTTACGGTTTTTTTTTGTTTTTGTAATTTATGATCGTTTATTTGTTTTTGAGTTACTCGTATAGAGTATTCCTCAATGTTTACAGCAAATAGTATATAAAGAAATAGATTTAATGTTAGAATTAAAAGTCATAGAAGAATGTGAAAGTCCGTGGTCGAATAGAACTACTGTAGTTAGGAAACCAGGTAAAAAAGTGTTTCTGTCTTGATGGAAGAAAGTTAAATAATATTACCTTTAAAGACGCTTATCCTCTGCAAAACATAGATGGAATATTAAGCAGAATAGATGAGACCTATTATATAAGCAGTGTGGATCTTAAATATGCTTTTTGGCAGATAGAGCTAGATGAAGAAAGTAGACAATGTACGGCATTTTCTGTAGCAGGTCGTCCACTCTAGCAGTTTCGAGTTATGCCATTCGATCTGTGCAACGCCGCCCAGCGACTTTTCAGATTTGTGGATAAAGTGATACAACAGAGGCTAGACGACCTCTTGGTAATATCAAATACGTTTGGAAAACATATGAAAATTTTGAAAGAAGTGGCTGGTTGCCTAAAAAACAAACCTTACATTAGTCCTGAAGAAGTCTCAATTCTGTTTCCAACAGTTAAAATATTTAGGTTTCATAATTGGGGGAGGTAGTCTGATGACTGATCCGGAAACGGTGCCAGCAATTAAAGAGACTAAAGTACTAAAATCAGCTCGAGAAGTTCGTAGCTTTCTTGGAACAGCAGGCTGGTATCGCCGATTCATCAAAGATTTTGCTTCGATTTTGGCTTCACTAGCTAACAGATACGCTAAAAAAGGCCAAGAAATTTAACATGACTCCAGAAGCGATAGAGGCATTTGAAAATTTAAAAATAGCATTAACGTCTGCTCCAGTGTTGAGACATGCAGATTTTTCGAAGAATTTATTGATTCATTGCGATGCGTGCCACTATGGAATCGGAGCTGTACTTTTTTTTCTTTTTTCTTTTTATACATATATTTATTTATTGTATCTTCAAATATGAACTAACAATAAGTGATCAAATCCTAAAGCTAAAATATAATTATTTAGCCCAACCAGTGTCGGCCAAAACTTAGTGATAGTTTAAATAATACAAAGTAGTGATAATCAAAAAGGAAAATTAAATGTATTTTCAAGCATTCCCATCTAGAGTGTTGAGTAAAATAGCCCTTGTGTCCCTCTTTTTTAGGCGGATGTGTCCAGTAAAGTTGAAAATATTACGAGCAAGCGGATTAGGATGTGACTCCAGTTTTGTTAAGTATTTGCCTGCGTATCTTGCAATTTCTTCAGTCACTAGTGGCATTTTTAAATCACGATGTAAATTTGAATTCTTAATGTACCATGGAGCAGATGTTATTAACCTTAAAATTTTGTTTTGTCTTCGCTGAATTCTCTCTACATTGCAAGCTGAAGCAGTTCCCCAAAACTGGATACCGTAACACCATATTGGCTTCAAAAGCGACTTGTATATTAAAAGTTTGCAGACTAAGTGTTGAATTTCTGCCAATCAACCAATGAATTTGAGATCTGAGTTAGCTTAAAGTCAATATAATGTTTCCATGTAAGCCCTCGATCAAGGTATTTCACTTGGGAATGTTGAGGAATATTTTGATTGTTGATTCGAATGGGGGAACAAGTATCTCTTCTTAGGGTAAACGTTGTATGGACATTCTTTTGTTCATTGACTTTGATTCTCTATAAGTTTAACCAGATTTCCATTTGTGTAATATGTTCTTGAAGATATCGGGAAGCTTCGTGCGGTATTTGTGCATACTAAGGCAGGCTGTATCATCGGCAAACGTAGATGTATGGATATTGCTGCTCAAAGGCATATCACAAGTAAAAATCAAATACAAAACTGGCCCCAGTATGCTCCCCTGTGGCACACCGGATGATATAGATTGGGGCAGACTCATGAATTCTCCTTCCACAATCGTAAACTTTCGGGTAATTATGTAGCTTTCTAATAGATTCAGAAAATTTATTGGTAAATATGATTTTAATTTTAAAATTAGGCCTTCATGCCACACTTTATCAAATGTCTGAGAAACGTCAATAAACAGGGCAGAACAATACATTTTTTCTTCAAAAGTTCTTCTTATAAATTGCACCTATCTATGAGTTTGTTCAATGGTGCTATGCTGACTTTTAAAACCAAATTGATGGTCTGGGATGCACCCACTATCATTTAAAGTTGGGGACAATTTTGTCATGAGCAGCTTTTCGAAGAGTTTTGACATAGTTGACAGCAAACTTATTGGCCTATATGACTCAGTTTTAGTAAGATCTTTGCCCGGCTTTGGAATCATTTTGATTTTTGCAAGCTTCCAGAGTTGTGGATAATACTCCAGTCGTAAAATGGCGTCAAAAAAATAAATAACAGGATTCTAATTGCAATATGGGGCAAATTTATCAGCATATTGTTACTTATTCCATCAATACCTGGAGCTTTCTTCGGGTTGAGTTCAGTAATTAGTTTCTGAACATTACGCGTCTTAAATTTTATGGGTCGAGGGGGTAGCGCAACTACACTCGGTAAATCAACAACACCAGTACATGTGTTTGGGGTAAATACGGATTTTAAATGCTCAACAAATATGTTACCTTTTTCAGTATTGCTTCTGGCCCAACCTCCGGTAGAAGTGCGCAGAGGTGGTCTACATTCAACGGGTGTTTTAAGCTTTCTAGCAGCTCGCCACAAGGAGTAATTAGATGCAGGTGTGGCATCCAGATTTTCCAGATAATTTTTAAGACATACAGTTTTTTCATATGCCAGCAGCTCTTGGAGTCGTCTAGTGCACTCTTTAAATCTAGTTTTATTTTGGAGTGATCTGTGCAGTTGCCATTCTCTTCTAGCTGTCCTTTTTTCACGTAAAACACGTTGAATGTCTGTAGAATAAATTATTTTAAACCCAGTCTACGGATGTTTATTATTTTCGGTAAGATTTTCAATGTTAGATTCAATATCACCTGATGTTCTTAGATTAATATTTTCCGTACAATGGGTACTGAGGTATCTTTTTAACCCTAGCCAATTAACACGGTTGATCATCTTTACATATGGGACAGGGAAGTCACTTCTTAGTGGGCTACAAATTGTAACAATTGTGGGAGAGTGATCGGAGGAGAGATCTACAGAAGCTTCAACATGAATTAATTCCCTAGTGATATTTTTCATGACTCCAAAATCTATAACATCCGGAATTTTTTGTATGTCCTTAGGCCAGTAATTGGGCTCCCCACTTGAAATGACGTCCAAGCCCATTTTTAAAATTGTGTTGAACAATGCCCGACCTCTAGGTGTAATAAGATGCGAACCCCAGAACGTATGTTTTGCATTGTAGTCCCCAGCTGCTACAAAACAAGGGCCAAGAGATTTGTAGAATTCCTCGAATTGATCCTCAGTAATTGCGAATCTGGGAGGGTAGTAAATTGATGATATCACGAAATTTGTAACAAAATTTTCGACACAAATATTTGTTGCTTGTAGATGTTCTTCACAAATGTTATCAAGGACATAGTGTTTGAGTATTGACTTAATTAGAATTGCTGACCCACCGCATGCTCTCCCCCTCGGGTCCTTTGAATCATATAGAGTGTAACCATTTATTTGAAATAAGCTCCTTGAAGTCAAATGAGTCTCAGAGACCAACATTATATCAATATTTTTTTCCATGAGGAAGTGCTCAAGTTAATTTTTATGCTGGCGAATGCGGTTTGCGTTCCAGAAACATATTTTTAACATGTTCATGGTTTGTTAACTAATGCTTGAAGCAGTGTATTCTGCATGCGCAGCATTTCTTGCATCATGCTAGTCATATTTGTTGTAAAGTTGATCGCTGACGAAAAATTGGATTTGTCGTTAAAAAAATACTTTCATTAGATTTATTATTTGTATTATTTTCATTGAGAGCTTCAGAACTCACAGTAAAATGTGCATTTCTGCCGTTAGAACTCACTTCATAATTTTTTGTATTTGAGGTACTCATATAGAGTATTCCTCAAGGGCACTTTTTGTGTTTTTTGCTTACGGTTTTTTTTTGTTTTTGTAATTTATGATCGTTTATTTGTTTTTGAGTTACTCGTATAGAGTATTCCTCAATGTTTACAGCAAATAGTATATAAAGAAATAGATTTAATGTTAGAATTAAAAGTCATAGAAGAATGTGAAAGTCCGTGGTCGAATAGAACTACTGTAGTTAGGAAACCAGGTAAAAAAGTGTTTCTGTCTTGATGGAAGAAAGTTAAATAATATTACCTTTAAAGACGCTTATCCTCTGCAAAACATAGATGGAATATTAAGCAGAATAGATGAGACCTATTATATAAGCAGTGTGGATCTTAAATATGCTTTTTGGCAGATAGAGCTAGATGAAGAAAGTAGACAATGTACGGCATTTTCTGTAGCAGGTCGTCCACTCTAGCAGTTTCGAGTTATGCCATTCGATCTGTGCAACGCCGCCCAGCGACTTTTCAGATTTGTGGATAAAGTGATACAACAGAGGCTAGACGACCTCTTGGTAATATCAAATACGTTTGGAAAACATATGAAAATTTTGAAAGAAGTGGCTGGTTGCCTAAAAAACAAACCTTACATTAGTCCTGAAGAAGTCTCAATTCTGTTTCCAACAGTTAAAATATTTAGGTTTCATAATTGGGGGAGGTAGTCTGATGACTGATCCGGAAACGGTGCCAGCAATTAAAGAGACTAAAGTACTAAAATCAGCTCGAGAAGTTCGTAGCTTTCTTGGAACAGCAGGCTGGTATCGCCGATTCATCAAAGATTTTGCTTCGATTTTGGCTTCACTAGCTAACAGATACGCTAAAAAAGGCCAAGAAATTTAACATGACTCCAGAAGCGATAGAGGCATTTGAAAATTTAAAAATAGCATTAACGTCTGCTCCAGTGTTGAGACATGCAGATTTTTCGAAGAATTTATTGATTCATTGCGATGCGTGCCACTATGGAATCGGAGCTGTACTTTTTTTTCTTTTTTCTTTTTATACATATATTTATTTATTGTATCTTCAAATATGAACTAACAATAAGTGATCAAATCCTAAAGCTAAAATATAATTATTTAGCCCAACCAGTGTCGGCCAAAACTTAGTGATAGTTTAAATAATACAAAGTAGTGATAATCAAAAAGGAAAATTAAATGTATTTTCAAGCATTCCCATCTAGAGTGTTGAGTAAAATAGCCCTTGTGTCCCTCTTTTTTAGGCGGATGTGTCCAGTAAAGTTGAAAATATTACGAGCAAGCGGATTAGGATGTGACTCCAGTTTTGTTAAGTATTTGCCTGCGTATCTTGCAATTTCTTCAGTCACTAGTGGCATTTTTAAATCACGATGTAAATTTGAATTCTTAATGTACCATGGAGCAGATGTTATTAACCTTAAAATTTTGTTTTGTCTTCGCTGAATTCTCTCTACATTGCAAGCTGAAGCAGTTCCCCAAAACTGGATACCGTAACACCATATTGGCTTCAAAAGCGACTTGTATATTAAAAGTTTGCAGACTAAGTGTTGAATTTCTGCCAATCAACCAATGAATTTGAGATCTGAGTTAGCTTAAAGTCAATATAATGTTTCCATGTAAGCCCTCGATCAAGGTATTTCACTTGGGAATGTTGAGGAATATTTTGATTGTTGATTCGAATGGGGGAACAAGTATCTCTTCTTAGGGTAAACGTTGTATGGACATTCTTTTGTTCATTGACTTTGATTCTCTATAAGTTTAACCAGATTTCCATTTGTGTAATATGTTCTTGAAGATATCGGGAAGCTTCGTGCGGTATTTGTGCATACTAAGGCAGGCTGTATCATCGGCAAACGTAGATGTATGGATATTGCTGCTCAAAGGCATATCACAAGTAAAAATCAAATACAAAACTGGCCCCAGTATGCTCCCCTGTGGCACACCGGATGATATAGATTGGGGCAGACTCATGAATTCTCCTTCCACAATCGTAAACTTTCGGGTAATTATGTAGCTTTCTAATAGATTCAGAAAATTTATTGGTAAATATGATTTTAATTTTAAAATTAGGCCTTCATGCCACACTTTATCAAATGTCTGAGAAACGTCAATAAACAGGGCAGAACAATACATTTTTTCTTCAAAAGTTCTTCTTATAAATTGCACCTATCTATGAGTTTGTTCAATGGTGCTATGCTGACTTTTAAAACCAAATTGATGGTCTGGGATGCACCCACTATCATTTAAAGTTGGGGACAATTTTGTCATGAGCAGCTTTTCGAAGAGTTTTGACATAGTTGACAGCAAACTTATTGGCCTATATGACTCAGTTTTAGTAAGATCTTTGCCCGGCTTTGGAATCATTTTGATTTTTGCAAGCTTCCAGAGTTGTGGATAATACTCCAGTCGTAAAATGGCGTCAAAAAAATAAATAACAGGATTCTAATTGCAATATGGGGCAAATTTATCAGCATATTGTTACTTATTCCATCAATACCTGGAGCTTTCTTCGGGTTGAGTTCAGTAATTAGTTTCTGAACATTACGCGTCTTAAATTTTATGGGTCGAGGGGGTAGCGCAACTACACTCGGTAAATCAACAACACCAGTACATGTGTTTGGGGTAAATACGGATTTTAAATGCTCAACAAATATGTTACCTTTTTCAGTATTGCTTCTGGCCCAACCTCCGGTAGAAGTGCGCAGAGGTGGTCTACATTCAACGGGTGTTTTAAGCTTTCTAGCAGCTCGCCACAAGGAGTAATTAGATGCAGGTGTGGCATCCAGATTTTCCAGATAATTTTTAAGACATACAGTTTTTTCATATGCCAGCAGCTCTTGGAGTCGTCTAGTGCACTCTTTAAATCTAGTTTTATTTTGGAGTGATCTGTGCAGTTGCCATTCTCTTCTAGCTGTCCTTTTTTCACGTAAAACACGTTGAATGTCTGTAGAATAAATTATTTTAAACCCAGTCTACGGATGTTTATTATTTTCGGTAAGATTTTCAATGTTAGATTCAATATCACCTGATGTTCTTAGATTAATATTTTCCGTACAATGGGTACTGAGGTATCTTTTTAACCCTAGCCAATTAACACGGTTGATCATCTTTACATATGGGACAGGGAAGTCACTTCTTAGTGGGCTACAAATTGTAACAATTGTGGGAGAGTGATCGGAGGAGAGATCTACAGAAGCTTCAACATGAATTAATTCCCTAGTGATATTTTTCATGACTCCAAAATCTATAACATCCGGAATTTTTTGTATGTCCTTAGGCCAGTAATTGGGCTCCCCACTTGAAATGACGTCCAAGCCCATTTTTAAAATTGTGTTGAACAATGCCCGACCTCTAGGTGTAATAAGATGCGAACCCCAGAACGTATGTTTTGCATTGTAGTCCCCAGCTGCTACAAAACAAGGGCCAAGAGATTTGTAGAATTCCTCGAATTGATCCTCAGTAATTGCGAATCTAGGAGGGGAGTAAATTGATGATATGACAAAATTTGTGCAAAAATTTTCGATACAAATATTCGTTGCTTGTAGATGTTCTTCACAAATGTTATCAAGGACATAGTGTTTGAGTCTTGACTTAATTAGAATTGCTGACCCGCCGCATGCTCTCCCCCTCGGGTCCTTTGAATCATATAGAGTGTAATCATTTATTTTAAATAAGCTCCTTGAAGTCAAATGAGTCTCAGAGACCAACATTATATCAATATTTTTTTCCATGAGGAAGTGCTCAAGTTCATTTTTATGCTGGCGAATGCCGTTTGCGTTCCAGAAACATATTTTTAACATGTTCATGGTTTGTTAACTAATGCTTGAAGCAGTGTATTCTGCATTCGCAGCATTTCTTGCATCATGCTAGTCATATTTGTTGTAAAGTTGTTTATAGTTAGCACCAGATTCTCAATAGTAGCTTCAAGGCGACTAAAGTTAAAGCCTGAGTTTGCATTCGCTGAATTATTTTGCGGTTCAACATTTTGTGAGGGATTAGAACTAGCCTTAGCAGCATCGGCATACGATACACGTGAAGTAACTGGTTGACTTACTTGAGCAAAAGAGGCGGAGTACGCGTTTAATGGTTGGGCTGGAGCTAACTTAGGTTTTTGACTCATAGTCTGTTTAACAAAAGAATATACAGGGCATCCTCTATAGTTAGCGGTGTGATTACCTCCACAATTACTAAATTTTTTTTCTGCTTGTTCTTTTGGCTTAGTGCAGCTAGCAGTACCATGCAATTCACCGCAGATAACACAAACTGTAGGTAAATTGCAGTAAGTTTTTGTATGGCCATATTCTTGGCAATTATGGCACTGTACAGGACCTGAACGCTTACGTGGCTCTTCAACTGTGATTTTTCGGTGTAACAGAAACTTTACGCTATAAATTGGATGGGTTTCATTTTTTTCAATTGTGTGTCATTCGGCTCCAGTTCAATGCGAAAAAGGGGTTGGGCAACCTTTTCTCCGTTAATTATATTAGTAAAATTTTTTACCTTAAATCCTTGATCTAGAAGTGCACATTTTACTTCTTCGGGCTCAACATATGAATCTATGCCCTTTAGTACTATCTGTTGGCCTATAGCACTCTTAAGTTGGTATGTGTAAAAGTTTGTTTTATTTTTTTCAAAATCATTTACAATTTTTCGGAAATTGTTTTCATCAAATATTTGGATTTTAGTCTCATCAATATTACCTCTTTTAATTGGAATTACGTGAAGAGTTATTTTACCAATGGTCGACAGTAGTTTTGTTAGAAGCGCGTTAGAATTTTTTTCCCTCACATATATAGGTGGTGGCTTAAAAGACTTCTGAGATGATGAAGCGGTCTTGTCGTTATCGTCTTGCAATAATGAAAAACGATTTTGGCGATTCGTGGATGATGCGCTGTTATCCCTAGACATCTTTGGAACAGATGAAATTTTAGAAGAATTCAGGCCTCGCCCACGCTTCACCACGGTTATATATCTGTCCATTCCGACTTGGACCTTGGGTTTTGAGCTACTGTTATATGTAGTGATAACTTGGTTAGGTGATGAACAGCTCGAAGCGAATGATTTCAATGCCTTAAGTGACGAAGTACTAGGCAACTGTAATGTTAAAGAATCACTAGTAGGCATTGGACAAAGCAAAGTTGATCGCTGTCGAAAAAGTGGATTCGTTGTTAGAAAAAGTCTATCATCAGATTTTTTATTTTTATTAAGAGCTTCCGAACTCACAGTAAGTCTATGATCAGGTTTTTTATTTTTATTGTTATCATTATGACCATCAGAACTCACAGTAAAATATACATTTCTGCCGTTATAAATCACTTCACATTTTTTTGTTTTTGAGGTACTCATATAGAGTATTCCTCAAGGGCACTTTTGTTTGTTTGTTTTTTTGATTACGGTTTTTTTTGTTTTTGTTATTTATGACTATGTAAAAAAATATTAACAAAGCAATTAAAGCTTATTTATCAAAGTTAATAATATGTATTACGAATATTTTCTATTTTATGATATTTTTTTTTGTTTAGTATGTATGTAAGAAAAAACTCCGCTATGACGTTAGTTCACTATGAAGGTACAACGAGAACTGAGCTGTACTGTACCAACTAAATTATCAGAATTAAGAACACCCAAGTGCTTTTTATAGTCAAAAATTAAATCCTTGCCAAAAAAATTATAGTACTACTGAGAAAGAGTGCATAGCAGCAGTCATGGCAATGAAAAGGTTCAGACCATACATCGAAATTACCCCATTTACGATATAGTAGCAGATATTATTTCCCGTTTGCCGGACGACAACATGATTACTGAGGAAGTGGAGAGGGATGATTTCTTTGACTTTGAAACCACTGAGTTTCAAAGTGATGATTATTTGGAATTGATAAGACACATAAGGGAAAATGAACAGAGTTTGCCCGACTTATAAGTGGAAAATGGGTTTGTGGTTAAAAGAACCGAGTTCGACCGAGGTGAAGGGACATATTACCAATGGAAAATGTGGATACAACCAAATATTAAACCTATATTGGTAGAAAAAGCCCATACAAGAGTAACATCAGCACACGGAGGAGTGGCAAGGACGATGGAAAAGCTGAAAAGGTTATTTTATTGACCAAAAATGTATACACATACTAAAACTTATATAAGAAACTGCCAAATATGTGAAGAAATTAAACCTCCAAATCAAAACTTGCGACCAGAGATAGGAAACCAAGTTATTACAGAAAAACCTTTCTAAAATTTGTATTTGGATTTTTTGGGAAAATATCCAAGGTCGGAAAATGGTAAATGCTATATTTTCCTTGTATTGGATCACTTTAGTAACTGTACTTTTATGGAAGCAATGCGAGAAGCGACCACCATTAATGTTGTCGAATTTCTGACTCACGAAGTATTTCATAAGTTTTGTGTCCCAGAAATCATTCACACGGATAATGGAGCTCAATTTTCAAGCAAAAGTTTTGAAAATTGTACAGATATATACAAAATTCAACACCTAAGAAGACCAGTCTATCAACCTAGCAACGCATCAGAAAGAGTAAACCAAAGTATTTTATCAGCAATCAGAGCGTATTTAAAGGAAGACTATCGCGATTGGAACTTCTATTTATCTGAAATTGACTGCGCACTGCGAAACTCATTCCACAGTACAAAAGGCTTAACCCCATTTTATTCTTTATTCGCTTATCATATGTACCTGAACGGGTCAGATTACAAACTTGGCCGAAAACTGCAATCAATTACCGATCACAGAATAATGAGCAAGCCGAATGAGAAATTAGAATTAATCAGACTCCAAATTAAAGAAAATATGACAAAAGCATACCAGAAAAGCGCAGCAAATTACAACAAAAGGGAACGAACAGTCAAATTTGTCCCGGGACAAGAAGTCTACAGGCGAAATATAGTACAAAGTAACTTCGCGAAAAATATAAACGCGAAATTCTGCAGGAAGTTCCTGAAATGTAGAGTGCTTTGACCTGTAGGAAATAACATGTACGAGCTGGAGAATTTAAACGGCGCAAAAAAAGTATAATCAAAACCAATGAATTTGTTTTATTAACAAAACCAATTCATGATTAAGTGCAATATAGTATTGGATGATTATTTAATTTAGTAATTATACAGCAAATTATATGTCGTGCTGTCCTATATTGTAAGTGATTATTTTTTTTTCTCGTTGTACCTTCATAGTGAATAGTCGATTAGCGGAATTTTTCTTACATTCTTATTAAACAAACAAAAAATTATACAAAAAATATATTCGTAGTGCATATTATTCGTAATAGGTACATACTGACTTTAATAAATAAGCTTTATGTGCTTTCCTAATATTTTTACATAATGGAAATAACAAAAACAAAAAAAACCGCAAACAAAAAAAATAAACAGTGACATTGAGAAATACTTTATACGAGTACCTCAAAAATAAACAAACAATCATAAATTACAAAAACAAACAAAAATAACCGCAAACAAAAAAACATAAACAGTGCCATTGAGGAATACTCTATATGAGCACCTCAAATACAAAAAATTATGAAGTGAGTTCTAACGGCAGATATGCCTATTTCACTGTGAGTTCTGAATCTCTTAATGAAAATAATACAAATAATAAATCTAATGAAGATATTTTTTTAACGGCAAATCCAATTTTTCGTCAGCGATCAACTTCGCTTTGTCCAATGCCAAATAGTGATTCATTAACATTACAGTTGCCTAGTACTTCTTCATATAAGTCAGTAATATCATGCCCTTCAGGCTCGTGTTCATCACTTAATGAAGTTATCACTACAGATAAAAGTAGCTCGAAACCCAAGGTACAAGTCGGAATGGACAAATACATAACCGTGGGAAAGCGTGGGCGAAGCCCGAATTCTTCAAAAATTTCATCTGCTCCAAAGATGTCTTGGGATAATAGCGCATCATCTATCAATCGTCAAAATCGTTTTTCATTATTGCAAGTCACCGACGACAAGCCCGCTGCATCATCGCAAAAGTCTTTTAAGCCACCACCTATATATTTGAGTGAGAAAAATTCTAACGCCCTAATTAAAAAATTAGTCTCGGCCATTGGTGAAAACGCATTTCATGTTATTCCATTAAAGCGTGGTAACATTGACCACACCAAAATTCAAATATACGAAGAAAAAGATTTCCGCAAAATAGTGACTGAATTCAAAAAAAATAAAACAAGTTTTTATACTTACCATCTAAAGGGTGCCAAACATATGCAGATCGTATTGAAGGGCATTGACTCTTATGTTAATCCCGAAGAAGTAAAAGCTGCACTCATGATACAAGGATTTAAGGTAAAAAATGTGACCAACATAATCAATAGGGAGAAGATCCCCCAGGCTCTATTTCGTATTGAATTGGAGACGAATGATATACAGCTAAAAAAACGAAACACACCCAATTTATACCGAAAAATCACAGTTGAAGAGCCACATAAGCGATCAGGTCCCGTACAGTGCCATAATTGCCAAGAATATGGCCATACAAAAACATACTGTAAATTACCCACTGTGTTGTGTGCGGCAAATTACACGGCACTGCTAGTTGCAATAAGCCAAAAGATCAAAGTGATAAAAAATGCAGTAAATGTGGAGGTAATCACACCGCTACCTACAGAGGTTGTCCTGTATACTCTTTTGTCAAACAGACTATGAGTCAAAAGCCTAAATTAGCTCCAACCCAACCATTAAACGCGTAATCCGCTTCTTTTGCTCAAGTGAGAAAACCAGCTACTTCCCGTGTATCGTATGCCGATGCTGCTAAAACAAATTCTATTCCCGCACAAAATGTTCCACTTCTGGAACGCAAACGGCATTCGCCAACATAAAAATGAACTTGAGCACTTCCTCACGGAAAAAAATATTGATATAATGTTGGTCTCTGAGACACATTTGACTTCGAGAAGCTTTTTCTAAATAAATGGCTACACTATGTATGATACAAAGGACCCTAGAGGGAGAGCATGCGGTGGATCTGCAATTCTAAGTAAGTCAAGACTCAAGCACTATATCCTTGACAACGCTAGTGAAGAATATATGCAAGCTACGAATATTTTTGTAGAAAATTTTTTTTCTAATTTCGTGATATCATCAATGTACTCACCTCCAAGATTTTCAGTTACCGAAGATCAGTATTTTTTTTTTTTTTTTTAATACATTTATTTATTTATTGTATCTTCAATTATGAACTAACAATAAGTATTCAAATCTTAAATCTAAAATATAAGTATTAGGCCCGACCACTGTCGGACATAAACTTAGTGATAGTTATAAATAATACATAAGTAGTGATAATCAAAAAAATAAGAGAAAAAAAAAATATTTTCAAGCAATCCCATCTGGAGTGTTGAGTAAAAGAGCCCTTGTGTCCTTCTTTTTCAAGCGAATGTGGCCAGTAAAATTCAAGATGTTACGAGCAAGCGGATTAGGATGTGACTCGAGTTTTGTTAAATATTTGCCTGCGTATTTTGCTATTTCTTCAATCACCAGTGGCATATTCAAATCACGGTGTATATTTGAGTTTTTTATGTACCATGGAGCCGATGTAATCAAACGTAAAATTTTATTTTGCCTTCGTTGGATTCTCTCGACGTTAGAAGCTGAAGCAGTGCCCCATAACTGAATTCCGTAGCACCATATTGGCTTCAAGAGCGACTTGTATAATAAAAGTTTGCAGTCTAGGCTGAGTGTTGAGTTTCTACCAATCAGCCAATATATCTGAGTTAGTTTAAGTTTCATTTGTACTAGCTTTGAGTCAATATGGTGTTTCCATGTAAGTCGTCGATCAAGGTGTATACCAAGGTATTTTACATGTGAATGCTGAGGAACAACTTGATTGTTGATTCGAATTGGGGAACAAGTATCTCTTCGCAGGGTAAATGTTACATGAACACACTTTTGCTCGTTTACCTTAATTCTCCATAATTTTAACCATAGTTTCAGTTGTGTTATATGTTCTTGTAGATATCGGGAAGCCTCATGAGGATTTTCGTGCATACTTAGGCAGGCTGTATCATCGGCAAACGTAGATGTATGGATATTGCTGCTCAAAGGCATATCACAAGTATAAATTAAATACAAAACTGGCCCCAGTATGCTCCCCTGTGGCACACCGGATGATATAGTTTCGGGCACACTCATGAATTCTCCTTCCACAACCGTGAACTTCCGGGAAGTAATATAACTTTCTAATAAATTCACTAAATTTATTGGTAGATATGATTTTAATTTTAAAATTAGGCCTTCATGCCACACTTTATCAAATGCCTGCGAAACGTCAATAAAGAGTGCAGAACAGTACTTCTTTTCTTCAAATGTTCTTCTTATACATTGAACCAATATATGCGTTTGTTCAATAGTGCTATGCTGACTTCTAAAACCAAACTGATGGTCTGGGATACACCCACTACCAATTAGAATTGGGGACAATTTTGACATGAGCAGTTTTTCGAAAAGTTTTGACATTGTTGATAGCAGACTTATTGGCCTGTATGATTCTGCCTTGGTAAGATCTTTGCCCGGCTTTGGAATCATTTTAACTTTGGCAAGCTTCCAGCTGTGGGGATAATACTCCAGTCGTAAAATGGCATTAAAAATGAATAACATGATTCTAATTACAATACGAGGCAATTTTATTAGCATTTGGTTACTAATTCCATCAATACCCGGTGCTTTCTTCGGGTTGAGTTCAGCAATTAGATTTTGTACATCACACATTTTAAATTTTATGGGTCGAGGGGGTAGCGCAACTACACTCGGGAAATCAACAACACCAGTACATGTGTTTGGGGTAAATACGGATTTTAAATGCTTTGCAAACAAGTTACCTTTTTCAATATCACTCCTGGCCCAAACTCCGGTAGAAGTGCGCAGAGGTGGTTTAAACTCAACGGGTGTTTTAATTCTTTTCGCAGCGCGCCACAAAGAATAATTAGATGCTGGTGTGACATCGAGATTTTCCAGATAGTTTTTAAGAGATGCAGTTTTTTCATATGCAAGCAGTTCTTGGAGTCTTTTAGTGCATTCTTTTAATTTAATTTTATTTTGGGGTGATCTGTGCTGTTGCCATTCTCTTCTAGCTCTTCTTTTTGCACATACGAGAAGTTCAAAATCTGTAGAATATATTCTGTTAAACCCAGTCTGCGGATGGGAGGAAGTGGCATGTTCAGCTGCCTGCTTAATATTTTTGTTAAGATTAGCAATATTAGACTCAATATCGTCATGAGTTCTTAGCTTAATGTTTTCAGTACAATGACTACTAAGATATTTCTTGAATCGCAGCCAATTAACACGACTGACCATTTTCACATATGGGTGAGGTAGAGCACTTCTCAGTGGGCTACAGATTGTAACGATCGTGGGAGAGTGATCGGACGATAGATCTAGGGAAGCTTCGACGTGAATTAATTCCCTAGAAATATTCTTCATGACGCCAAAATCTATAATATCCGGAATTTTATGTACGTCAGTAGGCCAGTAAGTGGGCTCCCCACTCGAAATGACGTCCAAGCCCATTTTTGAAATTGTGTTGAACAACGCTCGTCCTCTAGGTGTGATAAGACGCGAACCCCAGAAAGTATGTTTTGCATTATAGTCTCCAGCTGCTACGAAACAAGGGCCAAGAGATTTGTAGAAATCCTCGTATTGATCCTCAGTAATTGCGAATCTAGGAGGGGAGTAAATTGATGATATGACAAAATTTGTGCAAAAATTTTCGATACAAATATTCGTTGCTTGTAGATGTTCTTCACAAATGTTGTCAAGAATATAATGCTTGAGTCTTGACTTTATTAAAATTGCTGATCCCCCGCAAGCTCTTCCTCTTGGGTCCTTTGAATCATATAAAATGTAGCCATTAATTTTGAATAGGCTTCTTGAAGTCAAATGAGTCTCAGAAACCAACATTATATCAATATTTTTTTCCGTGAGGAAGTGCTCAAGTTCATTTTTATGTTGGCGAATGCCGTTTGCGTTCCAGAAACTTATCTTTAACGTGTTCATGGCTTATTAACTAATGCTTGAAGCAGTGTAGACTGCATTCGTAGCATTTCTTGCATCATGCTAGTCATATTTGTTGTAAAATTATTTATAGTCAGCACTAGATTCTCAATAGTAGCTTCAAGGCGACTAAAATTAAAGTTTGAGTTTGCATTCGTTGAACTATTTTGAGGCGGAATATTTTGTGTGGGAATATAACTAGTCTTAGCTGCATCGGCATACGATACACGTGAAGTGACAGGTTGGCTCATTTGAGCAAAAGTGGCGGAGTAAGCGTTTGCTGTTTGTGCTGGAGCTAATTTAGGTTTTTGCCCCATAGTCTGTTTAACGAAAGAATAGACAGGACATCCTCTGTAGTTAGCGGTGTGATTACCTCCACAATTACTACATTTTTTTTCTGCTAGATCTTTAGGTTTAGTACAACCAGCAGTACCGTGCAATTCACCGCAGATAACACAAACTGAAGGTAACTTGCAGTAAGTTTTTGTGTGACCATATTCTTGACAATTATGGCACTGTACGGGTCCAGAACGCTTGTGTGGTTCTTCAATTGTTATTTTTCGATATAAGAGATATTTCAAATTATAAATTGGATGAGACTCGTTTTTTTTTAATTTTATATCGTTTGGCTCAAGTTCGACGCGAAAAAGCGGTTGAGGAATCTTCTCCCTATTTATTATGTTAGATACATTTTTTACCCTAAATCCCTGGAGGACGAGTGCATCTTTTATTTCTTCGGGAGCAACATAGGAATCGATGCCCTTCAATACGATCTGCAGGCCTTTAGCACTTTTAAGCTGATATGTGTAGAAACTTTTCTTACTTTTTTCAAATTCAGTAATCAGTTTGCGAAAATCTTTTTCTTCATAAATTTGAATTTTGGTTTCATCAATGTTACCACGTTTTATTGGAACGATGTGAAATTTATTCTCACCAATGACTGAAATTAAATTTTTTATAATAGCGTTTGAATTTTTTTCTCTCAAATAGATTGGAGGCGGCTTGGATGTTTTGTTCGTAGATACATCGGGTTCGTTGTTGTCAACTTGTAATATTTGAAAACGATTTTGGCGGTTAATAGAGGATGCGCTGTTATCCCTAGACATTTTTGGAGCAGATGAAATTTTCGAAGACTTTGGGCTTCGTCCGCGCTTTACCACTGTAATATATCTGTCCATTCCCACTTGGACCTTGGGTTTTGGGCTGCTCTTAACTTCAGTAAAAACTTGGTTAAGTGATTGATGACCACGAGCCCGAGGCGGATGATATCGCTGAGTTAAATGTAGAAGTACTAGGCAACGGTAATGTTAACGAATCACTAGTTGGCATTGGACAAAGCGAAGTTGATCGCTGACGAAAAAGTGGCCTCGCCGTTAAAAAAAGTCTACTATCAGATTTCTTATTTAATTTATTATCATTAAGAGCTTCAGAGCTCTCAGTAAGTCTATCATTAGATTTTTTATTTTTATTATTTTCATTAAGAGCTTCAGAACTCACAGTAAAATAGGCATTTCTGCCATTAGAACTCACTTCACAGTTATTTGTTTTTGAGGTACTCATATAGAGTATTCCTCAAGGTCACTTTTGTTTGTTTGTTTGTTTTTTTTTTTTTTGATTACGGTTTTTTTGTTTTTGTTAATTAAGACTATGTAAAAAATATTAGCAATGCAAATAAAGCTAACAATAACAATATGTATTCCGAATATTTTTTCGTACAATTTTTTTTTGTTTAGTATGAAATAAAAACTCCGCTAAATTGACTGTTCACTATGAATGTACAACGAGAACTGAGCCGAAGATCAGTATGAGAAGTTCTACAAATTGGTTGGATCTTGTTTCGTGGCAGCTGGAGACTACAATGCAAAGCATACGTTCTGGTGGTCGCGCCTTGTAACACCGAGAGGTCGAGCTTTGTTTAATACAATTTCAAAAATGGGCTTAGATTCTATTTCGAGTAGGGAGCCCACTTACTGGCCTACTGACGTTCGAAAAATTTCGGATGTTAATGATTTTGGCGTCATGAAAAATATTTCTAGGGATTTATTTAATGTTGAAACTTCTCTAGATCTCTCCTCCGATCACTCCCCCACTAACGTTACAATTTGTAACCCACTAAGAAGTGACTTAGCTCACACATATATGAAGATGATAAATCGTGTTTATTGGCTGGGATTCAAAATATATCTTAGTAGGCACGGAAAATATTGCGCTAAGAACACCCAATGACATTGAAACTAACATTGCCAATCTTAACGAAATTATTAAACAGGCCGCTGAACATGCCACTACCTCCGCAGTCTGGGTTTAATAAAATTTATTCCAGGGATATTGAACATCTCGTATGTGAAAAAAGAAGAGCTAGAAGGGAATGGCAACAGCACAGATCACACCAACATAAACTCAGACTTAAAGAATGTTCTAAACGACTTCAAGAGTTGCTTGCATTTGAAAAAACTGCATCTCTTAAAAATTATTTGGAATGTCTTGATGTCACACCAACATCTAATTACTCTTTGTGGCGCGCTGCTAGAAAGCTTAAAACACCCGTTGAGTTTAAGCCACCTCTGCGCACATCTACCGGAGGTTGGGCAAGAAGCGATACGGAAAAATGTAAAATATTTGCTGAGCATTTAAAATCCGTACCCCCTCTACAATCTACCCCCTCGAGCCTTAAAGTTTAAGATGCGCGATGTACAAAAATTGATTGCTGAACTCAAGCCAAAGAAAGCTTCAGGTATTGATGGAATTAGTAACAAGATGCTGATGAACTTGCCGCATATTGAAATAAGAATCTTGCTGTTTATTTCTAATGCCATATTACGACTGGAGTATTATCCACAACTCTGGAAGCTTGCAAAAATCAAAATGATTCCAAAGCCGGGCAAAGATCTTACTAAAACTGAGTCATATAGGCCAATAAGTTTGCTGTCAACTATGTCAAAACTCTTCGAAAAGCTGCTCATGACAAAATTGTCCCCAACTTTAACTGATAGTGGGTGCATCACAGACCATCAATTTGGTTTTAGAAGTCAGCATAGCACCATTGAACAAACTCATAGATTGGTTCAATTTATAAGAAAAACATTTGAGGAAAAGAAGTATTGTTCTGCCCTGTTTAGTGACGTTTCTCAGGCATTTGATAAAGTGTGGCATGAAGGCCTAATTTTAAAATTAAAATCATATCTACCAATAAATTTAGTGAATTTATTAGAAAGTTACATAACTACCCGGAAGTTCACGGTTGTGGAAGGAGAATTCTTGAGTGTGCCCGAATCTATATCATCCGGTGTGCCACAGGGTAGCATACTGGGGCCAGTTTTGTATTTGATCTATACTTGTGATATGCCTTTGAGCAGCAATATCCATACATCTACGTTTGCCGATGATACAGCCTGCCTGAGTATGCATGAAAACCCACACGAGGCTTCCCGATATCTACAAGAATATATTACACAATTGGAAATGTGGTTTAACTTATGGAGAATTAAGGTAAGTTATGTTGGATGCAAATTTCCGTCTCTTTCTAACACTATATCTATCTCTATCTGTCTTGTACTGTTGTGTAAGGTCATGGTTTGTGACGTCAGAAATGAGTATGTGTGTGTTTAATTGAGAGAGAGTGGGCGTTGACTTTAATATTTTGTTGCATTAGAGAGAGAGATGGAGGTGTTACCTTATAATTTCTGATATCCCATGAATAGGTGATTTGTAGGTTCGTTATTTGGTATTAATAACATAGTGATAATAGAAATTCGGTTCTCCAGTTCAATATATATGAATTCATTAGGGACTTGGAGGTTCGCCATGGGATGCCTATCAATAATATTGTAATCATAGAAATTTGTTTTCTATAGATATACATACTCACTTACTAAAAATGTATTATTGGATATATGTATGTATGTGTGTGCTGGTATCAGAGGGGTTGGTTCTTCAGTTGGGATACATGCTCGCTCTCCTACTACAAAAAAAATTATGTAGTGGGTGTGTACATTTTTAGAGTTAGATCTATGTATGTATGTATGCCCGTATCAAAGAGGTATAGATATAGTGTTAGAAAGAGATGGATTTTGCGGGATCTTATTCATAAGTGATAGCGCTTAGTTGTATGTGTTCATATGTATTTGTTATTTTTAATATTCTATGTTTGGATTAATTTTTTCTCGTGCTAGAATAGATGCTCCTCCAGTAAAAAATTTAAATGCTGCTATATTCCCTGAACTACATACTTAGTCCCCGTTCACACTACGCTAGCCTTATTGCTAAGCTTATTACTTTTTCTTATTTGAACTTTCATCAGCGTCCTCATAAAACAAGTCTTATTTTTGAGCTCATATTTTTTGTGCATAGTTTTGTGTATGCTTGAGTTCTTGACTTAGTATGCTAAACATATTGAAAGTACATGTATGGTGTGAACTGGGACTTCTATTATTTGTTCTTTACTTTTTATATTTTGTGCGTGTGTGATCCCTTTTTAGCGTTTGATCTAGTTGAATTGCTTGTGTGGTAATTGTATACGTGTATGTATGTAAGTAAATGTAGATGCGTGTGTGTAGTTCAATAATTTTTGGGGATCATAGGAATGGTTTAACGTGCTGGAATAGCTGTTCTCCTAGCTCAAATTTGTTTGCTGATGTTTATTGCTTCTACTGTTGTTATTTCTTTTTCTTCTTTTATTACTCTGAATGGAAGCGCTTGGTTTACGAGTACATACAAATGTACATACATTCATATTTATGTACATTCATATGCGTACTTGACAATTTTTGATTTTATGCATATACAAACATGCATATTTATGTACATACTTATTCAAATGTGCTGATATTGCTTTTTCCCATTTTATAATATTCAAGGGAACTTTTTAGTCGTCATGTGGTTTTATGCTGTATTTTTTATCGTTCCTGGTATGTTTATCGGATACTTTTTTTCTAATACGCATGTATGTACATGCGTGTGTATATTTTAATATGCAGATTTAATTTGGCTGGATCTTGTTAAAATTTGATGTTTTGTAGCAAATTCAGCGATTTTTTCTATGTACATATTTGTATAGAATAACGCATAAAGTAAAAAATGAAAATAAGAAATATGGGATCACAGCATATTTTATTATGATAGAAGACATGTACTCCCAGACCCAATTTATGTGCGATCATGTATGTATGTGTGAGTGTGTTTGGCTTGTTCAATAGTTTTGATTTGAAGAAGTGTCGTCATAGCTTTTGCGATTGTTTGTCACTTTTGTTGGGGAAGGTTATGGTTTTCAGTTTTCTGTGCAAAGTGAAGCTCTTTACATACATACATAAATATGTAACATATGTATGTATATATCTGCTAGTTATTATTTGTTCTTTCATATGTTTCGCGATTGTTGGAATCTTTTTATTGGGGGAGGTTAGGGATTTCCGTTTGCTGTGCAACATGAAACTATATCCCTGCTAGAAGGGGTGGGGAAGTCTGTAGAGCGTTGCTTCCTATTGCTTTCTAATAAATATAGTTTTTATATGGTTTTATAAAAATTTCATATTTTTTTCTTTTTCTAATTTTTATCCTATTACTTCGCAGTGAACAGTTCTGATCGCACTTAATGAAAAGTAATATTTCAACTCTGATTAGTGTGCTGTAGTACTCCTGTTATGTACAATCCATTTAAAGCGGTGTCCATAAATAAGTAAATACATTTTATTATTAAAAATTTTAGAAATTTTGGTGCATATGAAGCTGCATTGCAGTGTTTGCAAAAACCTATTCATGTCGCATGGTAAGCTGAATACTAGGAATATTTTATGCAGTCATTGCAAAGCTTGCAATGTCGTGATAGCTCTTTCATTATGGACTGCTTATATTAGAACCACACGGCATAAGAGAAATTCTGAACAAGTAAATATTAGCCATGATCTGACAAAGATAAGGAGCGACTTCAATGGGAGGATTGAAGTATATTCCTTCATAAATAAAAATGAAGGAATATTGTTTCCAGAAGAATTTTTCTCAAATGCAAAAAATAGTGTGACTAAACAACTAAATGGATGTAGCAGGAAGCATGTTACATTTAAATTTAATTTTGAGTTAAAATTCGAATACATGAAACTGGTGAATGATGATATGATTGTTTCTCCACTGGTGCACATATCAAAAATGACATTAGTCACCATTTCGTATGATGTTGAAGAATTATATAGGAAGCATGTGAATGAAATTACAATAAAAATGGATGAATTTCAAGAGAGAGACAGTGGATGGACATTAATCTGTATAAAATATCTTGAAATAAATATTAACAAGTCATCGATTATAAGAGGGTCATATTTCATACCCTTGCCAAAAGCTATAGCTAATAAAGGTGGATGCATCAATATCGAGAATGATGATATTTATTACTTCAAATGGTGCTTAGTCAAGATGATATGCTAAGTGTGCACAAAGAAAACTTCACTACTCGTATAGCATTGAAAACATAAGAAGTGAAAGGATTGTTTTAGCGGGCTTAGAAATAAATTTTGAAGGGTTAGATTTTCCACTTCCACTAAAACAACTAAAAAAGTTTGAAGTGCAGAATGATATTAGCGTAAACGTTTTTGGACATAATGAATCATCACTAATAGGTCCATATTATGTCACCAGTAGAGAAAAACAAAATCGTATAGACTTACTTTTGCTCAATTCAAATGAAAATGTCCAATATGTGTATATCAAAGATATTTCAAATTAAGTCTTTTCTAATAATCGTAAATATTTATATTTTTTATTTTTTTTTAAATTTATTTTCATAGTACATAAAGTTTTCTTTATCCATCCATACTTTTCAATTTTAGACTTTTACGATCCAGCATTACATCACACAACAACAAAATCTTTCTTTGTAACACCTGTTTATACCACACTCACGATGAAAA
Source organism: Tachina fera (assembly GCA_905220375.1). Classification (NCBI taxonomy): domain Eukaryota; kingdom Metazoa; phylum Arthropoda; class Insecta; order Diptera; family Tachinidae; genus Tachina; species Tachina fera. The sequence goes on along the minus strand of LR999963.1, from coordinate 122,246,991 downwards.
AAGAACATTTGTTTAAAGAAAGTCGTCAAAATGCCTAAGCCCGAAGATGTCTTCAAGAGCTTCAAAAACTTTCAGAAAGAGATGGATGTTCCGTTTGTAATATATGCTGATTTTGAGTCAATTTTAGAAAGAGTTGACGAAAAAGTAAGTAGTAATACTACAAACATCCAAAAGCATATTCCTTGTGCCTTCAGCTATTATGTTAAGTGTAGCTTTAAGAAAGAATACAATATGCATAGGTATTACTTTGGGGAAGATGCTGCAATTGTATTTGTTAAAAAAATAGTGGAAGATGCATCAAACATATTTGATGAACATTTGTCAAAAAATAAATGTATTAATATGACTACCGAAAATATACGAGATCATAATAATGCACAAGTGTGTTATATTTGTAAAAAAGAATTGATTAATGATAAAGTTATAGATCACTGTCATCTTACGGGTAGTTATCGTGGTGCAGCTCATAATGTATGCAATTTAAATTATAGAGTACCTAACTTTATACCTGTTCTTTTTCACAATCTTTCTGCTTATGATTTACATCTCTTTTTTCATCATCTTTGTTCAATAAAAAATGCTACTATAAAGGTTATACCCCTAAACAAAGAGCGTTATATTTCCCTTTCAGTTTATATATCATTAAAAAAATCATGGATTAGAAATACGCTTTATAGACTCTTTCAGGTTTATGGCCTCAAGTCTAGATTCTTTGGCAAAAAATCTTGACGTTTCTGATTTGCATACAGTTCGTGAAATATTTCCAAATGACAACCAATTTAAATTATTAAGAAGAAAAGGAGTGTATCCATACTCTTTTATGGACTCTATTTTAAAGTTTGATGAAACTGAGCTTCCAAGTAGAGAGAACTTTTTTAATATTTTAAGCAATGAGGAATGTTCGGTTGATGACTATGAACATGCACAAAAAGTCTGGAGTGAGTTCGATTGTAGAACCCTTCTCGATTATACTGAGCTTTACATCAAAACTGATGTCTTACTTCTTACAGATATTTTTGAAAATTTTCGAAAAATATGTAAGAGTATTTATAATCTCGATCCAGCTCATTATTATACTGCACCAGAACTATCCTGGGATGTCATGTTAAGCACTACAGAAGTAACTTTAGAGCTAATAACAGACTGTGAAATGCATTCATTTGTTCAAAATGGTATAAGGGGTGGGCTAGTGCAGTGCTCAAAAAGATATTCAAAATCTAACAACAAATATATGAATGGTTTTGATAATAATAAGCCTTCAGAATATTTGATGTATTAAGATGCTAACAATGTATATGGTTGGGTAATGTCTCAACCTTTACCTTATGGACGATTCGAATGGTTAAGTTCTAGTGAAATTGAAGTCTTTAATATCAATGAAGTTACTAATACACCAGAAGTCGGTTACTATTTGGAAGTAGATATTGAGTATCCAGACTCACTTCACGACGATAATAAAGGCTTCCCTTTTTGCCCCAAAACAAAAGAACATCACAGTATAATACTACTAAGAAGTTAATAGCAGACCTTACCTTCAAAGAGAATTATGTTATTCATCATAAAGTCTTACTTCAATGTATTTCAAACGGGCTTGAATTGCGTAAAATACACCGAATATTAAGATTTAAGCAGTCTCCCTGGCTTAAAAAATACATTGACCTAAATACTTCATATCGTACGAATGCCAAAAATGCATTTGAGAAGGACTTTTTTAAGCTTCTTAATAATGCGGTTTATGGGAAGACAATGGAAAACGTAGATAAAAGAAAAGTTATTCATATTGCGACAGAGTGGGAAACTACAAACAGAAATCATTTGGGATTGAGGGCATTGATTTCTAAACCGAATTTTTTGAGTTTAATAAAATTTTGGGGATAATACGTATGCAGTTGAGTTAAAAGAACTGGAACCATATTACGATAAACCCACATATATAGGTCTAGCAGTTTTAGAATTATCTAAGTGGAAGATGTACGACTTCCACTACGGCTACATGAAACAAAAGTTTAAAGATAAAATTTCTCTTAACTGTATGGATACAGATTCTTTCATCTACACAATTCAAACTAAAGATTTTTATGATGATATTCATAATGATATTGAATCCAATTTCGATACTTCGGATTATTCTGAAGAGAATCAGTTTAGCTTACCTCTAGCAAATAAAAAGGTTTTAGGAATGATGAAGGATAAGAATAAGGGATCCAAAATGTACTCATTTTCAACTCGTAGCTCTGAAGAAATAAAAAAATCTAAAGGAGTCAAAAAATCTGCCGTCAAAAAGTTAACTCAACGATTATAAAAATTGTTTATTTGATCAGAAAGTGATATCAGATGAAATGTATTTGATTAGATCAAAAACTCACAAACTGTACACACTAAAGCTATTTAAAGTAGTCCTTAACTACAATGATGATAAAATAAATATTTTGGAAGATCAAGTAAAAACAAGAGCTTGGGGTCATTATAGAGATCGAGTTAGTGACTCAATGGTAGTTGAGTAATCTATTGAAGTTTACAGTGATCTATAACATATATTACAAAAGAATTAATTAATTAATAAAAATACACACAATATTTAATCGTGAATGTATATTTAGTCCAAATATTTTTTTATGTTTATGTATTACATTCAAATGCTTATGTATTACATTCATTCATTCATTCACTTTTAAGATATGTATACGTTTTTGCGTATTTATTTTTATATTTTTTATTTAAATATTATTTTGTATTATGTATACGTACATAAGTTTATAAATTTTTAACATAAATATAATTATTGTTTAAAAAATTTTAATTAAATTTACGATTGTAACATATCAACGTACATATATTAATATATATGTTTAAAATAAAACAAGTAATATACTAAAAAAAATAACTCAAGCCAATTTGTCTTCATCCTGATGTTTCTTTTCAAGTAAGATTGCATTTCGTAAAGCACAAATACTATTGAAGTGATAGATGCAATAAAATAGACCTGGATGCTTCATCCCCATTTGACTAAACTTGATACAGCAATATCTTCAATATTAAAAACACTTTTTCTCACCATTTTTTCTAACCATTGCCTCTTTTCCTCGCCTTTAACATAGATATATGAATCACCTACATTAGCTCTTAGAAATTCGCAAATGCTTTTAAATGAAACACTGCCATCATTCCAGCTTAGATGATGCTAATGTTTTGTTAACCAGTTTGCTTCTCTTTGCTTTTTTGTTGATAAACATTTAAAGTCAAAAGGAGGTTTTATGATAAAATTGATGTGTTGGTTATTGTTAAAAGCGATTGCGAGTTCTTTTGCAATAAAATCGTTTGCATTACTTTTGAAGCCTTGCATGTCTATGAAAACTATATTATTTTTCATCTTTTTTAATTTATAGGATTTTACGAACTTGTCCTCTTATAGGTATGTATTCAATTAGACGATCGTGAATAAGAATGCAATAAGCTGATGTTTTGGCATATTTGGAATATTTGTTGCTGTTTCAAATTCAATTTTTATGTCAATTGGCCCGTTATTAAGAGTTTCGTTTTGATAACTAACATCTACTACAATAATGGGTGCGTTATTTTTAAACTCTTGAGAAGATAGAAGAGGTTGTGACTCCTTCATATAATAGTTTTGTTGAAATCTTACATACATATCATATAGAATTGCGTAGCGTTCATTTTTAAATTTTATGTTAAGATCATCATATGGATATGAAACTGAATTCAAATGTACTTTTAGATTAGTGAGATCGCAATAAACAAACTTGTTTACTTGTTGAAATGCAATCAATACAAAACGGGGTCGCACTGTAATTTTAATTGTATCGATGAGAAACTTTTACAGATTGGTCAGAATGAAATCCCAAACAGGATGAGTGAAAAAAAATTTACACCGAAAAAAATTGTTGGGTCAAATTTTCAACAAAAGTCAAAAATAAAAAAAATTTTCGAAAAATTTAAAAAAAAATTTATTTTAATTCTTCTTTTATTTCTGATAAATACGCTATGATTAGTTTGTAAAATAAATTATAGGTAGGTCCAAACAAGAATTATAAACGTCAAATTTTCATGATTTTTCGTTATTTGTTGAAAAACTCTGAAATTTTTATATAAAACCAAAATCTATTTCATTTCTTATTTGAAAGGTGGCAATAAAAGCTTTAATTTGATACCGGTTTGAAGTCAATAGCTTCAGTTTTAAGAGAGTTATGCTCATTTTTGTGGAGTGCTAGAATAGATGTAGAATAAAAAAACTTTGAAGATACTATTTTATAACACAGGCATATTTTATTGCATTCTACAGAAAAATTACAAATTATCAGTCATCTACCAATAAGTTCATTGCTTCCTCTGATAATTCCAGGTGTTTCTTCTCCTTCAGTATTCTCCTACTTGTGATTGCGGGATCAGAATTGGCGAGCAGATAATGTAATATGTCTTCACAATTGTCTTTTCTTGATGTTTTCCTCGCATGGTAAAGCCTTGTGCTTCTGAAGTCCTTGTTTCCTGCTTCCAATGCTTCTTCTGATAGTTGGCCAATGGGGACCAAATATGAACGAATTATTTCAGCTCCATGAATAAGAACCTTGTGTACAGTTGGTGGCATATAATGCCACGAATATTTCTTTACATAGAGACCAGCATTTTCTTTTCCGTACTTCGAAGTACTCCTGTGGCCAGAGCGGTTTTCTCAGGATCACTAAAGAATTTCCTTGCTGTGTTACCATCATTAGTTATCTTTATGTTTGGAAATATTAAACTACTTTTCACTCCATGCTCATGATCAAGCAATTCCAAAACATCCTCCACGTTTAAAGTTTTACTCTGTTGCATCAACTCATGCAGTTCCTGATAGGAAATTTTAATGTATTCCATAATTCTTGACTGTCAAAATTATAATGGAAACCACAGAGAACTTCATTGCACTTTTATATGCATAGTGGAGAAAGATAACGAGGAGGAGATCATGAACTTATTGAACAAACAACACAAAAACATCGTATTCATAATGGAGAAACAAGAGAACAACAGCATTAACTACCTGGATCTAACAATAAAAATTATAATAATATAATAATAAATGATAATAAATGAGCAAATAAACACTTCTTCTGATGTAATATTCGAACCATTAAAACACTTATATGAAAAACGCATCAGAAAGCAATTAAATGTAGTAAATGAGGGGAAACCACAAAATAAAAACAATACAAATAAGCGCGCAATAACGGATTATTTCACCCACCAGCCAGGTAACGAAAAAAATGCAACATAACTGAAAACAGATAAGAGGATAGCACAAGCGCGCACAATATACCAAGCAGGAAAATAAGCTACCTAGACGTAAAGGCCGCATTCCACCATAAAAACAAAGGGGGAGAGAGAAAGCAAAAGAGAGAGAATAAAATAGTAAAACAACAGAGAGAGAGAAAGGTACCACCACAAGCTAAAAGAAAACACTATATAAAGACGGACACACATGCGAACTAATTAGTGACAAAACAGAAAACACTGAAGATAGCGATTAGCCGAAACCGGTCTGAAAATAATAAAAATTTGACGTGGGATGACGGAAAGTCACACGAAAACCAATATGATTAAATTATTCAATAAGTGATTCCGAGAATTTCCGTTCTATTTCTATGGAATAAATACTGAGAGTGATATACTAAAATCGCTATAACTCCCAGGAGGGCAGGTATGGGCAGCTGATTTTTTCACAGTTCGTTGAAAACAAATTATGTAACATTTCTGTAGTGGTTTGGAACTGGGACTCTCTGGGACTTTTTAGATATTGCTTACCTAACCCAAATTTTAAGGAAAAATGGACCTTTAGTCGGGTTTTCGCTCTAAAAAAGGTGCATATGAAAATGTCTCAAACAACATTCCTTTTTTTTACAGAAGATACTTGTCCAAAGGCAGATTTTTCTTCCGAATCAAAATATCTGTCACCAAAATCAAATGAGATCATTTTGAATACACCCTTGAAATCCCCTCTTTTCGTGAAAATTTTGTATATTTGACTTCTAAAATCACCAAAATAAAAATAAGCTTTATGTGTTTTTTGTTTACTTGGAATGTCTGTGACAAAATTGCATCATTAAAAACACTGAAAAAAGTTACTTTTCCACTAGCCGCAACACAGTGGGTCGCTCTCTACTTGCAGCCATCTTAACATTCCAGATGTGGCTAGTTCCTGTATTTAATTGTGGGTTTACATGACAATCCCAACTGCGGAATGCTATTGGTATAGCAGCAGCATTCTTTATAATTTTAATCATATTCAATTTACTATGATCGGATAAGTGTACATGAGGAATTCACCATGAGATTAGCGAAATTGTAACTTTTGGTTTGTCAGTAGAAGTGCTCGATTGTACAAGATCTTCATCATTCTTGTTACGCAAGAGTATTAATTCATGTTTACCATTTAATATTATTTTATTATAGTCTTCGGCAAATCCTAAGAGCATTTTAAGTGGAACATAGAAATTAAAATATCCATTTTCAATATTCAAATTATCAATTTTGTTCCATCCAGCATTTTGCATGACAATGCTTTCCGTTGGTGATAAAGAAATCAGATTTTTTATTGTGCTTGTCTGTCTTAAATACCTTGTATGATCAATTTCAATATCATTAAGTTCATAACGTATTTCATCAAAGAGATAAGCTACAAAGTTGTTTTGTAATTTAAAGCTTAAATCAGAGGATTTTGAGCTTTTATCATCTACAATAAATCCTTCCACATATATATAACATTCACTGGCAATACATACAAATCTTGATTTTGTATTGAAATACGAATTTCATCATTATTGTTGTATGATTGTAGATATGATACTGTAGGTAGTTAAGTTGCTCGTTGGATAGAAACGCTTACTCTTAGTTAGTATAAAAATATAATTTTTATTTAGCGAGCTTAAAACTACTATATACAAAATTAAGACGCGAAGTTTTTAGAACGAAAAAATGTGTCTCTAAATGATGTGCCTGTATGCGTATCTTTTTCAACGTTTTTTTATTTAGGCTTTGTCTATCAGAGATGCCAGACTTTTTAGAGTTTCTTCTGACAGTCTTTTGTCATGGGGAATGTCCGCCGCAGTACATATGTATGATAGTCCTTTTTGATTATACTGTCATCAGATAATGGCTTATTTAGTACATCCAATATTGAATTCATTTTTTCGTTTTCAATTTTAAATTTAAAGACTTGAGAAAGTTTTGATTTATTTTAGTTAGATTTTTCCGATGGACTGATCTCTTCAACTGTCGCTTAGGTTCTAGTATAATCTTAGAATTATATACAGCTTTATTTTTTGATATGTTTGTTTTATATATTATCATTATTTAGTTGGTCTCAAATGTATGCGAATGGTTATTTCCTCTCCTCGGAAATTTATTAGGTCACCGTGCTGATCAACAACGCGTAGAGCTAGTGAACAAATCTCTTCAGAGTTAACTGGTAAATAAATCAGATTTCTAGGGATTTCATCTATTTTATAGCCTTGAGGAACATTAATCGGAAATTCATGTAGTGTATGTGCCTTGGAATTGTTCATGTATGTATTAACAGCGATACTGCTTTCAACTCGCAGGAGATTTACCTTAAATATATTGACTGGAAGATCTGAGTAATGATCATGGTTTGGAGTCAAAATTTTAGTATTAAATAACAAAAGGTGTTCCAATTGTATTTTCTTTATTAAAATCTATTAAATCTGTAGAACTATTAATTTTAACTTGCATTGTATTGTTATTAGCTTCTATTCGAATTTTATTTGTTGGACTGCAGTCTTTATATCGTTTATCTAAGTAATCATTTAATTCATAAGATCCAATTGGTATTTTAATTACATGTTCTCCTATGTGAAACATATTGTTATAGACGTCTACATTCGGTATGCTATTATATGAATTAAAAGCAGTTAAAGCGCACTCATATGCTCCATTTAACTCGATAGGAGGGAAGTAATTTGCAGATAACTCTGATGAGTTAGAGCTCAAAGTAAGTGTTATTGACATTATGACAATCTTATTGCAAATAAATAAAACTTACTGCAATATTGTTTATAAAAACGATTTATTTCTTATTATTAATATATATATATATATATATATATATATATATATATATATATATATATATATATATATATATATATATATATATATTATTACATTATGTATTAAATGCAAGTAATGTTGTTGTTGTTGATGTTGTTTTACTCCAACTACAATATATCATCCTTACTTATCCAAGAATTGTATTGGCTAGAAAACCCCAACCATTTAACATATGCCTCATCTCCTTTAGTTTTAAGAACCTTTTCAACTAGATATGTATTCGGATATCTAGTTTTTGAAATTTCTTTTTCATAGAATCCACCTTTAATAGGATTTCCAAGATAATATTCTAATATGTATGTTGTAGAATATGTATTTTGAACTTTTTTTATTGTGAAAATTTCTGTTGTCCAATTTGAGTTGTGATCTACTTGATGCACTTTCAGCTATTGATACGAACATATACAGGTATGTGATGTAAATCGTTTCGATTTGAAATGAAATCGTAAGCTCAAAACGTAAAAAATGGTATTAGGTGTGACAAAAAACGTATCGATTTCATTTTCCAATTTTGTTTCAATTTCAGTGTTACAAAAAAATCAACTCTGTTGTTTTTTTTTATTTGCTACAAACAGAAGTTGAAGCCAATAATGCTGAAGCCGACTGCAGGTTGCCAAACATATTTTCGGCGTCGACTAAATGCAAATCTTTGGATCGCCGTCCGCTGAAGCGAACGTTTTAATGAATGTCATATTTTTTCTTAATTTTAAATATCTAGTTTTATATTGAAAACTTTTTTATTTTTAAACAACGGAAGTCTTGCGAAAAAGTTGGACACGTCGGCGGCGGCTAAGTGTTTTCAATACATGTCGGCGGTGGGTTTTAACCGATCGGCTTCATCTTATATACAATTAAATTTAACTGTTTGAAATAAAAAAATAAATTAAAAATGGCTTTTGTTGTGGTTTCATCATTAATGCTAATTAATCAAGAAAATAAATATGAAAATATTAAACGGAGAAAGCTGCGGGACTCATCCAATCCATTAGATTTACCAGATAAAATGTAAGTTGAAATCATTTATCAAATTTAATAAATTGTTTAAAATGCTGTTGCTTTTTTAGTTTTGTAGAATGTTTTCGGATTAATAAAGAAGCTTTCTCATGGATATTGGATAAACTAAGACCACATTTTCTCGATTTCTATACGATCTCCTTTGGCAAAACCCTTTGCTAACTGCGGATACTTTTCCATAAATTGAATAATCATCTCTTCTTGTCGAGTATTTATATGCTTTCCCCTATAAATATTAATATGTATATAAATTTGTAGATAAATTTGTCTTAATTATTTTAAAGGATTTTACTTACATTTTAACAAAAGTTATTGCACGCAAAATTTTTTTTCCAAATACACAAACAATTTTAAATCGTGAACCCCCGCTTAAACGATTTAAAAACGCAAAAACAATACAAATTCCGTTTTTCATCACATCTTTTTTTTCTCAGATTGTCATAGAACAATATGAAAAATGAAATCGATATCGATTTAAAGCAAAACCGGAATGAAATCGAAATAAATGTGTGCATCACAACTTTGTACGTTTTGCAGTCGATTTTAAATCGAAAACGATTTACATCACATACCTGATAATTTTCTAATCTATAAATTTTCTCATTCAACACTTCAATTTGTTCTTCAAAAGATTATTTAATTTTTAACATGTTTTTTTCAATTTTATAATTGTCCTCTATCTGTAATTTAATTTCCCTTTGTAATTCCTCGATTTGTACTTGAATATTTTCTTGAATTAGATTATTGTCTTCCTTGAAGCTATTTAATAATTTCACTTCTAGTTTTTCGATTTGAGTTTGCAGAAACAATTTATTGACAGCATCGTTTTCCTCCAGAGCTTTTGCAACATTTTTGATCCTTTTGTTTTGGACATCAATGTTGTTGTTCGTATCCATAAAGAACCCCATCAGTTTAGGTGAATTTTTAATAGAAGTTATATCACTAGTATCGTTTAGATAATGTCCAAACTTATCAACAGACATACTTCATATATATGTAAACACTTTATTAGAGTTAATGTATTATATTCACTTCACGTAATTCTTCAATAACTGATACAATCTCGTTGTTGTGATTAGTATGACCTGCAGCTTGTGATGCAATCAGTAGTTGAAGACGATCTACTAACTCATTGGGATCATCCCAATATATATAGTTCTGTTTTCGAGGGTTAAGGTGCATCATTCCATCACCTTTATAATTAGGAATTGCTGCATTTGCTACTGCACTACGCTTCTGAGTATTTTCTTTAAATATTTTTTGAATTATGTGCTTATATTTATAACCTCTCGTCCCCTTGATCTGACCATCAGGATTATAGTCTCTCCTGCATGCATTAGTTGTAATTAAAAATTTTTTGTAGATTTCAAGCTCAAATTTGTCATAGTTTTTTGGTTTTTTATGAAACATTAAAGAAAATAAACCAGGTGTTAGGGCCCATCTTTGACCACCAACTTGAATTTTATCTTCATTTAGCTCAATGTTACTACTACCAAATTTCCATTCGTTATTGTTATCTCAATGTGGACCATAGTAAGTACTTAATTCATTTCTCGCTTCCAAAAGTGATAAGTTTGTATAATTCTCTTCAGAATTGGAAGTCTGTGAGTAAAATTCATCTTCATCTTTATCACTGACGTCATTGACATCATTAAAGTTCGTCTTATCTAAAATTGTTCCTTCTACAAGTTTCTTTGGTGTACTTGTCTCCACCTTGACTGATGCTTTTAAGGAATTTAAACTTTTGTTATTCTCAAGTTTTGTTTAGAATTTACTTTTTTCTTTCTGGGAGATTCTTAAAATATTCTTAGAACAATTTATAAATTTAATAAGAGGTTCTGTTATAGGTTTAAATGTATCTCTTAATTGTTCAAGTGTATCTATTTCACCAGTTTTTATACTACGGAGCTTTTTCTTCAAGACATTTCTTGTCGTAACCAGCTCTTTTAACACTTTTTCATCCATGTTTAGTAGCGACAAATATTAGATCAGCTTATCAGCTAACAGATTAGCTTATCAGCTATCAGATTAGGTTCCTATGTATTTTATTAGGTTATCAGATCAGGTTTTGAGGTATCAGATCAGGTTTTCAGGTATCAAAACTGGTTATCAGATCAGTTAACAGGTATCAGATCAGTTAACAGGTATCAGATTAGTTAACAGGTATCAGTACAGGCTATCAGATCAGTTAACAGCTACACATCAGTTATCAGGTTAGGTTATCAGACCAGTTATCATGTATGAGATCAGTTTATCAGATCAGGTTATCAGCTATTATAAAAAATAGATGTATGAAGTTTAAAACCAGATTAAGAACTAAAGCATACCTTTTATGTGAAGTAATTTATATTGTTATGAAATAGTCAAATTGTTTTCTGTAACAACCATTGTTTAATTCATTATCTTTGCTTATCATCAAAAATCCATATTTATCCTTCCAACACTCTCGAAAAAGTTCTTGAAACTTTACAAAATTCATATCGCTTGCCACATGATCACTGTAAACATGCTTCATATTTTTCTCATCTTGTTTAAACATTATAATTACATTGGCATAGTCTCTTATCAAATGTTTTGGAATTCTGGTATACGTTTGACATAAGTAAGATGAATCAACATTCTTATGTCGTCCCATGCAAAAATATGCACGTATATTATTTTGCTTTTCGCATGCAACATCGTCAAATATCATGATTGAATTGCTTTTAGCTTCATTAGGGGAAATAACGGATTCATTATCTGTAAATGTGTAATATCCCATTCCTTTTATTGGTAAAATTAAGTTTCTCAGGTATTCATATTTCGGCTGATATAACGATTTTGAGTATAAATAGATGTTTTTAAGCTTGAGTCCATTAGGACTTTCTATCAAGCTAACCATAATATTAGTCTTTCCACAATTTGATGGACCAACTATTAGAGCACTGTGCTTTATTTTTGAGCTGACGTTTGATGAAGCATCAATGTTACGGATTAAAATATTTTTATCTTGTTTTACTAACTGCATTTTTGTAACTAAATGCAATTCATAAATACTACCTTTTATTACAGAAAATAATACGATATCGGAAATCGTTCAGTCATAAGAAAACTGTCATTGGAGAAGGTTTAGTTAACAATATAGTAAACTCTCTACCTGTTGAACTTCATCTTCCTGGATATCAGTACTGTGGACCTGGAACAAAACTACAAAAACGTTTAGGTAGAGGTGATAAAGGAATTAATTTATTGGATTCTGCTTGCAAAGAGCACGACATTGCTTACTCTAAAAATAAGGATTTAAGTACTAGACATAAAGCTGATAGAATACTTGAAAACAAAGCTTTGAACCGAGTTTTTTCAAAAGATTGCACTGTCACAGAAAAATCATTTGCATATATGGTTACTAACGCAATGAAAGTCAAAACAAAGTTTGGTATAGGTGTAGAGAAAAATAAAAATGTTAAAAAAAATATTTTAAATTCTAAAAAGCTGTTCAGTACATCAATTAGAGATGCATCAAAAATGTTGAAGAAGAAAAAACCGCTGGATATTAACTCAGCTATTAAAAATGCATGAAAAACTATTAACAGTTCTTTGAAGGGAAAAATCACAAATCAAGGCACCATGTATAATACGTGTTCCAAAAATTGGTGGTTTCCTACCATTAATTCCAATTTTAGCTGCTCTGGACGCAATTGGCAGTCTAGCGACTGGAGGTGCTGCTATAGCGAAGACTGTAACTGCAACAAAAAATGCAAAAAGACAACTTGAGGAAGCAGCTAGACATAATAGAGCGATAGAATCTATAGCAGTAGGTGAAGGACTTTTCCTCAAACCTTATAAGAAAGGTTATGGTTGGATTTGTAAAGAAAACTCAAAAAACTAATACAAATGCTGCCCACTAGACCATTGACCGATGTTGATCTACAAATTTGTTCATCAAAAATTCCATATTTTAGAGGAGTTTATATGTTGAACACTCTACCAAAACGTGCGAGGAAAAGAGAATGTGGAATAATAAATTTAGATATATCAACAGGACTCGGCACACATTGGGTAGCATATTTTAAAAACAATAAAGAAATAGAATATTTCGATAGCTTTGGAAACTTACAACCTCCTGCAGAAGTAATCAAATATCTGGGTAAAAATATAAGATACAAATATAATCAATATCAGAAGTTTAATACATTTAATTGTGGTCATTTATGCCTTCAATGTCTTTATGAAATTAATAAAAAGACTAGAATTTAATATTAAATAATTTATATAAAATTTTGTTTTATTATTGGTTGCAAAATGTATATGTATATAACAATAGATTTACACTATTTCCAAATAGGATATTGGCCATTTGGGATCAAAAACTCCTCCACCTCATCCTTTCCCAAAATTAAATTTCGCTCCCCTTGTCTTTGCATACGGAAGGTGCCATTTGACAGGTGGTTGAGCTCCTCATCCGATAGGGAGTTGTATCTGTTCGGTAGAAACATGAAATGATCCTCCATTTCCACCTTCACAGATGCTCCGTATTTTGTCGTTGTCCTCTGGGCAGTAACAATGCGATATTTCTTTGAAATATCTAACTCCTTGATATGAATCAAGGACTTGTTGTTCAATGAGCAGAACTTTTTGATAAGGTTTTGTGAAGAGTCCATCTCGCTTTGAGTATTTTACTGAAATTGATATTAAATGTAGATTCGATGAGTCTAAGAAGCCTACATGAAAATATTTATTGTGAAATAGTGAAATCTCCATATGAGGAAAAGTTGTTGAGAGAAAACAAGAGAGAAAAAAAGACAGGGATAGAGTATGCTAAAAGGGGAAGGAGCAATTGATTTGATTCTATGTACATGCACACTTGTTCTAAACATCAGATCTTTCAAAAATTTGTAAAAACAATTAGTAACAAAGCAACCCTCAAAGAACTGTCATCCTCATAAATTAAATAAAAGTATGATTTTGATAAGATGCAAACTAGATTAGTTTTTGTAAGATTTCAAGTGGGTCCAGCTATACGACCACTCAGAGCTTATAAAATTGTTCATCAATATGCTGGACGAGAACGAGGAAATCGGAGTTACGGACGATGAAGACAAAGATGAGGGTCACTTCAAATGCTGTCCCTGGTATTACCCTGATAGTACTGAAGGTCCGGACACTTGTAGGTGCTCCATCTACTTTTTAAGAAAGTTAGTAATAAATAATTTAATAATAATAGATATTTAATAATAATAGATATTTATTATAAAATATTATTAAAATAATGAATAAAACTTTAAAACATTTATAATTAAAACATTTATAATATCAAACGAATAAGATGTTATTGGTGTACAAAAATTTTTGAATATTTAATTTTGCTTTTTGATCAATTTTCACATATTCATGAAATTATTTTATATTAATATTACACTTTGCACACCAAATGGAAAACCCTAACCTCCCCCCAATAAAAAGATTCCAACAATCGCGAAACACATGAAAGAACAAATAATAACTAGCAGATATATACATACATATGTTACATATTTATGTATGTATGTATATAGCTCCACTTTGCACAGAAAACTGAAAACCATAACCTTCCCCAACAAAAGTGACAAACAATCGCAAAAGCTATGACGACACTTCTTCAAATCAAAACTATTAAACAAGCCAAACACACTCACACATACATGATCGCACATAAATTGGGCCTGGGAGTACATGTATTCTATCATAATAAAATATGCTGTCATCCCATATTTCTTATTTTAATTTTTTACTTTATGCGTTATTCTATACAAATATGTACATAGAAAAAATCGCTGAATTTGCTACAAAACATCAAATTTTAACAAGATCCAGCCAAATTAAATTTGCATATCAAAATATACACACGCATGTACATACATGCGTATTAGAAAAAAAGTATCCGATAAACATACCAGGAACGATAAAAAATACAGCATAAGACCACATGACGACTAAAAAGTTCCCTTGAATATTATAAAATGGGAAAAAAGCAATATCAGCACATTTGAATAAGTATGTACATAAATATGTATGTTTGTATATGCATAAAATCAAAAATTGTCAAGTACGCATATGAATGTACATAAATACGAATGTATGTACATTTGTATGTACTCGTAAACCAAGCGCTTCCATTCAGAGTAATAAAAGAAGAAAAAGAAATAACAACAGTAGAAGCAATCAACATCAGCAAACAAATTTGAGCTAGGAGAACAGCTATTCCAGCACGTTAAACCATTCCTATGATCCCCAAAAATTATTGAACTACATACACGCATCTACATTTACTTACATACATACACGTATACAATTACCACACAAGCAATTCAACTAGATCAAACACTAAAAATGGACCCAACACGCACAAAATATAACAAGTAAAGAACAAATAATAGAAGTCCCAGTTCACACCATACATGTACTTTCAATATGTTTAGCATACTAACGTATCTTTTCACAATGTATGGTTAGAAGATAACAGGGACTTTAAAGGCAAGTTTTGTATGAAGAACTGTCAGTTAAAGTTCACGTTAACTCTTAACCATACATTGTGAAAAGGGACGTACTTAAGTCAAAAACTCAAGCATACACAAAACTATGCACAAAAAATATGAGCTCAAAAATAAGACTTGTTTTGCGAGGACGCTGATGAAAGTTCAAATAAGAAAAAGTGATAAGCTTAGCAATAAGGCTAGCGTAGGTTGAACGGGGACTAAGTGTGTACTTCAGGGAATATAGCAGCATTTAAATTTTTTACTGGTGGAGCATCTATTCTAGCACGAGAAAAAATTAAGCCAAACATAGAATATTAAAAATAACAAATACATATGAACACATACAACTAAGCGCTATCAATTATGAATAAGTTCCCGCAAAATCCATCTCTTTCTAACACTATATTTTTACCTCTTTGATACGGGCATACATACATATATAGATCCAACTCTAAAAATTTACACACAGACTACATGATTTTTTTGTAGTAGGAGAGCGAGCATGTATCCCAACTGAAGAACCAACCCCTCTGATACCAGCACACACATACATACATATATCCAACAATACATTTTTAGTAAGTGAGTATGTATATCTATAGAAAACAAATTTCTATGATTACAATATTATTGATAGGCATCCCATGGCGAACCTCCAAGTCCCTAATGAATTCATATATATTGAACTGGAGAACCAAATTTCTATTATCACTATTTTATTAATACCAAATAAGGAACCTACAAATCCCCTATTGATGGGATATCAGAAATTATAAGGTAACACCTTGTTGCGTGACGGCGAGAAAGCAAGGTACAGGAATGGGCATCCGGTTTGAGATGTTTTGCATCTAAAAGTGAGATTGCTGTGAAAATTGCACAAACATATTCTTTTAAGGGCATGCAACTTACCTTCTGGCAATTTGCCACCGTCTTCGTTGTATATACGAACCCTAGAAACATACAAACTATATTAGTCCCAACAGCGAGCCACTTCCGCATAAACATTTTAAATGTGTCGTAAATATCTCTCAAAGGATGACCAGCCTGCGTGAACACTTTCTCGCCCATGAAATATTCGAATAAAACAGCCGAGTTTAATGCGAAATTTATAAATTCGTATGATTCGAATTCCACTTACCACATCAATGTTAAATCATTATTCATCCAAATCAACAGGAACGTCATCGATGGCATGCGTTTTTGGCCCGCATGGCTAGCGCAAGCGCACGATCGCTGGAAATTACTTCAGCCGTATTGCGTGAAGTACTCCAAAACCAACACTCTGTTCCAGATATCGCGCTCAGGATTAACCGCGTCTGGGCTAAGTATTGTGGCAAGATTTCGAAATTATGTGTTGTTTTTTTTGTGTTCTTGTTTATTGCTTGTGGGGTTGAGATATGAACGTAGAACGAAAAGGTAAAATGAAGGCAGACATAGTGCTGAATACCAGCTGGTGTACGACCGGCCAAAAAATTCATGCTATTGTGAATTAAAGATCAGAGATGAATTTTTCGGTCAGAAATGATTGGAATGATAGCACTAGTACATGCCCGTATTAGAATGGAAAAATAACTGATTTTTTTTTGTATTCGGATGGAAATATCAAAGTATATATTTGTTTAAGGGAAGGTATGAATATAGGAAAGGAAATAACAGGTAGACATTACTATTGTGCACATACTGAAGGAAAGTTGTGTTTCTTTTTTTTAAATAAAGGATAGTCACATAAATAAAAGCGGAGTCAAATCAAAGTACATATTTATATATTTATGGGCAACAACAGGAAAAAGAAATACGTAAAACAATTAACAAGTTTGAGAAATCAAAGAAATTTAAAGGTAATAAAGATATAATTAAAATGGTGCAAAGAAAAAAAATGGCTAACTAATAGTGTTTATATAAAAAGGTATACAAGTGAAACAGACAAGTAAGTGTTTGGCGAGACTGATTCCCTTGAATACCAAAAGGATCAAGTGTGGGCAACCGGTGAGATAAGGTGAAGTGTTAAAACCAAAACAATAAAGTAAAACCGGATCAAAGTAAGTCACCCGTGTTGTATATTTGTAAAAGAAAAGCCCTGGTGAATTGGACGCCCAAACGTAGTGGTGCAAAATCGCAATTCGCCAAACATATAAACAATTTCAATACGCTCCATATTTTTCCCGCCAAAAATCAGTGGACATATATGTTTACATATATATGTAAAGAAAATAAAATAGAAGTTGAGTAAATAGGGCACCGCTAAGTTTTTTTTTTGTCAAGTATTTGAAAAGGTGATATACATATGTATATAGGTAAATAAGAAAAAACAGTTTTTATGTAAAAAGTGTAATTGTTAGTGCCTAAACGAAAGAAAATTTTTATAGAAACCGTTTGATACACACATAAGTATATGTATATTTGCATGTATAGATATCAATATACATACATATATAGATACAGATATATATGAATATATATATATACATATATATATATACCGGTTAACAATTCGCGCTCAAAATTAGTTTTTTTTTGCTTATTTAGAATTTGTTGAAAAAAAAAAGAAATATAAAATATTTGTGCGGTCCTTAAAAGGGCAAAAGGACTATTAGGTCACCTAAGAGAGCTCCTTTAGGTAGGCAAATAGAGTAACAGTGTGAACAGGAGTACAAGTTCTAAATAGGAAGGAAACTAAGTAATTTGTGTTGGCAATTCGGAAAATAAAAAAATATAACGAATAAATTTTAATCATTTAGGCAATGGCAAAAGTAGGTTATGTATTAGTATAAGCAATAATTAGGTCAGTAAGTTTGTATTCATTTATATAAAGGAAATACCCAGTGGGAAGTGGAGAAACCCCTGTGTAATAAAAGATAATTTATTTTCATTTTATTCAAACAAGAATCGAAAAAAAAAAATTTTGGTCCACAGACCGCTCGAATTTATAAAACGAATAGCAAAAATATCGAATTGGTGTATTAATTAATTAGCCCTAGTAAGGCGAACCAATTGAATAGTTATTAAGAAATTTTTATTATAAATATAAACAGATAGATAAATAGAAATATTAGCTGTAGGAACATAATCTAATTTTTATAAATGTATGTGATTAGTGTAAGTTTGTGAATAAATATGTTGATGTGCTAAATTTATTTTTTTTGGGTGAGGCAAATGTGAGGCCAATCTTAAGGTGAGTGTGTGTGGATTTTTGGGGGATATAAAAAAATTAGATAGAGGAATTTTATATCCCAGGTTGGGAGGGCAAGTGAGGAACATGACACCTAGTTCTTCCTCCGAAAATTTGTTTCCCTGTTATCGAGTTAGTGTGTGTTAGTAATGCAGTATATTTTTTTTATTTGTTCTTGTCTCTGTCTGGTTGTGGGTTGGAACCTCCCCTTGTCAGGTGCGAATGAGCTAGTTGGCACCAAAACAACCAGAGCTGATCGAGGCACGTAACAATATGGCGCCCAAACAAAAGCGTAAATGTTGAGGGGGCCGTAACATTATGGCTCCCAAACGGAAGTAATATTGTTTTGATTATTACGGTCAAAGTGTACAGGTCATCTAGGTATGCAAATGTAATAGAACCACTAGTTTTGTTTACAATAGCCCAAAATGTTAGCAATTGGTTTAGTAAAAGTGATATTATATGTAGGTTTGTTACCCTGTAGTGCGGAAGCCTACAGGCCATAAATCCAACGTAAAAGGATTTATTGTGCAAAGGTTCATTTTGTCATAATTTGAAAATAAAACTAATTGTTAACTAGCGAATGCATTTGATACTTTTATACGTTAGCTTAGGGGTCTAATTAGAAAGACATCCTTATGGACGGCAGAAGCATCAAAATTTTTAAATTCTTAAAATATAGTTTCAGCCGAAAATCTAATAGTGCGGGAACATTGGATTATCATAGCCGCTCGAATACAAATATTTTGAGGACTGTCGTATGATAAGCATGTAAACGAAGCACATGGATTTATGTAGGTCTTATTAGGACTTTGACAGCCGCTCTGAAGCGAACAGAGGTCTGTTGTGTCAGAGTGCTATGGGCCTGTATATGAGTTTTTAGTCCGGAATATGAATTCAGATATTTTTATTCAAATTCTAGTAAAACAGGAATTCATATCGTAATCATTTTTTTTTTAGCTGAATAAGGGAACAAATTTTGGAGACTCCATAAAAGGGGTACGTAAAGTATTAGTTAGAAAACAAGCCACACATGTTAATTTTGGTCAGCATTAAAGCCAAGCCCAAGTATTAGATAAACAAATTCGTTTTATTAACATAATTTTTTTTGTGAGTTGTCCAAAACAGTCGTGAAGTACACGATCTAATCATATAAGGTTTTTTTTTATAAATAGATATCTCTACCGCAAGAGACAGAATCAGTGTAGTTCATATCTGGGGTTGCAAAGGCAGAATTTTTGGGCGATCGAAAATCAGCATAATAGGTTGCGTTAAATATAGTAGTCTCATTTTATATTTGCCTTATTTGTATTTATTTCTTTTTTGTTATTATTTATTTTTTTTATTATTTTTTTTTGTATTTTCTTTTATTGTGTTATTGTTAGTTTATTAATTATTTTTGGTCAGTGGGTGTGGTGTATCCCAGTCTCATCGTGATTTTAGTCGCAGAGTTTTTGTGATTAGAAAAAAATTGTGTTATATTTTTTATATTATAAATCGCAAAGGCTCTAGCGATATTATTAGAAGTACCCTGTGGGATTTTGAGTGAAAAAGCAATAGAAGCTTGATTTAGGAAAAGTGTTAAGATTTCATGGCCGACGCCAATAATATCAAGGAAAAAGAGTTTTCGAGGCAAGCCGATAAGTTGAAAAGGCATAGAGATCGTAACCTCTCGTTTGATTTAAACCGCTCTTCACCCCAAGTTAAAGAAAAATATTTAAGAACACAGAATTCAGAGAGAATGGCGACACGACCTCCGCGTATCGACGATTTGTCAGGGACAATAAATGTACCCACGACAAATAAAGGGGCTATACCGAAAAATAGTGTAAATAGAAACACGATTACTAGTAATTATTCAGCGCAAGAAGAAATGCCTCAATCAGTAAAGTCAATGGTGCAAGAAAGTGTTAATGACATGCGTGTGAATTTAGATCATGCCATAAATGGATTCGTGAGCGACAAGGTTAGCTTGGAGATGAGAAAAGTTCATCAGAGTATTTCACAGTTATCTGAAGCCGTAAAACTACTAACTGATAGGGAAAGAAATAGGCAGATGGGGCAGCAAGTACCGCAGTACAATAGTAATAGGCGTGGTCATTTCTATCAGCAGAATTATGATTTTCCCCCGCCGAGAATTCCGACAAGTGAGGACGGGTGGAAAATAAGAGTAGACAAGTTTGGCCTGGAATTTAGAGGTAACCAAGGAGGGCGTGACCAGTTATCCGTAGAAGAATTTATTTTCCGGTTAGAACATATGCAGAGGCAGTACCGAATACCGTGGGAAGAAATACTGAGAGATTTTCATCTCCTAGTGTCGGGTTCAGTAAAGCAGTGGTACTGGGCGCTTTTACAGACAACCGTTATTAACGACTGGTCAACGTTGCGCATGGCCTTGGTGAATCGATATAAAACTGTAAGGTCAAATTGGGAACTCATGCAAGAACTTGTGGAGCGAAAACAAATGGCCGGCGAATCCATAGACGAGTACTTTCACAGCCTGAATTTATTGCGAGCGAAATTAGAAATACCCGTAGCCGAAGGGGAAATGATAAAGATAGCGAAACGTAATTTAAGGGAAAGCATAGCGCGAATCGTGTACCCAATGGCAGTCACTTCGGTGGAACACCTCCGTATGGAGTGCGTAGAAGCGGAAAGAACTTTTTCGCGAGGTGTAATGCGAGGGGTGACAGCGCAACAAAATCGAGGCCCAAGGTACGTGAGTGAAGCCGACATAAATTCAGAAGAAAATGAAAATGAACCGGTAAATGAAATCGCTGCTATAAGTAATCAAATAGTTTGTTGGAATTGCCAGAACAAGGGGCATGGTTTTAAAGAATGTCCATCGAGTCAGAGGACTTTATTTTGCTACAAATGCGGTAAGCCGAATACAATAACCCCCAACTGTCCGCAATGTTTACAGGATAGGGGAAACTCGCGAAGGGGCACGACGATAATCGGGGAGTCGTGGTCCAGCGGAACAGCCCCGAGGCAGCAGTAAAAGAGAAAGTTAACCCACCAATTATTCCAAATATACGTCACTTATTATCATTTAATACAAGGGCTCAGAATTATGAAAAGGTTAGACAGCGCATTTTCGACGAACATGGGGACGTGAATAGAGAAAAAAGTCTTTCTCCAGCCACTATCTCACATAGCGCGAATCATAACAAGCCAAAAACACAAAAGGTTAGCAACAAGCAAAATAATGGGGAAACGAATAGTCAAAATATCAAAACTAACGAGAATGTACCTAAGGCGGCAAAAATAGAATATATTCGTATATTAAGGGAGGACTTTTGTAGGCGAAAACGGCAACGTAGGTTAGTGGCTGACTCCATTAACCGGATGAGTGAAAAATCAGACTCCAGACCGTACGCAGAAATAATTGTAAAAGGGAAAGTTGTTAAAGGCTTACTTGACTCTGGGGCGTCGGTAAGCTTATTAGGTCGGGACTGCCGAGAGTTCGTCGAAGAACTGGGGGCGAAAATAACAGCCATATACAGCAACGTGTGTACCGCTGCCGGTCAGAAACATAGGGTATTAGGCAAAATTCAATCAGAGGTCGAATATAATGGGATGAAACGTAACATAATTTTTTATCTTTGTCCAGACCTGGACCAACCCTTATATCTCGGAGTTGATTTTTGGCGGGAGTTTGAAATCGCACCACATATAATACCAGTAAATGCTATAAGTGCAGAGTTGGCGCAAAGTGTGAGTAACGATAAAAGCGAACATAAGTTGAATAAACATGTTTTAACAGCAAATCAGCAGGCAAGGTTAGATGAAGTCATAAAAAAATTTCCAGCATTTGAAGAAAGGGGTTTAGGATGTACGCAATTAGAAAGGCACGAAATAAAATTAATAACAGGGACAAATCCGGTAAAGGATAAGCACTACCCGATATCACCAGCCGTGCAAGAAATAGTTTATGCGGAAGTTGATAATATGTTAAGATTAAATGTCATTGAAGAGAGCAACAGTCCATGGTCCAATCGAACAACAATAGTCCGAAAACCCGGCAAAAATCGCTTTTGCCTGGATGCGCGCAAGCTAAATGCGGTGACCATCAAGGATGCATATCCCCTCCAAAATATCGACGGCATTTTGAGCCGCATAGATCAAACGCACTACATCAGCAGTGTCGACCTGAAATTTGCCTTTTGGCAAATAGAACTAGAAGAAGCCAGGCCGTACACGGCGTTTACAGTTCCAGGTCGACCGCTGTATCAATTCAAGGTAATGCCGTTTGGTCTATGCAATGCGGCTCAGCGTCTCTGTAGATTGATGGATAAGGTGATACCGGCTATACTAAAATCTAACGTATTTATTTATTTAGACGACTTGCTCATAATATCAGAAGATTTCTCAACGCATTTAAAAATTTTAGAGCAAGTAGCGGAATGTCTCGAAAGGGCTAACCTGACAATAGGATTAAAAAAGTCGATGTTCTGTTTTAGAGAATTGCGCTATTTAGGATTCATAATAGGGGGCGGTATATTAAGGACAGACCCAGAAAAGGTGAAGGCTATACAGCAAATATCATTGCCAAAATCGCCAAGAGACGTGAGGAGCTTTTTGGGGACTGCCGGATGGTACAGGCGATTTATAAAAGATTTTGCCTCCATCTCGGCAGCCCTCACCGATACGCTAAAAAAAGGAAAAAAGTTCTCCATGACGCCCGATGCAATTGAGGCCTTTGAATTATTAAAAACGTCACTTACCACCGCGCCTGTTTTACGTCACCCTAATTTTGAGTTACCCTTTTTTATTCAATGTGACGCGTCAGAGTTCGGCGTAGGAGCCGTGTTATTTCAAAAAAATTCTCGAGGGGAAGAAAACCCAATAGCTTTTTACTCCCAAAAATTGTCAACGTGCCAAAGGAATTATTCGGTTACAGAAAAAGAGTGCCTAGCAGCGGTATTGGCCATTAAACGGTTTCGGCCGTACGTAGAAATGATGAAGTTTACCGTCATCACCGACCATGCGAGCCTAAAATGGCTTATGTCCTTAAAGGATTTGAGTGGACGCCTGGCTAGGTGGTCGCTGCAGCTGCAGGCATTCGATTTCACAATCGAACACCGAAAGGGGGCGGAAAACGTCGTGGCAGATATGCTGTCTCGAATGCCGATCGATGTGTCTGAAATAGCAGATGATGATCTTTTTGACTTTGAAACGACCGCATTCGAATCCGAAGACTACTTAGAACTTGCTAAAAATATTCAAGAAAACCAAACAAAGTTACCCGATTTAAAAGTATACGAGGGGAAAATATACAAAAAAACCGAATTTGAGAAGGCCGAGGACATAAACGAATCCTGCTGGAAGCTCTGGATTCCTCAGGATATAACTCATTTGTTAATTGAAAAGGCCCACGACACCATTACCACCGCTCATGGCGGAATAAGAAAAACCTTAGACCGTTTAAAAAGGTTTTATTATTGGCCGAAAATGGCAACACAGGTACGGCAATATATTAATAATTGTGTGACATGTAAAGAAACAAAATCCGTCAACCGCCGTACAATGCCAACGATAGGAGAAGAGGTGCAAACCGAAATCCCTTTCCAGAAAATATATATAGATTTTCTAGGGAAATACCCGAGGTCAAAGTTGGGACACGCTTACATTTTTATAGTGGTGGACCACTTCTCCAAATTCGTGTTCTTGAAGGCCATGAAAGAAGCGACGACGAAAAATGTGGTGCAATTTTTGGTACAAGAGGTGTTTCAAAAATTCGGTGTGCCAGAGGTGTTGCATAGTGATAATGGGCAGCAGTTTGTGTCAACAAGATTCAAAGAAATGATAAGCACGTATGGGATAAACCATATCAAAACTGCTTATTATTCACCGCAGTCAAATGCAGCAGAACGCGTGAACCAACCCGTACTGGCAGCCATCAGAGCCTACCTGGGAAATGATCAAAGGGACTGGGACCTGTATCTCCCTGAAATAGAATGCGCGTTACGCACGTCAGTCCATTCCGCAACAGGAGTGACCCCGTTTTGTGCCTTATTCGGGCATAATATCTACTCCCATGGAGCAGATTATCGTTTGGCCAGAAAACTAAAATCAATGTCAGACCACGAAATCACCGACATAGCAAGAAACGACAAGTTGAAAATTATTCGCGAAAAAATTAGAAATAATTTAACGAACGCATACCACGATAGCGCACAGAGATACAATAGGCGAGCAAGAACACTAAAGTTAAATCCCGGACAAGAAGTATATAGGAAAAATTTTGCACTCTCTGATTTTAAAAACAATGTAAATGCAAAGTTTTGCCGCAAATACTTGAGATGTCGCGTAATAAGACCAATCGGTAATAATATGTATGAGCTGGAGTCGCTCCAAGGAAAACCAATTGGTATATACCACGCTAAGGACATCAAAGTCTAACAAAAGTGCAATATGTTTCCCCGATTGAACAAAAAAAATAGTGTAATATAGGGTTAGTTAACAGTAGGGGTTAAGGTGGCTGTCCCGTTTACAATATTTTTTATACTACTTGTCTACAATAATGTCACCTTTTTGTCACCCAATGTTAGAAAATTCTCATCGTCCGGAAAGAAAAGTATATTCTTTTCGAGTATTAAGCGCAAATAAATTGTTTGTCAAAACTCTTACCGTAAATTCAAAGAAAAGAGAAGCGGATTGCAATTGCTTTAAGCATCTTGTTTTTTTTAATAGGTCGGTTTGTTAACAGCAAAAACAATAAAAAAATAAAAAAAAACATACATACGGGCTAAGTGTACACCACCAGGCGATGTAGTGTTAGAATAGACAAGGAAGGGGTACCTTCATGAGTAGCCCGGCTTGAGACGTGTCAGGGTGTGGGAGTTCCCCACGTTGGGCATTAGTCAAGGGAAGAAGTAAGACGTCGCCGCCCGCACACCCGTATTCCCATCACAAATTCGGTAATCCAGGTGGGTTGTTGCGTGACGGCGAGAAAGCAAGGTACAGGAATGGGCATCCGGTTTGAGATGTTTTGCATCTAAAAGTGAGATTGCTGTGAAAATTGCACAAACATATTCTTTTAAGGGCATGCAACTTACCTTCTGGCAATTTGCCACCGTCTTCGTTGTATATACGAACCCTAGAAACATACAAACTATATTAGTCCCAACAGCGAGCCACTTCCGCATAAACATTTTAAATGTGTCGTAAATATCTCTCAAAGGATGACCAGCCTGCGTGAACACTTTCTCGCCCATGAAATATTCGAATAAAACAGCCGAGTTTAATGCGAAATTTATAAATTCGTATGATTCGAATTCCACTTACCACATCAATGTTAAATCATTATTCATCCAAATCAACAGGAACGTCATCGATGGCATGCGTTTTTGGCCCGCATGGCTAGCGCAAGCGCACGATCGCTGGAAATTACTTCAGCCGTATTGCGTGAAGTACTCCAAAACCAACACTCTGTTCCAGATATCGCGCTCAGGATTAACCGCGTCTGGGCTAAGTATTGTGGCAAGATTTCGAAATTATGTGTTGTTTTTTTTTGTGTTCTTGTTTATTGCTTGTGGGGTTGAGATATGAACGTAGAACGAAAAGGTAAAATGAAGGCAGACATAGTGCTGAATACCAGCTGGTGTACGACCGGCCAAAAAATTCATGCTATTGTGAATTAAAGATCAGAGATGAATTTTTCGGTCAGAAATGATTGGAATGATAGCACTAGTACATGCCCGTATTAGAATGGAAAAATAACTGATTTTTTTTTTGTATTCGGATGGAAATATCAAAGTATATATTTGTTTAAGGGAAGGTATGAATATAGGAAAGGAAATAACAGGTAGACATTACTATTGTGCACATACTGAAGGAAAGTTGTGTTTCTTTTTTTTTAAATAAAGGATAGTCACATAAATAAAAGCGGAGTCAAATCAAAGTACATATTTATATATTTATGGGCAACAACAGGAAAAAGAAATACGTAAAACAATTAACAAGTTTGAGAAATCAAAGAAATTTAAAGGTAATAAAGATATAATTAAAATGGTGCAAAGAAAAAAAAATGGCTAACTAATAGTGTTTATATAAAAAGGTATACAAGTGAAACAGACAAGTAAGTGTTTGGCGAGACTGATTCCCTTGAATACCAAAAGGATCAAGTGTGGGCAACCGGTGAGATAAGGTGAAGTGTTAAAACCAAAACAATAAAGTAAAACCGGATCAAAGTAAGTCACCCGTGTTGTATATTTGTAAAAGAAAAGCCCTGGTGAATTGAACGCCCAAACGTAGTGGTGCAAAATCGCAATTCGCCAAACATATAAACAATTTCAATACGCTCCATATTTTTCCCGCCAAAAATCAGTGGACATATATGTTTACATATATATGTAAAGAAAATAAAATAGAAGTTGAGTAAATAGGGCACCGCTAAGTTTTTTTTTTGTCAAGTATTTGAAAAGGTGATATACATATGTATATAGGTAAATAAGAAAAAACAGTTTTTATGTAAAAAGTGTAATTGTTAGTGCCTAAACGAAAGAAAATTTTTATAGAAACCGTTTGATACACACATAAGTATATGTATATTTGCATGTATAGATATCAATATACATACATATATAGATACAGATATATATGAATATATATATATACATATACATATATATATACCGGTTAACAATTCGCGCTCAAAATTAGTTTTTTTTTGCTTATTTAGAATTTGTTGAAAAAAAAAAGAAATATAAAATATTTGTGCGGTCCTTAAAAGGGCAAAAGGACTATTAGGTCACCTAAGAGAGCTCCTTTAGGTAGGCAAATAGAGTAACAGTGTAAACAGGAGTACAAGTTCTAAATAGGAAGGAAACTAAGTAATTTGTGTTGGCAATTCGGAAAATAAAAAAATATAACGAATAAATTTTAATCATTTAGGCAATGGCAAAAGTAGGTTATGTATTAGTATAAGCAATAATTAGGTCAGTAAGTTTGTATTCATTTATATAAAGGAAATACCCAGTGGGAAGTGGAGAAACCCCTGTGTAATAAAAGATAATTTATTTTCATTTTATTCAAACAAGAATCGAAAAAAAAAAATTTCGAATAGCAAAAATATCGAATTGGTGTATTAATTAATTAGCCCTAGTAAGGCGAACCAATTGAATAGTTATTAAGAAATTTTTATTATAAATATAAACAGATAGATAAATAGAAATATTAGCTGTAGGAACATAATCTAATTCTTATAAATGTATGTGATTAGTGTAAGTTTGTGAATAAATATGTTGATGTGCTAAATTTATTTTTTTTGGGTGAGGCAAATGTGAGGCCAATCTTAAGGTGAGTGTGTGTGGATTTTTGGGGGATATAAAAAAATTAGATAGAGGAATTTTATATCCCAGGTTGGGAGGGCAAGTGAGGAACATGACACCTAGTTCTTCCTCCGAAAATTTGTTTCCCTGTTATCGAGTTAGTGTGTGTTAGTAATGCAGTATATTTTTTTTATTTGTTCTTGTCTCTGTCTGGTTGTGGGTTGGAACCTCCCCTTGTCAGGTGCGAATGAGCTAGTTGGCACCAAAACAACCAGAGCTGATCGAGGCACGTAACAACCTACATCTCTCTCTCTCTCTCTAATACAACAAAATATTAAAGTCAACGCCCACTCTCTCTCAATTACACACACACATTCTCATTTCTGACGTCACAAACCATAACCTTACACAACAGTCCAAGACAGAAAGAGGTAGATATAGTGTTAGAAAGAGACGGAAATTTGCATCCACCATGACCTATCTACTAAGGTAAATGAACAAAAGTGTGTCCCTATAACGTTTACCCTAAGAAGAGATACTTGTTCCCCAATTCGAATCAATAATCAAAATATTCCTCAACATTCCCAAGTGAAATACTTTGGTATACACCTTGATCGAAGGCTTACATGGAAACATCATATCGACTTTAAGCTAACTCAGATGAAACTTAAGTTATCTCAAATACACTGGTTGATTGGCAGAAATTCAACACTTAGCCTGGACTCTAAACTTTTAATATACAAGTCGCTTTTGAAACCAATATGGTGTTACGGTATCCAGTTATGAGGCACTGCTTCAGCTTCCAATGTAGAGAGAATTCAACGAAGGCAAAACAAAATTTTACGGTTAATAACATTGGCTCCATGGTACATCAAAAATTCTAATATACATCGTGATTTAAATATGCCACTACTGATTGAAGAAATTGCAAAATACGCAGGCATATATTTAACAAAACTCGAGTCACATCCTAATCCACTTGCTCATAATATTTCGAACTTTACTGGACACATCCGCTTAAAAAAGAGGGACACAAGGGCTCTATTACTCAACACTCCAGATGGGATTTCTTGAAAATACTTTTTTATACTTTTTTATGCATTTTTTTCTTTTTTGATTATCAATACTTATGTATTATTTATAACTATTAACAAGTTTATGTCCGACAGTGGTCGGTCCTAATAATTATATTTTAGATTTAAGATTTGAATACGTATTGTTAGTTCATATTTGAAGAGACAATATATAAATACATGTATTAATAAAAATAAAATATACTTCAACATCTGTGATATAATTAGTAACTACAGAACAAATTATATGTAGTGCTGTCCTATATTGTAAGTGATTATTTTTTTGCAATTATAATTCAACATCTGTGATATAGCATTAAGTTTAAATTCTTAGGATTAGTGAAACACCGGCTGTGATATAGTTTTATTAGTGCAATATTAGTAGTATGAAAATACTTGATTCCATCTGTGATATAAGTGTTTATGTGTTGTCCCCTTTTCTTTCAATTTACATCAGTGCAATATATGTATAAAATATTTCAATCGGCAACCGCTGATAATGAAGAAGCCTGCAAAAGGGTACACAAAGTAAACTCTTATGTTACATAGAAAGGGTATTTATGCTTCCCGTAAACAAATCTGAAATAGAAAGAACTGAGGTCTATTTTCATACCAAGAATCAGCAAAATTTCTCAACCCTTTACTTTTGCAAAACGAAAAAGGTTGACTGAGAGAGGTGTCAGTATCTATGGAGCAGCCAAATTCAATAGGAAAATTAGTAGAGGTATATTCGTGCTAAAACAAGGTAGAAAGCAAACCAATTAATAAAAGAAAAACATTTGACAATAAATAAAAATTTAGATAAGACATAAAAATATAGATTTAAACTAATTAATACGATTAAAGTTAAATAATATTGCCTCAATATATACAATTACAAGAAATTATTATCTCTTGTTTGTGAGTTGCCACTATGAATTTTCTTACCAAAGAAATATCAGCAGTCGGCTATAGCTGAATGGATACAGATTAGGGTTCAGGCTAGAATAAATACCGGTAAGCAAGCATTAAATAAAATAAAGCACTAGTAAAAAACTAACAGGTCACCTGTTAATCCTGGTAAGGTACGAAGCCCGGCTAAATCAGATGAATGTTGAGACTCTGCCAGGGTCATAGGAATTCCCCACGTTGAATCGTTGTGTTCAAGTAATGTTCGTGTCGTAGAGTGCATATTTGTTGTCAGTACGTTTTCTTCCACTTCCTTTTGGTGTTTAATACTCACTTAAACAGGAGCCCGCACACCGTTCCCTACTACGAATGCGTGTAGAGCTCGGAGTTTTGTTGAGGGAGACTATTTTGCAAGGTTCAAATGTTCTCTGCACAATTTTTTTACATACATACATGCTGTGCATGTATGGTTATATGGGATGCTAGCATTTCAGAGAATCTTTTAAATTTTTTTATGATTCTATTCTTCAAAATATTGAACAATATAAATAAAACTCAATGCTAGGTAACTGTGTAATAATAATATGCGTCGTGAGTTGACTTTATGTTGTATTTATGAGGTATTTTTATTTGTAATTTAATTTATGTATATAGCTAAATGAATTCTGTGGCTAAAATGCATTGTTGATAAATGACCGGCTGTTTCTATATGTCATCATCAGGTTTGTTTTGACAAGTGACATGCATTAGCCTACACATGTTACAGTTGCCAGTATTGCATTGTTGCTAGAATGTGGAAGATACACAGTGTGTCACAGGTTATTATAAAAAAAAAGAAACGGATTAAAACAAATAAAATTTTTGAATGAAAATAACCACATACTATTTTGCTGATATCCTAGTGGAAAGAAAAGTCCTTGGGCTGATTAAAATGGCGATTATGGTTTGGTGGGCGATCGCAAAAATTCTTTTCAGGCATATATAAATACAAAAGTCTATTGAAAATGTAGAAAATGTATATACGTATATATATTTCTGTATTTATATAGATATATGCATACCTATGCTCAAATATAAAAAAGATGGAGATTTTGAGGGAAAATACACGTTTCGAGTAGGGAAAGTAAAAATGGCTAATCAGGGAAAATTGCCTGGAACATTGGAAAATACATAGGAAAATAGTATATATTGCACATAAAGCTCTAAATGCACATCGATCAGAAAGTAAAAAAGCCATCTGAGTGTTCGCACAAATTAAAAAAAAAATTTAATTTTTAATTATTGTATGTGTATGTGTAATGACACCCCAAGAAAAAGTTAAAGAAAAAGCAATTGGAGCTGAAAAGAAAAGTAACTTAACACCTGCAAATTAAATAAAAAACAAAACGTGAGTGATGCGAACTAGTCAGAATATTGTTCTTGGGCTGACGAAAGAATTCATATACATATATTATAGCTGGCTATACAAGGAACACAAAAAAATCAAAACAAAGGCAACAACAGTGGGGAGAACGGCGACTGCAAATTTACCATATAAGGTACGAACGGAAAAGAGGCCCCGAGAAAAAGTCACAAAAAAAAAAAAAATATATATATATATATATATATATATATATATATATATATATATATATATCCTATAGCCAGATAAACCTTTGAAATAAAATTTGTGAAGCAGAAAAGAACAGCGAAGAGAAATATAAATTCTTAGAAATAAAAAAAAACAGAAATTTTTAAAGTTATAATTTCATATATTTAGTTTTTAAGACTTTTGCATACAGGAAAATGAATGGTTGCCATGGCGGCGTGTATATGTATGCATATGTATATATGTACGAATGTGCATACATATCTACGTATAGCTTTTGCATGACACTGCTGATCTTTATACATACATATGCACAGTAATTTTCTTTTGTTTATTCTTAAAAATGTGGGATAAAACTATATGTATACAAAATACAAGAACCGGTTCTTTAATTTTGCTGATTTTCAATACCAATCGTGTCAAGAAAAGTGCGGTCGTTTCATTCCAAGTCCGAGCTCTCTAAGTTTTTTGGGAGCTTCTAAAACCCTCTTTCAAGCCACCCATAGAAAATCCGTACATGCAAACGGACAGATGGACATGTCTTGTTTTATTTCCTAATTATAAAGATCTAGAATAAACTAACTTTATGTGGCCCCAATTGAATGTTGTAGAAATTACCAAAATCTGGACAAACCTTTACATATATACCCTTTACCATTTTTGGTGAAAAAGTTCTTTCAAAAGTTTTGTTTCTTCACGGCGACAAAATCCATAGAGTTGTTGGTCTATTTGATAATAAATTTTTTCAAAGATAATATCGCTATGGGGAAAAAATATAACGATTGTCTAATGGAAACAAAACTATCAAAAGTTCGCCAGCTCTGTGAAGTGGGTAAACCGGCACTTACCGTTTACCAGCTATGAATTTTTTTGGAAGTGTTTGGTTTTTCGTTTAATGCAACGCGTCTATATTATAATTGGTTGAATATAGAATCCAATAGAAAATCAGAGCGTATGAACTCTTTCGTCTGCTGTTAATTAGTTATACTGCGGTGTCACTATAGTGTGGAGTTTTGGTCAGCAAAGTTGGTTATAAGTACTAAGATGGTTAAATACAGTTTATTAGTATCCAGCTTTTTCGCTGCATTTAGTTTGTGCTGTTCGACTATTTATTTTGAAGAAAATTTTCCAAGTGCAGACTCTTTTGAAAAATATTGGATTTATAGCGATCATCCTGGAAAAGAATATGGCAAATTTAGGTGGAGTTCTGGAAAGTTTTACAATGATGCAGAATTCGACAAAGGTACCTAGATATAGTTTTGGTGTGCAACTAGTCACTATACATACATATGTATGTACATACAGTGAAGAATTTTATTTAAGACAGTTTGGATAGTCTTGTAGTTCATGAACGAACTAGTTGAAATGAACTATTCAGTACTTTGAACTAAGTGAACTAGATAAATTTTTGAACTAACGGAGGCTACACGTGCAATTTTTGATTCAAAGTTCAATACATTCACACTTTTTTACTACCACACTCATACGCCCATGTTCTGAAAAACGCATATCGCTTAAAATTGGCGTTTTCGATCGGAAAACGCTAAGCAGGTGTTCTGAAAAACGCACATCGCTTAAAACTAAATTTTTTCGATTTCAAAACGCCGGAGGTGTTCTTGCAAACAAAAACGCCAGAAATTTGGCGTTTTCAAACCGCTTGTACATACTGAAGCGATCTGGCTTATTTTATTAATCCTGCACTTTAAACATTAAAGGAAATGATGTACAATTTAAATTTAATATGTTTTGTTTTTATTTCAGCTAAAGATTGTAACATTTTTTCACTTTTTTCATTAAAAATATGCAATTTAAAATGTTTCTTTGATTTTGTCAATTGCCTGTCGCAATTGTTTGCTTATGAACTGGCGTTTTATGCCAACAGCTGATCCAATTGATCTTCGAAAAAAATGTAATTTTAGTGGTGTTAATTTTAAAATACCTTATTTGGTTATTTCTTTCTTAACTTTTGATATTAATATTTGGAATTTATTAAGTGCACATATTTATATTAAAATCGTAAAACGCTAGCAAATCGCTTCGTTTTCAGAACATGCTGAAAAGCGTTTTGCGTTTTCACAACCGCAAGCGATTTGAAAACGCTGCGTTTTTCAGAACATGGACGATACATTTGGTATTGAATACTAGGTGGACTTCAGTTTTTCTTTCACCGCTTCATTCAATTTAACTGCTGTTTTAAAATAATTTTTGTTTGTAAAAGTTTTTAAACAAGTAATTTTCTTTGCTGAAATAAAATATGTAGGCGAAAATTTTTGTTTCCTCGACGACGGCATTTTGAACGTAAAAACTTCAATTTTAGCAAATTTTGACAAACTATATGTCAGAGTAGCAAGCCGAGCAAAAAATTTCGTCGGCGGCTGAAAGTCACATTTTCGGCGGTGGCGGCTGAACGGCTTAACGCCGATTTGTTTAAGCATTTGAAAAAAAATTTTAACCCAGTCTGTTTTTAGAAAAATACGTGAATTATTGAACCACCATATTGTAACATTATTTATTTTGCAATAGTTTGAATATTGCAGTAATTGATATCCTAAAAATAGCTTCGTAAATTATTTGTTAAATCATAGAAACATTCTAGATTATCAGGGCAATTATGAATAAAATTTCGCGAGAAATTTCTCATTTTTCAAATTAGAATTTCTTTCCCTATTACTTGCTATTATTTGGATTTTTTCCCCGGGAAAAATTTCTCGCGTAATTTTATTCATGATTGCCTTCTACATAAATTTTATTTAAGTTTTCGGATTGAATTAAAAATTAATTACTTTATTGGAACACTGCTACGGATCAACAAACATAAAAGCTTTGAACAATTAATTATCAAAAAGTCGCCTGACTGCTTAAACAAAAAACTCAATGTAAGAACGGACTCCAAAAGAGAACGTAAGTGTTGTCGCAGCTACGATACCATTCACATAAACATATCCTTTTTATGTGGAAGCAAAAACCACTATCTTTCCGGGACGCTCGATATCATTAAATACGAAATTTAAAAAAGTATAAAAAATAAAAGAAAATAACGGCTGAGTACTAAGCCGCAGATAAGCCGAGTGATTCGGCGGCGGCTCGGCTTGTGTAAAAAAAACGGCTGACTGGCTAGCCGCGCCGGTACGGCTTGCTACTCTGCCTGCGACGTTGACATGTTTGATGGTGGCTATCTTTTAGGGATTTATTTATCGCGCTTTACATAAATAGCTCACGACTTAGTAATATTGAGCGTTTATGTCATTTGTTGCGAAAAATTAGCGGCGAAGCAAAAGAAATCGTTTCAAAGTGTCCTCTTACTAATCAAGGTTTTGACTTAGCGTGGAAAAACCTAGAAAAACGAAAAGGGCTACTATTGCCTCAACACATCATCTTCGGCTGGGTCGTACCTGGCACCTCACCAATTTAAAAGCATGTAATTTTATTTCACTTGATAGATCTGTTCTAAAAACCATTCGCAACTCAGTTGATGGATCTGTTGGAAAAATCATTCGCAATTCAGTTGGATCTGTTGTAAAAACCATTCCCACTTCAGTTTATGGGTCTGTTGTAAAACCCATACTTTACTCGTAAAAATTATACATACCTCTTTATATTGGAATGTATGAATTTTTTTTATACATATATATGTATAAGTAGAATTTCTATTTAATTCACTTTATATAATTTTATATGCAAGTTGGCTGGTTTGGTTATTTACATCTTTTTTGAGATATCGATTTTGCTCCTTTGCTCTTTCATAGTAACTTTATATTACAATGAGTAAACCGCTAACAACGCTTAAACTTTGCTTTCGTCATCTTTCCGACGAATGCATTTATTCATTCACTATCTAAGAGCCTCGGTTAAATCGCAAACTCCATATTGGAATAAATAAAAACTTGATTTTAAATACTGGGAATCATCTTTTTTTATTCACAAGCACACTAAAGGTAATATTCACTGGTAAATTCATATTTGTAATATTTGTGTATATTTGACATGCTCTCTCTTTGCACGCAAACACATGTATGTATACTGTGTGGCTGTTGTTTAATGGATGTTTTTTTTATGTCGTTTTGATAATTTTTCTATGAATCAATAAAATAATTAACATCTATAATACGGACGATTGTGTCGTCCGTTCGGTATATATTAATCTTTAATTGAATAAAATTCCACCAACAGGTATTCAAACATCGGACGATGCTAGGTTCTATGCAGTCTCTAGAAATTTTTCTTCATTTTCAAACGGAAATCAACCACTCGTAATTCAGTTTTCAGTTAAGCATGAACAGAATATTGATTGCGGAGGAGGATACTTAAAACTCTTTGGTAGTTCTCTTAACCAAGAAGATATGCATGGTGAATCCCCGTATGAAATTATGTTTGGCCCGGATATTTGTGGGCCAGGCACAAAAAAGGTTCATGTAATATTTAGACATGGTGACGAAAATCTTCTAATAAAAAAGGATATAAGGTGTAAGGACGATGTATACACTCATTTCTATACGCTGATTGTCAATACAGATAACACATATGAAGTATTAATCGACAACGAAAAAGTAGAGTCTGGAAATCTGGAAGATGACTTTTTGCCTCCAAAGAAAATCAAAGATCCAGAAGCTAAAAAACCTTCGGACTGGGATGATCGGGTAAGCAATTGAAATTTACGAAATCAGATGATAGATAATGTCTTATTTTTATATTCTCATTCCGCCTGAGTTCTTCATACAAGAATTTGTATAAAAATACAAAAAAAAATTAATGGCCTGGTCCATGATATCCACAGAGAACGTGCAATAGGTAACTTCTGTTGAAAACAAGAAATTTTGTTTTGTTTTATTTTGTTTTGTTTTTTTTCGTGCGCCAGACTAAAAGTTTTGATATTTTCTATATAAACAAATTTTACTTGATGATATATGTACCTATCTACGATTATGCTCTGAAAGATTATACTACAATGTTTGCAGCATTGATTACATAATTCCAGTGTATTTAAATGTACTTATATAATTTTTTTGAATAAAATTAAAATATTTGTAACTATTTGGTATAAAAAAATTATTTAATGCCATGCGCATTTTCCATGTAATAGGAAAATTCAACAAGTGCAAAGCGTTCAGCTATATTCAGAAAAATTAAATAATGTTAACAACTTGATTAAAGTTATCGATAACAAATGAAGTTCTGTCAAAAAAAAATGTAAAATTTTTCAACTTAATATTGACATTTCAAGCTTGAAACATAAAAGTGCTCGCTATTAGCGGTTTATGGTCAAACATAGCGAAATATATTATATGGAAAGATACAAATAAATGAAACCCAAATAGTTTTCCCACACGAACACACATACATACCAGCTGATCCAAATAAACAAGCATCCACGTTAGATTTCTTCCTAACGAATATAGCGCTAAATATGTCGGCCGTTAGAGTGAAAAACGACCTAAGTTCTGATCACCTCCCAATTTATAGCGAGATCAACCTAAGTTGCGTTAGATTAGAAAAACTAAGCTATAACTTCAGAAAGGCTAACTGGACCCGTTTTGCTAAATTTTTAAATAGAAATCTACCTCTACCATACGATGCTAATACAATATATAACACAAATCAGATTGATGACATGATAAATATATTTAACGAAAATATAAAAGGGGCAATGGAAAATAGTATACCTAAATGCAGAATTGCACCTAATTCGATAAATTTACCCAACAACATTAAAATAAAAATACAATTGAGAAATGCCTACATACGAAATTGGAAACGCTATTGAAATGTTATGGATCACCAACAAATGTCTATATTAAACAATGAAATCGCAAAGGAATTAAAACATTTTAAAAATATATCCTGGAACAATATGCTCTCATCATTGGAAAAATCTTCTTCCTCCTTTTGGAAAATTTCAAAAGTACTAAAGAAGAAACATAAAAATATACCAATATTAAAACAAAATAACACAATGTATTACACCCAGCAAGAAAAGTGTGAAATCCTGGCTCATAATTTCAAAATGAATCATTGTATTTCTACTAATCTCAGCGATTTAGAAACTATTTCAGAAGTTGAAAGTACAGCAAACATGGTTCGATCACTAAACACGTTCTCCCAAAACTCTTGCTTTATAACACAAGCAAAAACTTAGAGATTATACAAAAATTGAAAAACAAAAAATCTACAGGGTTGGACGAAATCAACAATATATGCTTGAAAAACTTACCAAAGAAAGCTATAACCTTCCTTACCTCTATAATAAATGGATGTCTGAAACTATGCTACTTTCCAAACTCATGGAAATTGTCAAAAACAATTGCTATACTAAAACCAAACAAACCGGACAACTCACCCCTTTCATATAGACCTATCAGCTTGCTCTCTTCAATAAGTAAAATATATGAAAAAGTAATAAAAGAAAAACTTAATCTATTTCTAGAGTCAAACAATATTCTTCCAATACAACAATACGGATTTAGGAGTGAACATAACACGTGTCAACCGCTGCTAAAAATAAGAAAATTAGTTAAAAACAATTTCGGAAATGATAAATCAACAGGCATGGTACTGCTGGATATAAAGGCCGCTTTTGATTCTGTTTGGCACGACGGACTCATTTATAAAATGAAGAATCTAAACTCCAAACGAAATTATTAAAATAATCCAGTTTTTTAGAAAACAGATCTTTTAAAGTATATCTAGGCACTGTATGCTCTCAACAAATAAATATTACGGCGGGTTGTCCTCAAGGGTCGTGCCTTTCCCCCATATTATACAATATTTTTACTTCAGATATACCAACATTCATAAATTGTAATACAACAATTTTTGCCGACGACACATCGATACTTAGCTCCGATATATATGCTACAAATGTAATCACAAACTGCCTTAACCAAATTAAACAAATATTTCAACAAATGGAACATATTATTAAACCCAGAAAAAACTCAAGCCATTTACTTTTCAAGGAAAAGAAAAGAATGTTTTCTCCCCCAGCAACCATTAAGATTTATGAATCATGATATTTCATGGGAAAACAAGGTCAAATATCTAGGAGTTATACTTGATACTAAATTAAATTTCAACGACCACATACCCTACTTAATTGACAAAATAAATAAAACAACACGGTTACTATACCCACTAATTAACAGAAATTCGGATCTTAACACTGATAACAAAAAACTAATATTGAAATCAATTCTGCATCCCATAATGTTCTACTGTGCTCCAGTATGGTCCACTTCCGCAAATAGTCATCGTAAAAAATTACAAATAGCCCAAAACAAACTACTAAAGATGATATTTAAGCTACCGTGGCATTATTCCACCAGACGATTACACTCTCTTGCAGATGTGGATTTAGTAAATGATAAAATAAATAGATTGACACACAATTTTACAAGAAGATGTGAACTTTCC
This sequence comes from Tachina fera, assembly GCA_905220375.1. Classification (NCBI taxonomy): domain Eukaryota; kingdom Metazoa; phylum Arthropoda; class Insecta; order Diptera; family Tachinidae; genus Tachina; species Tachina fera. The sequence continues at coordinate 122,207,959 of LR999963.1, read as the reverse complement.
CAATACACACATATTAATGATTTAATATCAGCATAATTTTAACGTAATACTCCACTCCAATTATTTTATCTTATACCCCTGCTTCATAAAGGTTTTGTAAATTTTTTCCTCCACTATATATATTAAGTTAAATAAAATAAAAATATTAATATTATAAATAAATTTCTAAGTAGAAAAGGAACATCGTCCCTAAACTCTTAAAACTTTATAAGTCAAATGTAAATACAAAGAATATTATTAAATGCAAATAAATAAATAAATAAATATTGACATTTCAAGCTTGAAACATAAAAGTGCTCGCTATTAGCGGTTTATTGTCAAACATAGCGATTTTTAGTTTGTTTTGTCTCTATACTAGCAGTTTTTAATTGTGAAAATTTTACAACACTTAAACATTTTGTTTCCGTTTTAAATACTTTGTTCTTTCTAATATTTATTGTTTCTTTCTGTCAATTCAATATCAAATCAATGAAGAAAAAATCAAGTGTCATAAGGGCTTTAACGAGGCAATATTATGAAATATATATACTGTTGGAAATTTTTTAGCAGTTTTTTCTTCTGAAAAACAGTTTCCTTGTTCCACATTGACGGGGTTTTCCTCAAACATATATGGCAACACTGAATACAAATGCATTTACCCAGTCAGAAATCGCCAATAGTACGAAAATTGTAGCACTGGGAAAGTACTTTTATTCAAGAAAACCGAACGGTTTCCCAACTTTACGGTTTACAATCTGGAATGTTATTTGCCAATGCTTTTTAAAATTTTTTTTAAATTTATTTTTATATTAATGTACATTAAGTTCGTTATGTAAAAGAGTGATAGCAAATGTTTCGTTTTGGCATTATTTAAGAATACATTTACGGCCCTATGTATAAGCAAAAATTGGCATGAAGTTAGCATAAGTGACGAAATTGAATTATACAATTAATAATACAATTATACAATTATTACTATACAATTTGACATTAAAAATGGTCGCATTACATAATCTTAATCCACCTTTAATTTCTAGCATGATTATCAATGTGAAGTTTCATGGCAAAACTCTTTAAGATCATGTTCAATTTTTCCACTTATGCTAACTTCATGCCAATTTATGCTTGTACATAGGGCCGTTAACATCTACCATGCTTAGCTCTTTAAATTTTTTCCTGGTCTAAATATTTAACGATATAAAAATATTGTTACGAATATAGAATAAGAACTAACTTTATGGCAAAAGAAAAAGAATGCATTGAGAGTAAAGAGTAATGCCAATTGAGCGATTATGTTAAATAGTTTCTTCAAATATTCACAATAAAAAACCTACGTAACTGGGTGACAGTGGATACGTAAAAAAATCAAGAGTCGTTAAATATATTGCCTTTTACACTCAATTTTGCCACATAAGCTTAAATTAGACGTGACATAGCTACAATGCCATAATCATAACCAAACCAAATTTCAATTGGTTTCTATGGTGGAGGTTATGGAGAGTCACCTATAATCAAATACAGTATTGCCCATTAGTTTGATCCGAACGGCTGTTTTCTATGGTTATGGTTATGACACGTCTGATTGAACCCTTAGTCCCAGTTCACACTAGTCAAGTCTCATTGCTAAGCTTATCACTTTTTTCTTCGAACTTTAATCGGTTTCCACACAATTCAATTTTTATTTTTCAGTTCATATTTTTATGCATAGTTTTGTGTATGCATGTGTGATTTTTTAACATTGCGAATGAGGAAGCTAAACTAATCAGCTAGCAATAAGACTTGCATTGTGTAAACTAGGACTTACGCTAACTTAATGCAAGTTTTTGATTATATGTACATAAGGCTGTTAGTAAACAGATATTATCAGGAGGAACGGTTGTAATTTTATGTTTTATGTTGACAAAAGAAATTGTTGTTTTCGATTCAACTGTGTCAATAATTTTTCCCAGTGAATATTTTCTATTTTTAAAAAGAGGAAATACTAATGCTATATTATTTGAGAAACTGGTTGGATGGAAAATGTGAAATTCCCTTTGAATTTGCGCTATTGGATTTACAATTGATTTAACAATTGACTTTAAATACCCCAAACTATTTTCAAAGTCAAAAGCTGAAAATTGTAATCAATGAGCTGCTATGCTATGCTGAGTCAAGTACAAAAACAACATATGCAGAAGCAGCTAGAAACAAAGAGTTACCATGTACGAGCAAACAAGTACCCCTAATTGTAAAACCAAGGGAAAAGCAATCGGCGCACAGTGGCTGAAAATCGTTTTTCATTGGCCAAAATTCTGTAACTTTTGAACTGATCAAAATATTGAAATAATTTTTATTTTAGTGGATAGATATTTAGTTCAGTTTGACTCAGTTTTAATTACATTAAAATTGATTGAGGACTTTTTAAGGAATTCTAGCTCAAAGTTGAACTTTTGAATTTTTTTAACTTTTAGAGTGAAATATGGGCTTATTATTTTTTTATTTATTAAAAAATTTAATATATGGAAATTAGTAATAATTATAAATATGTTTTGTAATAATGGAATTTATTTATTGTTACACTCAAAAAAAATTTTACACTAAAAAAAAAATAGTAAAATCAACGATTTTGCTATTATTACAGAAAAATTAAAAATTTTTTGCTGTCTAATTTGCAATTTTGTTTACACTCAAAGAATAGTTACACTTAAAAAAAAAACTTTAATAATATTATCTAAAAATATTGCTATTACTACAGAAAAATTTATTATTTTTTGCTGTCAAATTTGATCATTTTAAAAAACATATTAAAAATAAAAACTGCAATAAATTTTAATAGCATTTGTAACAATGGTAGGTTCTGTTTATTATTATTTTTTACTAATAGTATGCTTTTCGTACCTTAAATAACAATGAAAGGCAATTATGATTATTATTCATTTGACTCAAATATTGATTGTAAATATTCCATATTTTGTTCTGTGCTATTTCTGTTCTTTAGTAGTTTTTTGGCTTCTTCATCTAAATCCCGATGTTCCACTTTCCATTGATTTCGAATACTGGAGATGAACGGATCTGACGTTGCCAATAATATATTAAATAGATCTTCATTTGTTGAATTTCGTGAAATTTTTCTAGTATTGTGCTCTCTATAAAATCTGTAATCCTTGTTTCTTTTTTCCTGAGCCTCCTCTGATAGATCTCCAAGTGGCACCAAATGATATTTAATGATATCTTCTCCATGATAAAGGATTTTATGAACTGTTGCAGACATATTTCTCCATGGGTAGTTGGTTGTATATATTTTTGCAGTTTCCTTAGCATAATCTCCAAATTTTCTAGAGTCAATTTCTTCATTGCACGCAAGTACTTCTAGGATTATTTTAAACCTGAAAATAAGGTTTAAATCCACTCCTGTTATTTCAGATGCTGTTTCTGGATCTGAAAAGAATCTTCTTGCGGTATTGTCATCATTTGTATTGCCTGACCCTTGTTTTGGCTGATCTATAATCAATCCTAATTTGCGATATTCATCTAGAACATGTTTCTTTTTTGAACTTCTTAACTCTTTGTTGGTTTCGTTGTTTCTTATTGATCCTGAAGACCCGAAATCCAAATCATAACTGATTTTTAGTATGTGTTCCATAAGTCGTATTCTTGCATGTAGTGGTGATAATCCAAATTCATATGCATCGGTATTATCTAATGATTTTGTCGGGACTTGGTTTAATTGGGTTGATGTTGCTTGGCATATGATGCAGCTGGATGCAGCCTTCGTGTTAGTCAAAGCCTGACCTACTTTTCCATCTATCATTGTCAGCACTAATTGGTAGCTTACTTCAGTTTGCTGCCCATCTAACTGTAATTGTAATGGCTGTAGTGTTGCAATTTGGGCCTTGATATCACTAACTTCTTTGTTAATGGCATCATGAGTTTCTTTTTTGAATTCAAATTTAATTGGCCTGCAGTATTTCGTAGAAGATGGTGTCTCATTTTTCCAAATATCCATTGTTTGCGTTGTACTAGTCGAAGGCTCTGAATCTTCCAAAATCTTTTTCAATCGCAATGGTACAAATGATACCATGAACATATCTGAGTCCGAAATATTTTCACATACAGCTTGTTTGTATTGTTTTTGTCCCGAGGAACCATCACATCCCCATTTACAAAAAAGAATTTACTTTGTGTTTCCATATTTCTTTAACTCATTTCCTGTTATTGATTGTAGCAAGCGTTCGGCTGTGTGATCAAGTAGAGATTGTAGTTGTACCTCTGCCGAAATTGGTGTGATTGTAATAGTGTCCTTTGATGGCAAACAGTCTATTTTAGCAGCGGTTATGTAATGATATGCTGGATACATATTTGACCCTTTTTCAATCGCACGCAGTCTGAGCTTAATATATTGCTGTTTTGTTAATTTAAAATCCAGAAATAATGCTAATGCCTCCTCATTTGTGTACTGTATTGCATCACTCGGAGTTGGTATACTTTTAAGAATCCGTTTTGTTCTCACTGGACTAGCTTTAACAACTTTTTCAATGATATCCACTTTTGATAATTGGTTCTGTGATCGTAATTGATGTAGGAAAGATTCTTTTATATTTGTACAACCAATTGCATCGTTAAAATCTTTAAGTTTCCGCCTCTTAGATCTATCACTGCAGTTGCCCATTAATGATTTGCGTGGTCTTCCAGCCTTATCTTGCTTTGCTGTTTCTGCAGCGACAGTAAGTTGGCCTTCTAACCAGTTTGCACTTTTTATATAAAAGTTTTGTTTACTGTAGCTAACTTCTTTGTAGCGTTTTTTTAGTGCTTTGACGAAATTAGATAATTGCTCTTGCATTTCGGTGCTACACGAATTTAAGTTTAATTTTATTTTAACGTAACTAAGAACATCTTCCTGGTTTTTGTTTCTAAAATACTCTTCGGCCAGTTCTTTATAACTGAAGCTCTCCATATTTATCTGAATATTTTTATTTGTTATATTTTATCCGTACAATTAAAGGATTAACTTATTACTGAGTAATCCCTTATGGAATCCGTAGTTTTATACATTTTTAGATACATGTTATTCACACATTGATCTTCAATTTCATAGCAGGTAGTGCTTAAATTGAACAAAACTGCACATGTTGTTATTCAGACCTTAATATCAGGTAAAACTGATTAGTATCTCGCCAATATGGGGTTGTTTTTTATCTTTAGTGGTTTAATGTCGCCATTATTGTTATAAAAATGTTTATGACTTTGGTTGACCCTAACATTTGATAACAGGTAAATTCAGAAAGAGATCATATGTTTACTGTAGAACCTATTGTGATAATTTTATGACTTATTTTTTGCTGATCAAAACAAAGCCATTAAACCCTTTCGCAGGTATTATATTTAATTTTTTTCGTTTTACGTAGTCTAAAGTAAAAAAAAACAAACTTTTAGGCAAAAAAGTGAAAATTTAAGACACTATTGTATACGAGTACTTATAGGGCTGTTTAAATTAATTTGAATTTTTTTTAGAGTAATTTCATTAAAATGAAAGAAGTGTTCTACCCACGGGTCGTCACGGGTGCAAAAGTATATATAGCGTTAAAGAGGACACTTTCACCTTTCTCCTGGTGGTATACGTTTCTTGTTCCCTTTTGTTCCCTAGAAGTTCTATTCCACTAAAATTTAAATTTGAGAAAAATATAGTAGTTTCATAAATATTTCATAACGCCCGTAATATTAAACGCTAGAGCTGTGACCACTTACAACAACTAAAGACTATAGTCCTACCAACATTATAAAAAAGACCGCAGGCCGTTATCGATGATAGCTTGCGAGTAGTAACCATTTATTTTTGATAAAAAACAAAAGAAAAACACCTTTTTCTGAAATTAAAAAAACGGTTGAGTTTGACAGCATGCCACGCCCACAATTATCAATAGTTTAACCTAAGTTTTTGGCTACCTTAATCTGGATATATTAGCTACAAAAAGGCGTCAAAATTTTAAAAATCGGTGACAAAAAAAAATTAGACTTTTGGCCAATGAAAAACGATTTTCAGCCACTGTGCGGCGGTTAAAACAAAAGAAGATTTAAATAAAATTAATCCAGTTGATTTAAAAATAACAAACGTTATAAGTAAGAGAAACGGAACAATAGTGATACAGAGTGAAAATGGCGAAGAACGGGAAAAAATTAAGTGCACGATTCAAGATAAAATATCGGAACAGTATGAAATCAAGGTTCCTAATACATCAGAGTACAAAATAAAAATCACAGGCATGACTTTTGAATATAATGAAAATGAAATTATTGAGAAAATAAAAAAACAAAATTATAATTTGGCAAACTCTAATTTTAAATTTATCGAAAAATATAAAGTAAAAAGGAATAATAAAATAGTATATACTGTAAAATTAAAAGTTGACAGCGAATCATATAACAAAATTATAGAAGAAGGAAGAGTAAACATTGGTTGGGAAAAATGCAGAGTATATGATGGAACAGAAATCACACAATGTCTAAAATGTAGAGGATACAATCATCTAGCAAGGGAATGTAAGAACCAGGAAATATGTTTAAAATGCCACGGACAGCATAGAACTAAAGATTGTAAAAACCAAGACCGAATAATGAAATGTATCAATTGCGTAAAAGTAAACAGCAAACTAAACATGGGATTGGATGAAAATCACTTTACAAATGATAGAGAATGTCCGGTGTATCAAAACAAACTAAAAAACAAAATGAGAAATATTGGCCTACTAGCATAACAATTAAAGGAGTTTCACATAATGTATACAAATATACAAGGGCTTATTAATAACTATAACCAACTTGAAATTATTGTAGCAGAAGAAGGACCTGAGTTTTTCATTTTATCGGAAACTCATATAACTGAAGAAATTGAGGAATCAGAATTACTATTACAAGGATACAAATATATCAATGTGTTATCTACATCCTCTAGAACTGGAGGTGTCATAATATATTATAGGAGTAAGTGGAATATTATAAAATTAATTGAAAAGGTGGATAATATGAAGTACTGGATTTTATTTTGCACAGCCACATTTGGAAACTATAGCTTTATAATTGGGGTAATTTATAGATCACCTAGTTATAGCGAATCTGTTTTTTGTACTGCATTTGAAGAAATAATTGAGGAAATATGTGATAATTACTTAAACAACTGTGATATTTTAATAACGGGCGATTTTAATATAGACTGGATGAAAAATTATACGTATAAAAATAGAATTAAGAGTCTGCTCCATGACAACGGTCTAAGGCAATTAGTAAATGAATGCACGCGTCTAACAGAAAATTCAAAAACAATAATAGACTACGTAATATCGAATAACTTTAATACGTTAGTAAATAATAATGAAAAAAATAAGATCTCAGACCATGAAATTATAAATATAACTGTCCCAAATGTGAATAAAGAACTACAAAATGAAAGAAAAATAATTGAAATATTTAAATATAATAAAGAAATTTTTAATACTGAATTATCTAATAACTTAAAATACGAAAACGCCAGAGATTTAAATGGAAATGTTGATCTTTTTGATAAAGGCTTGAAAAATACTGCAAAAAAATGTACGTTTAAAAAACAGATTCGTGAGAATAAAAATGTTTACAATTGGTTTACTGATGAACTACGGTTGATGAAAAGAGAAAAGATAATGAGATATTTGCAACTAAAAGAGAAAACACTAATCAAAAATGGGCAGAATATAAAATAATTAGAAATAAATATAAACAACAAATTGAAAACAGTAAAAATAATTATATAAACAACAAAATTAGTAACTCAAGGAACCAGAAACAAATGTGGAAGGAAATCAAAAACCTAGTACTTCATGATAACAAAAGTATGATCAAATCAGTGGTATTTGACAATGTAGAATACACTGATAGTTATAATATCGCTAATAAATTTAACTCTTATTTTATACGCAGCATTAGTAATATACGGGAATCGATAGACAATGTGCAATATGTAAACAAAATAACATGCAATGTAACTGATTTTTTTACATTTCGTATAATAAATAATTTAGAACTATATAATCTAGTGAAGCAAATGGAAAATAAAACTGATTACGATAAAATATCAAATAAGATTATATTGGACAACTGGAACGCAATTGGTAGCGTATTATTAAAAATAGTGAATACATCATTACAGACTGGCTGTTTTCCGGACAATTGGAAAAAAACAATGGTAACGCCAATTAGAAAAATTGCAAACACAAAGAAATGCGAAGAATATCGGCCTATTAACACCTTAAAAACTTGTGAAAAGATACTGGAAACAGTTGTAAAAATACAATTGGAGATATATATAGAGGAACATAATATACTCTCCAAATATCAATCAGGATTCCGTAAAAAACACTCATGTGAAACGACCGTTAACTATGTCATTAGTAAATGGAAAGAGATAGGAAATGATAAGAAATTGATTGCAATTTTTCTTGACTTCAAAAGAGCATTTGAAACCATTGATAGGGAAATAATGATAGAAAAGCTATATATGTATGTATGGAATAAGAGGAAAAGAGCTGAATTGGTTCAAATCGTACATGGACAACAGAACGCAGACAACTAAGGTAAATAATTCAGTATCGGAGGAAGTAATGAATGACTTTGGAGTTCCACAAGGCTCAATACTACGCGCACTGCTTTTTATTATTTATATTAATGACTTGCCAAATATATTAGAAAGATGTAACATAGTCCTATACGCAGATGATACCTTAATATATACCATTGCAGACAAGGAAGAAGAATGTCGAGAAATTATAACTTATAATATAGATAAAATAAATAATTGGTTAAAAATGAATGAACTTAAACTTAATGAAAACAAAACGAAGATAATAGAAATTAACATCAATTCGAACGAAACATTTGAAATAAATAACTCGGTAATTGAAAAAGTTGAGCATATAAAATATCTCGGGTTTATAATTGATAAGAAACTAAAATTTAATGAACACATTGAGCACATATGCAAAAAAATCGGTAAAAAAATCCGTTTTCTAGGAAGAATCAGAAACAAAATATCAAAAACTACAGCGATAAATATATATAATACCATAATAAAACCACACTTCGAGTACGGGTCTACTATTTTATATACATGTAGCAACACACTCCAATTAGCAAGAATGCAGAAACTTCAAAATAAAGCTATGAGAATAATATTAAAATGTGATAGATATACTGAAATAATTACAATGCTGAATATCCTGAAATGGTTAAATGTGAAACAGAGACTTCAATTCAATACGCTCAGATTTATTAAAAAGATGAAACAAGGCGACGCACCCAAATACCTTTGTGAACAAATAAGATATGTAGGAGAAAGCCAACCGTACGGACTAAGAAATGTGAACGATTTTCGATTAAACAGGGTTATGTCAACGCAGATGCAGAGATCACTGTTTTACAAGGGCTTACAACTGTATAATAAACTACCAAATAATATGAAAAATGAAAATAACGAGAATGTATTTAGAAAAAAATGTATTAATTTTGTGAGATTTAGTGTTGATTTATAATGATAGGAAGTTTGAATTATGTATTGTAAAAGTATTTTTAATACTAATAATAATAAATAAATAAATAAAAAAATAAAAAAAATAAAAAAAAAAAAAAAAAATGTTAATTACATCATCTGGTTTATGGATTAGGTTATGTATATTCACAGTTAGTAGGGCCGTAATATCGAGGCATAAGTTCAACAAATGACGACTTGTTTGACGACAAAATAGAATTAAAAATATTTTGTACATTTCAACATCGCCAGCCTATAACAAGAAAAAACGGAATTGTGTAGCTTTCCAGTTAGATAAATTCATTACATCGTATGATTTTCTTTGAAACTCAAAAGGTACAATTTTAGATACCATTAGTAGGTTTTGTTGAAGCGCTGATACATTTTCTTGTAATATATAAGAGAATGAATCCTTTACAATTAGCTTTTGAAGTAATTGTTTGCTAATTCCTAGATATAGCATGTGCATTTCATCAATAACGACGTATTTTATGTGATCAAAATTAATAATGTCCAGTAGTAGGTTATCTTCTTTTGATAAATGATGTTCAAGGTTTGATTTATTTTTAAATGGCGAATATGAGCGCTCCTTGCAATTTGTTTCCTTAAATACGCGAGTTTTATTGACTGTATCGCCTTCAATAGTACACCTTTCGCAGGAAAAAAAATCCAGTGTGACCTCTGCAGCATTTAATAAAAGCTGGGCTGACATTTCGCAAAAGTTAAAATTTAAAATTTTAAAAGTTTTCCGTTCAATTGTATAGGTATGCAGGAAGTACAAAATACATGTATACATAACAGGTTTAACATTTGAATTTTTTTCTTTATACCTGCGCTAATGAAATTATTGGCTTCTAAAACGAATTCTGCTTATAACTGCCTAGATGAAAAAACTTAAAACTTTTGGCAAAACACTTATTTTTGATTTTGAAATATTGGGAATATATTTCACATAACGAAAAAATTATGTTGGGAAAGCACTTAAATTGTGGTTTTTATAGTGCTTAGCCAACGACGTAAAAAATAGTTGGCCAACCCCATCATGAGGCTATCATTTGAGTGTTGGCACAATAATCCAAAAATAGAACATGTGATGTTTTGCCAGCGTTTGAACCACCTTAGGAAACGCTTTGCCAACGTTTTGCCGACTGTGTTTCTGTGTTTGTAATTATTTTACAAATTTTTTCGTTGATACTGGTAGTGGTCGATCATTATTGCGAAAATCCTCTGTTTATACTTTTGGAAAACAAGAACAACAGTTGGTAACGCTGAATGGATTCCCTGGACGTGAATTTAAATGTGATGAAAAGCTAAACGTAGACTTGGTTATTTATTATTTGTCATAGAATTATTTCCTTAATGATATTATTAACTGCCTAGGCAGAAAAAGACAATCAGCACGACGCACAGAGGGTTAGAATAGACTGTTTTCTTGGATTAATTAAAAAAAAAATTTAAGTATTGTCAAAATTTTTTGTACCCGGTTAGATATAAAATTCTACATCACTTGCCGTTAAAATAAATGTCAAAAGTGCTCTGGTGTTTTTGTAGTGAAACTTCAAAGTCAAACTTTATAGAAATTTTTGTGCAAAAAGGCTGAAAAAAAGTGAAAACTTTCCCGTTGAAAATTTTATTTATTTTAAAAAGTATTGCAAAAGTTAACAATTTTTCAATGGAACCATCAAGTTCAGGTTATTTTGCAAATACTTCGTTAACATTTGTGTGTCAAATTGTGTGTGGAAGTGTTTTAGATTTAGTTATTTATATTGGAAATGCCAAAAAAATTAGCATTTTTATAGTTTAAATGGATAAATAGTTATTATTCGTCCATATTCGTGCCATAATTTTTAGTTTATATTAAAGAAGACATAAATCTCTATTATATTGCAAAATTTTACGCTGCCTTTTTGTGCCTTTTAGAAGCTATGCATTGTTTAATGCAAGTGTTGCAGCAGTCAAATTAGCTAAAAATCACATTGATCTCGCGACTGCTGCTGCTGTTGTGTATTGTTGTTTTTCATGTTACTTTTTTCCATTTATTTGTGCTCTTCTTTTCAGTATATTAATGATGTTATTTTTGATTTAAGAAATTTATTATTCGACATATTGTCATAATCATCTACTGATGATTTGTTACAGCAACAATGAAATGCGTATATAGACCAAGCTGAACCACCAGCAAATAAATTTCAAATTAAGATGTTATTTTTGTTTATTTTAATAATATTCTTTGTTTCAATAATATTTTGTTTTTGTTTATTTTAATAATATTCTTTGTTTTGACAAACAGTGATCGTGTTGTACAGTTTTAAGTAATCGGGTAAAAGGGATTTTTGAAAGGTTTTTTTTTGTTTTAGAATTATTTTTTGTTTATTATAGAAACAAGTTCGAACGTTGTTTTTTATACTCGTCGAAGCTTATTTGATATTATGATGAATTCAAGCGCTCAAACAATGAATGACAAGATGAAATTTTTAGCTGAAGAAATCAAAAAACGCACCAACTGCTCTGAGGATAATGTGTGATTTTAATAAAAGAATGGATGTTTAGCGACTAATAGAACTTCAAGAAACTGTTATTGACTCATTAGGCATTAGGATCTCGAATTTAGTATTATATTCAAAATGGGTCTTTGATGGAAGCTCTGGCCATAACTCATACAAACAAGCCTTTCATGGATCTGATGCTAGTGATTTATCAGTTTTTTTTAACCACAATTGTACCACTTATTGAATTTACCAAAGAAACCGCATATGTGTCAATTAGTGAACAAAAAAGAGTTGAAGAGGAAATACAGAATTTAACCTGTTCAACTGTCACGATTGGTGAGAAAGTTGTACATGTTTTCCACAAATTAACTTTGGCAATGGTAGATGGACAAGTTTGCAATGCCTTAACAGAAACCACATCAACACAAAAGTGTTACTTATGTGGCGCTACAAGTAAGGATTTTAATAATATAGAAGCCATGATCCAAAGACCTGTGCATGTAGACAATTTAAGATTTGGTCTTTCCATTCTTCATGGCTGGATTAGATTTTTCGAATGTCTTTTGCACGTGGCATATAAAATACCTTTACAAAAGTGGCAGGCTAGGACTGATACTGAAAAAACAACAGTAGCTGAAACAAAAAAAGAAATTCAGAAAAAATTTAAAGAGAATATGGGATTAATAGTTGACCAACCTAAACCTGGTTTTGGAAACACGAAAGATGGGAATACGGCAAGACGTTTTTTTCAAAACGCTGAAAAATCTGCCGAAATAACAAAAATAGATGTTAATTTAATATAAAAAAAATGCACGTGTTTTATTTTTTTTTATTTATTTATTATTATTAGTATTAAAAATACTTTTACAATACATGATTCAAACTTCCTATCATTATAAATCAACACTAAATCTCACAAAATTAATAAATTTTTTTCTAAATACATTCTCGTTATTTTCATTTATCATATTATTTGGTAGTTTATTATACAGTTGTAAGCCCTTGTAAAACAGTGATCTCTGCATCTGCGTTGACATAACCCTGTTTAATCGAAAATCGTTCACATTTCTTAGTCCGTACGGTTGGCTTTCTCCTACATATCTTATTTGTTCACAAAGGTATTTGGGTGCGTCGCCTTGTTTCATCTTTTTAATAAATCTGAGCGTATTGAATTGAAGTCTCTGTTTCACATTTAACCATTTCAGGATATTCAGCATTGTAATTATTTCAGTATATCTATCACATTTTAATATTATTCTCATAGCTTTATTTTGAAGTTTCTGCATTCTTGCTAATTGGAGTGTGTTGCTACATGTATATAAAATAGTAGACCCGTACCCGAAGTGTGGTTTTATTATGGTATTATATATATTTATCGCTGTAGTTTTTGATATTTTGTTTCTGATTCTTCCAAGAAAACTGATTTTTTTTTACCGATTTTTTGCATATGTGCTCAATGTGTTCATTAAATTTTAGTTTCTTATCAATTATAAACCCGAGATATTTTATATGCTCGACTTTTTCAATTACCGAGTTATTTATTTCAAATGTTTCGTTCGAATTGATGTTAATTTCTATTATCTTCGTTTTGTTTTCATTAAGTTTAAGTTCATTCATTTTTAACCAATTATTTATTTTATCTATAAGTTATAATTTCTCGACATTCTTCTTCCTTGTCTGCAATGGTATATATTAAGGTATCATCTGCGTATAGGACTATGTTACATCTTTCTAATATATTTGGCAAGTCATTAATATAAATAATAAAAAGCAGTGCGCGTAGTATTGAGCCTTGTGGAACTCCAAAGTCATTCATTACTTCCTCCGATACTGAATTATTTACCTTAGTTGTCTGCGTTCTGTTGTCCATGTACGATTTGAACCAATTCAGCTCTTTTCCTCTTATTCCATACATACATATATAGCTTTTCTATCATTATTTCCCTATCAATGGTTTCAAATGCTCTTTTGAAGTCAAGAAAAATTGCAATCAATTTCTTATCATTTCCTATCTCTTTCCATTTACTAATGACATAGTTAACGGTCGTTTCACATGAGTGTTTTTTACGGAATCCTGATTGATATTTGGAGAGTATATTATGTTCCTCTATATATATCTCCAATTGTATTTTTACAACTGTTTCCAGTATCTTTTCACAAGTTTTTAAGGTGTTAATAGGCCGATATTCTTCGCATTTCTTTGTGTTTGCAATTTTTCTAATTGGCGTTACCATTGTTTTTTTCCAATTGTCCGGAAAACAGCCAGTCTGTAATGATGTATTCACTATTTTTAATAATACGCTACCAATTGCGTTCCAGTTGTCCAATATAATCTTATTTGATATTTTATCGTAATCAGTTTTATTTTCCATTTGCTTCACTAGATTATATAGTTCTAAATTATTTATTATACGAAATGTAAAAAAATCAGTTACATTGCATGTTATTTTGTTTACATATTGCACATTGTCTATCGATTCCCGTATATTACTAATGCTGCGTATAAAATAAGAGTTAAATTTATTAGCGATATTATAACTATCAGTGTATTCTACATTGTCAAATACCACTGATTTGATCATACTTTTGTTATCATGAAGTACTAGGTTTTTGATTTCCTTCCACATTTGTTTCTGGTTCCTTGAGTTACTAATTTTGTTGTTTATATAATTATTTTTACTGTTTTCAATTTGTTGTTTATATTTATTTCTAATTATTTTATATTCTGCCCATTTTTGATTAGTGTTTTCTCTTTTAGTTGCAAATATCTCATTATCTTTTCTCTTTTCATCAACCGTAGTTCATCAGTAAACCAATTGTAAACATTTTTATTCTCACGAATCTGTTTTTTAAACGTACATTTTTTTGCAGTATTTTTCAAGCCTTTATCAAAAAGATCAACATTTCCATTTAAATCTCTGGCGTTTTCGTATTTTAAGTTATTAGATAATTCAGTATTAAAAATTTCTTTATTATATTTAAATATTTCAATTATTTTTCTTTCATTTTGTAGTTCTTTATTCACATTTGGGACAGTTATATTTATAATTTCATGGTCTGAGATCTTATTTTTTTCATTATTATTTACTAACGTATTAAAGTTATTCGATATTACGTAGTCTATTATTGTTTTTGAATTTTCTGTTAGACGCGTGCATTCATTTACTAATTGCCTTAGACCGTTGTCATGGAGCAGACTCTTAATTCTATTTTTATACGTATAATTTTTCATCCAGTCTATATTAAAATCACCCGTTATTAAAATATCACAGTTGTTTAAGTAATTATCACATATTTCCTCAATTATTTCTTCAAATGCAGTACAAACAAGTAAGAGTGATATATTCGGCTGTGCCGAATCTTATATACCCTTTACCAAAGTGCGTTTATGTAGTATAGAGATACATACATAAGCACAGATATATGCAGGTACATAGATATTAATTTTGTGAAAAAATTCATACTTTTTTCTCTAGTGCAATTTTTAGGTTTTTGGCATTATGTTTAATTTGGTGGTTTTTAAATTTTGGCGATTTATTTTGTTTTGCTGATTTTTTTAGTTTTGGCGATTTTTTTTCATATAGGCAATTTTTTTTGGCCTTGGACATTTTTTTCGGTTTTTGGCGTTTTTTAATTTTGGTGACTTTTTTCCCTCTGGCAATTTTTTTGATTTTGAAAATTTTTTTCATTTAGGCAATTTTTTTATTTTTTGGAGATTTTGTTTTCATATAGGCGATTTTTTCGGTTTTTGGCGTTTTTTTTTTCTTTTTGTCAATTTTTTTAATTTTAACACTTTTTTCTCGTTTTGGCGATTTTTTCGGTTTTTGGTTTTTTTAATTTTGGCGATTTTTATTCGTTTTGGCGGATTTTTTTGATTTCAACGATTTTTTTTTTCATTTAAGCGATTTTTTTAATTTTTGGCGATTTTTTTCATATAGGCAATTTATTTTTTGTTTTGGCGATTTTTTTCGGTTTTTGGGCGTTTTTTTTTAATTTTGGCGATTTATTTTCGTTTTGGCGATTTTTTGATTTTGGCGATTTGTTTTCGTTTGGGTGGATTTTTTTGATTTTGACAATTTTTTTTTCATTTAAGCGATTTTTTTAATTATGACGATTTTTTTCGTTTTGGTGGATTTTTTTGATTTTGACGATTTTTTTTTCATTTAAGCGATTTTTTTAATTTTTTAGCAATTTTTTTCATATAGGCAATTTTTTTTTGTTTTGACGGTTTTTTTTGGTTTTTTGGCGTTTTTTTTTAATTTTGGCGATTTATTTTCGTTTTGGCGATTTATTTGATTTTGGCGACTTTTTTTAATTTTTGGCGATTTTTGTTCATATAAGCATTTTTTTTGCGATTTTTACGGATTTTTGTCATTGTGGGAATTTTTTCGTATCGGCATTTTTTTCTCGTTTTGGCGATTTTTTCGGTTGTTGGCGTTTTTTTCATTTTGGCGATTTTTTTTCGTTTTGGCGATTTTTTTGATTTTGTCTATTTTTTTCACATATAAGTGATTTATTTTATATAGGCAATTTTTTTTATTTTGGCGATTTTTGTCGGTTTTTGGCGTTTTTTTTAATTTCGGCGATTTATTTTCGTTTTGGCAATTTTTTTTGATATTGGCGATTTTTTTCATTTAGGTGATTTTTTTTTAATTTTTGGCGATTTTTGTTCATATGAGCATTTTTGTTTGTTTTGGCGATTTTTGCGGTTTATATCTTTTTTTTGTCCTTGTGGAAATTTATTTTTAGTTTTGACACGTTTTTCTCGTTTTGGCGATTTTTTTCGGTTATTAGCGTTTATGTTTAATTTTAACCTTTTTTTTATTTTGGCGATTTTTTTCGTTTTGGCGATTTTTTTAAATTTTTGGCGATTTTATAATTTTCGGATTTTTTAGTTTGACAGTTTTTGAAAATTTCAAGAGTTTAACTCTTACGGTTTCCAAGATATAGCATTTTGTCAAAATTACATAGTCAAAATTGCATTAACTGATGGACAACCCTTTAATTTAAAAGTTTTTAATTTTAGTGTTATTTGTTGTAGCCTTTATAAAAATACACTAATTTTACAAATTTCAAGTGTCAATATACATACAGTGGCTCACAGCTTATTTCGTGCAGGTTCCAAATACAACTTTGAACGTTTACAGCAAGAAAACTGAGAATGTTATCAAAAAAACTAAAGTGCATAATTTTTTATAACAACATTTCTTTATTTAAATAAAAACTTATATTCATGTTTTTCAATATATGCAAAAGTAATTTAAAGAAAACTTAAAATATATGAAAAATTCAAGTCACATCTTATTTCGTGCACTGTTTGCATTCTTAGAAAAAGCTTAGTGGATAATGGTTTAGTACTTGGTATGGCCTCCCTTTTGCTTTATTACATCTTTAAGACGATTTTCCATCGACGCAACAAGTTTTTGAGTAGTTTCACTGGTTATCTTGTACCACTCCTCGACCAGAGCAGTTTTTAGTTCGTTCCGATTACTAATCTGCCGTTTTCGTATCGCCAAATCCAAAATTGCCCACAAATTTTCTATTACGTTTAAGTCGGGAGATTGTGGAGGCGGATTCATGAGGTGTGGGCAGTTCCATATCAGCCACGATTGCACTAAACCAGATTTGTGCTTCGGGTCATTGTCTTAGTAATACCGAAAACGATCGCTTATACCCAAAGCACTGGCACTTTGCAACAAATTGTCCTTCAATATGTTTAAATACATATTTTTGTCCATTGTACCTTCGATAAAAACAATGCTGCCAACTCCAGATGCAGCCATACAAGCTCAAACCATCACACTTCCACCACCGTGCTTGACAGTTGGCTTTAAGTGTTTATTCTGGAGCTCTGTATTGGCCTTACGCCACACGTAATTTATGCCATCCGAGCCAAAAATATTGAATTTTGATTCGTCAGCAAAAATTACGTCTTCCCAGAATGTATTTGGTTTTGTCACGTACTCCTGGGCAAATTTAAGCCGACTTTGTATATTCTTTTTTGATATGAAAGGCTTTTTGCGAGCTACTCGGCCGTGGAAGCCATGTTCCCGCAGCACACGGCGCACTGTTTCGGCACAGCATACTTTACCCATTTCATTTTCAATCTCCACCACCAACCTTGGAGCCGATGTCTTTGGATTTTCCTTAATTTTCCGGACTATTTTTCTTTTGTCAGCATCTGTAAAAATTTTATTTGGCGCATTTCTGCCCTTGTTTGCCACTCGACCTTCGCGTACATATCGCTGTATAATATATTGAACTGTACTGGCACTCAGTCCTACCATCTCAGCTATTTTACGCTGACTTTTTCCTTTTTTAAAATGCATTAAGACCAATTCTCGTTTTTCTGAGCTTGTCCGTTTACCCATCTTTAAAAAAACACGTGCTACTTTCTTTTGATGCAATTAAAGTATAATTATACGCAAATTCATGACAGAAGAGAACACCAAATAAAATAAAAAGTAACGGTAATCTATCACGTTGGTATGCAGCTACACAATAACACTAATAAAAGAAACTGCACGAAATAAGCTGTGAGATTTTTTTTCTCTGAAATATTATTTTTTGATCATTATAACAAAAAGATAAGTTTTTCCGATTTTCTTTATTACGCATTTTATTATACAAATATTTAGTTAAAATTGTACGCTAATTTTTTTTGGATATTAGCATTAGTTTTAAAATTATAATGTAAAAAAGTTTTGTTTTGCATCTGCACGAAATAAGCTGTGATCCACTGTATGTACATTTGTACATACAATTGTATGTATATTAGATGGGATTTTAACATTTTTCGTTGCTCGTTTTGGAACACCCTTTAAGTTTTAATTCTCATGTATTTGTTATTGTAGCGTTCAAAGTTCTACATACTCTGTCCAAATTTCAGACCCGTAGCTCTTACCGTTCCTGAGAAAATAGCCTTCTTCCTAAAATATGAAATATGTTTAATTATTATGAAAAAAGTTAAGGTTTTCCAACCCTGGAAACGTTTTTTTAATTTTTTAGATTATTAAATTTTTTTTTTATTATAAATACCAATTTTATTCATACCGAAGTATAAAATAAGTTAATTTAATAAAAAAGTAATAAAAACTTGTTTTCGGTAGTTATTTTCTATGGGAAAATAGAGTTTGAGTTTTCCAGCTCTGAAACCGTCTGCCCGATTTTGCTGATTTTCAATAGCATTTTAGCGTTTTTTTGTCATTGTGGAAATTTATTTTTAGTTTTGACACGTTTTTCTCGTTTTGGCGATTTTTTTCGGTTTTTGGCTTTTTTTTTTAATTTTAGCGTTTTTTTTTCATTTTGGTGATTTTTATTCGTTTTGGCGGATTTTTTTGATTTCAACGATTTTTTTTTTCATTTAAGCGATTTTTTTAATATTTGGCGATTTTTTTCATATAGGCAATTTATTTTTTGTTTTGGCGATTTTTTTCGGTTTTTGGGCGTTTTTTTTAATTTTGGCGATTTATTTTCGTTTTGGCGATTTTTTGATTTTGGCGATTTTTTTTCATTTGGGTGGATTTTTTTGATTTTGGAAATTGTTTTTTCATTTAAGTGATTTTATTAATTATGACGATTTTTTTCGTTTTGGTGGATTTTTTTGATTTTGACGATTTTTTTTTTCATTTAAGCGATTTTTTTAATTTTTTAACGATTTTTTTCATATAGGCAATTTTTTTTTGTTTTGACGATTTTTTTGGTTTTTTTGGCGTTTTTTTTTTTAATTTTGGCGATTTTTTTGATTTTGGCGACTTTTTTAATTTTGGCGATTTTTTTTCGTTTTGGCGATTTTTGTTCATATAAGCATTTTTTTTGCGATTTTTACGGATTTTTGTCATTGTGGGAATTTTTTCGTATCGGCATTTTTTCTCGTTTTGGCGATTTTTTCGGTTTTTGGCGTTTTTTTAATTTTGGCGATTTTTTTTCGTTTTGGCGATTTTTTTGATTTTGTCGATTTTTTTTCATATAAGTGATTTTTTTTTATATAGGCAATTTTTTTTGGCGATTTTTGTCGGTTTTTGGCGTTTTTTTTTAATTTCGGCGATTTATTTTCGTTTTGGCAATTTTTTTTTGATATTGGCGATTTTTTTCATTTAGGTGATTTTTTTTTTAATTTTTGGCGATTTTTGTTCATATAAGCATTTTTGTTTGTTTTGGCGATTTTTGCGGTTTATATCTTCTTTTTTGTCATTGTGGAAATTTATTTATAGTTTTGACACGTTTTTCTCGTTTTGGCGATTTTTTGCGGTTATTGGCGTTTATGTTTAATTTTAGCGTTTTTTTTTTCATTTTGGCGATTTTTTTCGTTTTGGCGATTTTTTTAAATTTTTTTTCGATTTTATAATTTTCGGATTTTTTAGTTTGACAGTTTTTGAAAATTTCAAGAGTTTAACTCTTACGGTTTCCAAGATATAGCATTTTGTCAAAATTACATAGTCAAAATTGCATTAACTGATGGACCACCATTTAATTTAAAAGTTTTTAATTTTAGTGTTATTTGTTGTAGCCTTTATAAAAATACACTAATTTTACAAATTTCAAGTGTCAATATACATATGTACATTTGTACATACAATTGTATGTATATTAGATGGGATTTTAACATTTTTCGTTGCTCGTTTTGGAACACCCTTTAAGTTTTAATTCTCATGTATTTGTTGTAGCGATCAAAGTTCTACATACTCTGTCCAAATTTCAGACCCGTAGCTCTTACCGTTCCTGAGAAAATAGCCTTCCTAAAACATGAAATATGTTTAATTATTATGAAAAAAGTTAAAGTTTTCCAACCCTGCAAACGTTTTTTTAATTTTTTAAATTATTATTTTTTTTTTAATTATAATTACCAATTTTATTCATACCGAAGTATAAAATAAGTTAATTTAATAAAAAAGTAATAAAAACTTGTTTTCGGTAGTTATTTTCTATGGGAAAATAGAGTTTGAGTTTTCCAGCTCTGAAACCATCTGCTCGATTTCGCTGATTTTCAATAGCAAAATAGCAAAATTTTTCGGAAATTTTCTGACATACCAGTCCAAGAACGAAGTCTCTAGCTCTTCTGGGAGCTTGGGAAAACCGATTTCACGTACAGACAGACGGACAGACGGACATCGCTTGTTCGTCTTCCCTATGCATAAGGATCCAGAATATACATATATACTTTATGTGTCGCTTATTAATATTCTAGAAATTACAAACGGAATGACAATCCTATATATACCCTTTTACCATTTTTTGGTAAAGGGTATAAAAACAGATTCGCTATGACTAGGTGATCTATAAATTACCCCAATTATAAAGATATAGTTTCCAAATGTGGCTCTGCAAAATAAAATCCAGTACTTCATATTATCCACCTTTTCAATTAATTTTATAATATTCCACTTACTCCTACAATATATTATGACACCTCCAGTCAATTTCTTCAGTTATATGAGTTTCCGATAAAATGAAAAACTCAGGTCCTTCTTCTGCTACAATAAGTTCAAGTTGGTTATAGTTATTAATAAGCCCTTGTATATTTGTATACATTATGTGAAACTCCTTTAATTGTTATGCTAGTAGGCCAATATTGCTTATTGCTGTATCCAGTGGCCATGAAATTAATAATGAAAAATTTAAAATATATGCACACAATACAGGACGACTTTTTGTTGAAACGTATCCTTGGTACAATATGCCTCCCACTTTGCACAAGTATTTTATTCACGGACCCGAAATTGTGTCAAATGCCATTTTACCTATTGGGCAGTTATCAGAAGAAGCGCAGGAAGCTCGAAATAAAGATTTTAAAAAATATAGGGAGTTTCATTCACGAAAGTGCATTCGCGAAAAATCAAACCAAGACATTTTTAATATGTTTTTGATAACCTCTGACCCAATTATTTCAAGCATGCAAAAATTGCCTACAAAGAAGGTTCAAAGCTTGCCAGAGGAGGCAATTGATTTAATTGTACCTGCAGCTCCGAACAAGAACAGTGATGTTGAACTTGCTGATGCTGCTAATGATGATGATAACGATGATGATGATGATAACGATGATGATGATGATGATAACGATGATTATAATGATAATGATGATGATGATGATGTTGATGATTAACTTTAAGATGTATAAAATGTAATGTTTAAGTTCTAATATGTACTCCTTGCACTATATACCTACAATTATATTTGGCATTATTTAATAAAATTATACTCAAATATACTTCGAAAACATTTTTTTTTACTTATTTTAATGGTATTAACTGAAAAATAAAGAAAAATTATCCGAACATAGCTTCCCTGATTTGATCCAAGAAAACATGATATTCTAACCCACTGTGCGACGTTGCTACGATTGTCTGTGGGTACAACTAACATCAGTACAACATTCGTTTACCAAAATTTGAATGTACTCATAACATTAAAATGATAACGCCGAATGACCGTCTTCCGACTCTTGTTTTCAATGTTGTCACAATACACTAAATACAAATTTATAAGGTCGTCACAATTGCTTAATTCACAACAATCTTTATCGTGTATTTGTGTATCAAATACACTTTTTGTTTTTTAATTGTGAACACACTCTGTGTAGTGTATTAATGTATTTTGTATTTTTAATGAAAAAAGAACAAGCTACATACAAATTCTCTCAGAGAGACTCTCTGAATACAACATTTTAAAAACATGAAATAAAAGTGTAATAGTGTATTTCATTTTTATATGAAAATTTCATACAACAAATGTTACACTCTTGTATTTAATATGATAATACAGGGTGTTTTTTAGAGGTATAGAACTTCGAATTGAAATAAAACAAGAAAATCGTTTTAATGTCCATCAATTTGGCTTTATTGGAAGGATAATTTTATGCCATTAATGTTTAAGTATGATTTCGGGCATGTGGCCGCCGCGGCTGGCTCGAATAAAGCCAATTCTACAGGTCCAATTTTCAACCACTTTTTCGAGCATATGGGGCCGTATGTTGGCAATAACGCCACGAATGTTGGCTTCCAAGTCCCCTAACGTTTCTGGTTTGTTGGCGTAGACAAGCGACTTCACATATTCCCAAAGAAAATAATCCAATGGTGTCAAATCACACGATCTTGGTGGCCAATTGACCATTCCGTTGGCCATTCCGCGAAATTATGCGCTCATCGAATGTTTCCTTCAATAAATCGATTGTGACGTGCGCTGTGTGGCATGTAGCGCCGTCTTGTTGGAACCACAACTCATCCACATTCATGCCATCCAATTCGGGAACAAAATGGTCGGTTATCATGGCTCTATACCGGTCTCGATTCATTCGGGTCCTCTTCAACACTGCTCTACAGCGGCAATTGTTTCTTCGGTGCGCACTGTTCGACGTCTCTGCGGATGCGTATTATCACATAGAGTAAACGTAGTGCGAAAACGATCCATGGTTAACCGAATTAATTGCTCTGATGGACGATTATGTCGAGCATAAAATGGACGGAGCTTGCGGTAAACTTCGCGAACTGAACGATTATTTTCGAAATAAATTTGCACGATTTGCAAGCGTTGTTCTTTTGTCAACCTGTTCGTGATAAAATGGCAAACCAAACTAAATATTAATCACTTGACAGCTGACAAAATGGCCGCCAGTTAAAAAAGTGATGCCAACTTAAAGTTCTATACCTCAATAAAAAACACCCAATATATTTATATGAAAAACAGTTTTGTTCAATAGTATTATTTAATTTTTTGTTTTTGGTTTCAATAAATGAAAAATTGTTATGAATTCTTATTGTGTATGCTTAATTAGCATATGACTAGATTTTGGTACAATTGATTTTAATTTGGTAAAATTTTACCATTTTCAAAGTAAACTATAAGAATATCCATATCCCAACACTGGTAAGCAGATATTGATACCCAGAATAAATTGCTCCTCTTTGGTTAGATCATATCTTGTGTCACCGAGATGAAAATTAGGCAACACTGGCCTACTGCGATGAAATGCAACTATGTCTAAGGTGTGGTTTTTTGGGGTTGAAGTAGAAAGAGAAAACGATCAACGATTAATTTTTCGAATAGTACGCGTCCTGAGAACACATCGTTTTTATGCTAATTAAATAAATCATATTTTAACATTCAATTAGTTTTATTTCACACGTAAAGTAAAAAACATTTTGAGTGACAATTTTCAAAAGTGGGATTACTAATCCAGTCTAAACGTTTGAAATCGACATGGAGGATTTTAGAAATCTTAATGTGAAGGAATTACAGCATAAATGTAAAGAAGCCTGTTTGCCATGCACAGGCAGTGTTGCCAATATGGGTGTAGTTATACAGTGTGTAATTTCTACTCACATGTGTAGGCGATGTAATTGAATTCTTGTATAATATGTGCGTAATTCTACTTTGGGTTCAATTTTATTTATTTTTTTTTTAATTTTAACCTTCACAAAATATGTGTAGTGTAATTTTCTTCAATAAGTAATTGGAGACACAGCCATGTGTAAATTCATTGGCAACACTGTAATCATTTTGTTTACACACATACATTAACATTTTTGCAGCTTGTAAACAAAGTTTGACAACTAGGTGCAATGTATACAGTGACAGGCTGGGCTTGTGCATGTACCTAGTATAATTGTATCATGGGCAAAAAGATTCAGCTTATTGAACGACTAGAGGGTACAAACACAACACCCGGTTTGAACGAATACATTGCGCAACTGGAAAAGACAAGTGCAGACTTACGAGAGCAATCGGTTAAATTCCTACCATCAAATTTCTCGTCCACGATCGAGACATTTGAATCGCCTGTTCTTTCTCCAGTATGTACTGTGCCTGATTGTTAGTCCGTCGGAAATTCACTGCCCGCACCACTGGTATCCGTAACAGGAATTTGTGTGCCTTTCACATAGTCCACCTCCATTTATTCACAACAACGTACTATAGTTCAACAACCACTTTGTACATCAGACAACATCGCGACCTATCAACGAACAGTACACTGTTAATTCGGTCGATCATCGTATTCGACAAACCGCTCCATGTTACGTAACAAATACCCATCCGCATGCATTATTTTCCGACCACGCACTACCCCCACGACTATGTCAACAGATTCCGCCCACACACAACGTCAATATACAACAGACATATTCATCGCTACAGCCAACCTTACAACACAACTATGCCTCCAAACCCATACGGTAATATAAGGGAAATGCTAACGATACTCCCAACGTTCGACCCTTTGTCACGCGAATCTCTCGAAACTCGTCACAATTTCTTCAACGTGTCGAAATCCTGAGAGCCGCATATGGATGGGACGATCAGTCGTTAATTTTTGCTGTCCAACAAAAAAATTCAAGGACCACCTAAATATTGGGTGGATTCGCTCCAGGTTATTTTTGTTACTTATCAACAGTTCACCCAGAAATTTCTAAACGATTTCCCATACATCGCAACGCTGCTGAAATTCATATAAGAATGTCTCTTAGGCAAAACGTCGGTACAACGAAACCCCGCAAGAATATTATTTCCGAATGTATGCGTTGGGCACCAAAGAGACTATACCAGAATGTGCCATTGCTAGACATATCGTGAATGGCATAAATGACGCAGACTTGAAACGCAAAATCTCGAATGAGTATGTTAGCTGTTATCAATTATATCGTGATATATGTAAATATTTATTGTAATTACAATGACATTCTTGCAGCAGGCGCCGCACATAAAATGAAACCAACGCCGTCAACGGTAAAACTTTCAAGTGGAATCGAAGTTTCGAACAAGAATGACAACACGCCAATGAACAAAATTAAGTGTTTTAATTGCTTAAACTACGGCCACAATTCCATAAAATGTCCAGAACCACAGAAAAAGGAACGTTGTTCCAAATGTCAACGCACTACTTGAAAAACACAGCTAGTTTTGCTGATGATATTGCAGAGCTTGGTAAGTTTAATTTGTCAAAAATGAAAATTCAGTTAACCACAAACCACCCTGTATGTATAAAACCGTATCGTATTGCTTTCGCCAAACGTCCTATTGTTGCGAACATAATAAGTGAACCTCTCAGTAATAATATAATTCGATTGTGAAATTCACCGTACGCTTCCGGAATTGTACTCGTTGAAAAGAAAAATGGAGAGCACCGTCTAGTGTCGATTACAGGCAGTTGAATCGTATAACGAAAAAAATTCCGTATCCATTGCCTGTAATGGATGAGCAGTTTGATCAACTCGCCGGGAACAACTACTTTGGTACATTGAATCTACATACGTATGGGCTATCACCAAATTGAGATCGAAGAAAGTTCAAAACCTTATACCGCTTTTGTAACCAGCGAAGAAAAATACGAATTTAATCGTATGCCGTTTGGCCTTGTCAATCCCTCGGCCGTTTTTCAGGCAACTATGAATCAAGTTGCGAAACGTATGCGTCCTGGTGAAATACTCGTCTACCTCGACGATGTCATCATTCCCAGCAAGACAGTAGAAGAAGGTTTAGATCGTCTCGATCGTTTTCTCACCGTATTGGAACAAAGTGGCCTTACTTTACGTAAGAATAAATGTAATTTTCTTGAAGAAGAAATCTCATAGCTGGGCCACAGGGTTAGTAAGAAAGGTATATTAGCCCTGGTGAAGACAAGGTAAGCGCCATTAAAAATTTTGAGATTCCAACGAACGTCACCGAAGTCCGCCGATTTCTGGGGCTTACTGGTTTTTTTTAGAAAATTCGTTCCGAATTACTCAATCGTTTCACGGCCGTAAACAAATTTGTTAAATGCTGTGTAGTAAGCCAGTTTTGGCAATTACGATATCAACGCTAAACATGAAGTTCACACCGATGCCAGTAGTGTAGGGCTAGCTGGAGCGAAACCGAGAGTAGATAGTTACAAATTGGAGGTGCTGGCTGTCGTCGAAACACTTGATCGATTCCGGTCTGCTTACTGGGTAAACCTTCCCGTGTCTTAACTGACTGTGCCGCAATATCCAAATTCTTGAAATTTTCAAAAAGTGTAAAACAAAAATCCGAAAATTATAAAATCGCCAGAAATTTAAAAATTTTCGAATGTTTAAAAATGTCCGAATATTCGGCAATTCGAATACGAATACTCGTGCATCACTAGCATTGTATGTATGGGAAATAACTTCATACTCCTGTCCACATTCATTAAAGTTTATGAAAACTATCCAAAAATTTAATGGTTGTTAAAGTCTCCGATACACTAGCTTACACAGTCGTTCGGTCTGTCTAAAAAATCGTGTGTGCTCAAAAAGTATGATAGTGTGGATTAAAATTTGACATGTGTGACAGATTTTTTGACAAGTCTGTCCGATTTCCAAAAGTTTATGAAAATTTTCATAAAATGATAATTTCTATTAGATCAGAAATGCATTTTGTATAAGGCAGTTGATAAGAAAACAGCAAATTCTGCTTGCTTCATTTATTTAAAGATAGAGAGATACATTGAATGTTTATTGGCAGATATGTCTAAACAATGTCGCAAGTATTTTGTTTGAAACTTTATAACGAAAACGAGTTATTTTGCTTATAAATTTTTTTTTATTTAAAATTTTTTTATAATATATTTGCTTTTTAAAATTGTCCCAGCCGTGACGAAAAATTTTATATTGCCAGACTTATCAAAGAAATCAGATTTGTTGAAAAATGAGGTCGCAAATCTGAATTTATTGAAAATATTCTCAGATGGCGCTGCATCTCAGTTTAAAAATAAGTACAAGCTCCAATCTTTGCTTTATGTAAAGGGATTTCGGCATTACTGCGGAATGGTTTTTTTTCGCAACTGCACATGGCAAGGGCGCCGTGGATGGTATAGGTGCTATAGTAAAAAAAATCTGTGATATCGGGTCATGCAACGTAGATGCAGTATAAATACTGGAAAAGATTTCGTTTCAGCTTCCAAGAATTGTGTAAAAATATAAATATTTTGTATTGATCGGCGCAAAAGATCAATTAAAACTTTGAGCTACTTAATAAAAGGTGATAATAAGGGTAATTGTTGCTTATTTGCACAGTAATGCTAAAATGATGCAATACAAAACCAAATACTTAAAAATTAAATACATATTTGTTACCAAAAAAAACGGTAAAGATGTTTTTTAAATTTATATACATTTTCAAACCTTTGAACACTCCTGCTCTTAGATAGTTTTCAAACTATATTTGAAGTTACTATACTAATTTCTATTACCAAATCGCACGCGTCCCACCCGTGACGAAAAAATTTCCCACCCGTATTGCTACAAAAATTTAGTTTTTGTGCAATATATAAACTTGTTCTTCTTAACTTTTATTAAAGGACAACTTGATACCTCTGCTGCAGTCATAGATTTGTTACATTTTTTTGAGTTTGTGTCCTAGGCACTCGAAACGCATGTCTTTTTCATGTCCCACCAGTGACGAGCCTAATGTGTATTAAATTTTGCATTAGCAAATCTAAAATAGTATGTTTCAGTGTAGTATCTTTGAAAGACAAGTCTGAACTTTTATTTTATAATAAAGTCATATAAAAAATAGATGAACATTTTCTTATTTTGTCTTATTATGTCCCACCCATAACGATGAAATCAGCCTTATATGAAAAAAACTCGCAAAAATTAAAAAAAAATCGCCAAATTGAAAAAACGCCAAAAACCGAAAAAAATCGCCAAAATGGGAAAAAAGTGTCAAGAATAAAAAAGTGTCTAAATGAAAAAGTCCCCAAATTGAAAAAACGCAAAAAACTAAAAAAATCGACGTAACTAAAAAAATCGCTAATTTAAAAAATTCGCCAAAACAAAGAAAAAATTTAAAAAAATTTTCTTAAAAAAGCGATACGAACTATAGCCCGTTCACATAAATCATAAATAATTACTTTTATTGTTATCCAATGGATTTCTAATTGTATAAAGGTTAAGAAAAATAAAATAGATTCATATCGAATATAAATTATTTGCTGGGTTTTGTATGAGTTACAAAGCCTACTAAGCTTATTTTGTCTTTGTGATTTTCAAAAATATTATTATTTTATGAATTCTCATATCATATAGTTTTTGAAAGTCTGTGCATAAAGTAAGAGGTTTGTGACTGTTGAAAATTTGTGGTTGAAGTCTACTGATGATTTGGTTCAAGCGCCAATGAAATACGTATATAGACCAAGCTAAACCACCAGCAAATAAATTTCAAATTAAAATATAATGACAATATGTCGAATAATAAATTTCTTAAATGTTAAATTTTAGATTTTATTTTTCATTTTGCCTTGTAATTACTTTTATTGTTATCCAATGGATTTCTAATTGTATAAAGGTTAAGAAAAATAAAATAGATTCATATCGAAAATAATTTTTTGCTGGGTTTTGTATGAGTTACAAAGCCTACTAAGCTTATTTTGTCTTTGTGATTTTCAAAAATATTATTTTATGAATTCTCATATAGTTTTTGAAAGTCTGTGCATAAAGTAAGAGGTTTGTGACTGTTGAAAATTTGTGGTTGAAGTCTACTGAAGATTTGGTTCAAGCGCCAATGAAATACGTATATAGACCAAGCTAAACCACCAGCAAATAAATTTCAAATTAAAATATAATAATGACAATATGTCGAATAATAAATTTCTTAAAAGAAACAAATTAAGTTCGAAAAATAATAATTAAAAATTAACTTAAATTAATAGCCACGGGCCTGTACCAAAAATTAAATAAATATACTTAATAGTAACAAACCAAAAAAGTTTGTCTTAAGTAGAACAAAAAATAAGCAAATTAACTAACATGTGCATAATTAGTAAAGAATAAACGACAATGGTAAGTCTGTTGTAAATTAGAGATGGTAAATTTGGGCTTTCATTACAAAACACGTTTTCAGCAAATTGAAATACGACGAATCAAAACAATTCACGTATTCCATTTGCAAGAAAGTTTCGTATATAAGGCGAAAATCTACATCAACTGACACCACACACATTGGACCAACACAGAAGAACGCTGATGATGAAGGTTTAGTGGCCTTCGAAAACGGCGGGCTGTTCCGTTCAACTATGTATTGTCAGAATATTTACAACTAACTTTGATGTTATTTGTTCATTAATAATTATCACATGTAATTTGGCTTAAAAAGCCGATACGAACTATAGCCCGTTCAAATAAATCGTGAATATAGAAAAAACGCCAAAAACCGAAAAAAATCGCTAAAACGAGAAAAAAGTGTCAAAACAAAAAATTTGTCAAAATGACTCGTGTCCGTACGGAACTCTTCCTGCGCTGGTCAAAGTAGCAATTCACTGAATTTATTTAAAAATTCATTTTGATTTTACTTAATTAGAATATTGCACATAAAATCAAGTAACTTGTTCCTTTCATTAAAATTTTTTCATTTTTAGCTACCTTGACAATGTGCGTCACCCCTTTTTATACCTCGCACAAAATCACTAGAATTTTTCAGCAAAGTCTAGAAAATATCATTATCATTGAAGATTGTTTAATAAGCGCGCAATAAAAATTAACGTTAAATAACTGATAATATAGTCTAGTGTAATTTTTCTTCTTTTTATTATTATTATTATTTATTAGATTTATAAGTAAATTACAAAAATCTAATACTTAAATAAGGAGCATTAGCAACTGGGCCATCAGCTCTCGGTGTTACTAAAATAATACATAAATATATACATTTCAAGTTTTTAATTAAGATATCTAAATAAAAATTGATTATTGCTTTTAAACTAAATTACAATTCCAGTTCTGTTAATAAAATCAAAAATTTTTTTAATGTTATCCTCGGTGGGAAAACTCTTAACAAGTTTTTTGGGTTGGTAGATCCAAAAATCGATCGTCTTTCGGGTTGGTAATGTAAATAGTCAATTAAAATTTGGTTTACTGTGATGATTTTTTCCACAATTAGTAGCCTTTAGGGGGTATTGGGTTGAAATTGTGTTTACAATGGGTTTCTTGTATTGATATTAGATCAGGATTGTGCTCTTTTATTAAACGTTGCAGTTCATTGAAATTGTTGATGAAACCATTGATGTTCCATTGCAATATCTTAAAGCCTGCAATTTTCAACACTTTCATAACAAATTGTAAACTTATATTTACAACTGATAGAAAGGAGCACGATGCCATATTTGTTACCGTTTTAGCTGTCTGAATACGTGTCCATTACGGACGTTAATAAATAGTATTCGTTTTTTGAGATTAATTCTTGGGTCAAAAGACCAATAGGGGAATTAGAGTTTGAAGTATTTTGTAATGATGAGTTTTTCTGTAAGTCGTTTTTATATATTTCTATGTTCTCTTTGGATTTTTTAGGTTTATTTTGCTTTGTATTTTTTGGATTTGTTGTTTCTGATAGTGGGAGAGTTAGAACGTGGTCAGGTGCTTGTTTATATTTGTTTGAAAATGTATTCTGTTGTTTGAATTCTTGTTGGTAGGGTATATTGTTTTTTGATGAGATGTTTTCTATTATATTAGTATTTAATGATGATGAGCAACATGGTGTTTCAGTTTCTATTTCACTTGATAAGGAGCTGATGGATGAATCTCGACGTGTAGGTTTCTTTTTATCTTTGTTTTGATCCGGTGAAGTGGCTGGTCTCTTTTGTATTGGTTTATTTGGCTGCTTTTTTGAAATTTCGGCAGTGTTTTTAGTTATTTCCGAGTATGACTGGTTTTCTTTTTGTTGGGGTGTAGTTGTGATGTTAACTTCATATTTTCGTTTGGCAGCACCGTAAGAGCATTTATTTATGGTTTTGATTTTAATTATTTCTTTTTGTTGAAGATATCTGGGGCAATTTCGATCCGACGCAGGATGTTTCTCATTGCAGTTTGCACACTGAAGTCTCGAACAATCAATCGGGGTGTGAGGTGGGAGATTACAAAATACACATGTTTCTGGATTATTGCATTTGTTTTTCGTGTGTCCAAGAAGTTGACATTTTTGGCATCTCATGGGATTTGATAAATACATTTTTACTTTTACCTTATACCACGCTACATCAATGACCTTGGGTAAGTTATAAAGGTTAAACGTTAGAACCATAAATCCAGAATATTCAGTTTTTTAGTTTTGTTGTCATCACTGATTGTTGTTGTTGTTGACGTTGTTGTTTCTTGTTCTTTTAAGTTGCTTTTCTCGTTTACGGCAAATTTGTACACGGATACTACTCCTTGGGAATGTAGTTCTTTCACTATTTCTTCTTCCGAAACATCGATAAGGCAAGGAGCGAATACGACACCTTTTACAAAATTGAGGGTTTCATGTAATTTAACAGAGATCGGGCAAATATTTAATAGGTTTTTAGCTTTCAAAAATTTATCAGCAATAACCTGGTTTCGTACCAGCAGCAGGAGGTTACCATCTCTTAGTTGACTGATTGAATCTATTAACGTGGAGATTGCATGTAATCCTTTGTAAATAATAAAGGGGCTTAGTTTTTTCAATTGATTGTTTTCAGATGATATTATTAAATATTTTGGATCACTGAGCACATTTGTTTTCGGTTGCGGAAGAATGGGAGTTTTCTTTAAATGGTTCATCAATAAAGTCGCCTAATAAGGCAAACCTATTGGAATGTTTATCCGGTGGCCTACGGGCCATATCTAGTTTTTTAACTTATTCTATATGTATGTATAATTTTTTGATACACCAAGTAATTTAATACAACAAAATAAGCAAAAATGAAGAGCAAAGCAAATTATAAGACTATGAACCGTTATACACGTTTAATAAACAAGCACTGTAAAGTAAACGTCCGATCGCAACGAGTAATAGTCGATGACTGTTCTTCTTTTTAAAAACTCACATTAATTAGTAAAAATATTTCATTCAGTAAGAATTGAAATTACTCAACTTAAGCCCGATTAAGAAATTATTTCTGATTAAAATAAATAACATTTTGTATCTTTACGCACTTTGCGGGATATCCCGGGAAATTGAAAAATCATTCCAGCTTTCCCGGGAAAAGATAAACTAATAGGTAGTAGTCCATGTAACATAGACTATCTTGGTATATTCGTTGTGCACGTAGCACTTCTCTATTAGTGTGATTTTTTCAGTTTAAATTTGGAAAATAATCGTTTTTTGCCATCCCTGCTAAAAAAATTTCAAATAGAAACATATCGTTCGAATAATACAATAACAAAATTTTTTTATATTCTAGGCAACAGTTGATGATCCTAATGATGAGAAGCCAAAAGATTGGGATAAGCCAGAACACATACCTGACCCAGATGCTAAAAAACCAGAAGATTGGGACGATGAAATGGATGGAGAGTGGGAACCACCTTTGGTTGATAACCCTGAATATAAAGGAGTGTGGCAGCCCAAACAAATTGATAACCCCAACTATAAAGGTTCTTGGACACATCCGGAAGTTGATAATCCTGAATACAGACCTGATCCAAAATTCTATTTACGAAAAGATATTTCGATAATTGGATTCGATTTATGGCAAGTTAAGTCAGGAACGGTATTTGATAATATTCTCATTACTGACCAAATCGACTTAGCCTCAAAAAAAGCGTCTAGAGTCAAAGATACACAAGTTGGAGAAAAAAGGATGAAAGATGCTCAAGACGAAGAACAAAGAAAGAAGGAAGAAGATAAGCAGATAGACGATGAAGATAAAGATGATAGCTCACATGATGATGAACACGACGAATTATAAATGTGTAATGATGCATACATAATAATTTTGAATTACACACTTAATAAAAAGTTTTAATATAACTTTTTTTAATATTATTGAGGTTAATCACCTTGAATGTTTAATTGTTGAAGAAAATTATCAAAAAATCCTTTATAACTCAAAAGTAAAATAATTATATATTTATATATAAAAATTAACCCCTTTTTTTCGAACGGCATCACGCGAAAATGGCTGGACCCGATGCCCTCCATTTCTTTTTGTTTTGTATGTTATTGTCTGGAGAACAATATGTAAGAAAACAAATCAAGAAAGTTACGCGTAAGAGGATAAAACGGGAAAAAATTTGTGCTGTTGATATTTTTTCTGTTTTTGATAAGATTGTTATAAATATGGTTTAAAATATACTCAGTTTCTTACTGTATGCGAACGAAATCGCTGGAAAATGCTAGTTTAATATACAGTAGCTCACAGCCAACGTGAGCCAGCACAACTTCTAATATATGTGACGCGCAAAATAGAAAGGGACTTAGGGTAAAAACCGGTTTTGTTCAGGAGAGCCATTTTAAAGATTTAAATACGTGTATCTTTGGTGTACCATCACATCATAAAACGCTCATATCTCTGGGAGGGAAAATTTTTGGGGCATGGGATCGGTCTCATTCCATGCTCAGATGTTGTCCACATCAGAAAAAAAGTGAAAATTGATTTTTTACCCTTAGGTCCCTTTCTCTATGCCCTGTCACATATACATACGTTAAAATAACTTTCTACATATCGTCATCCCAATATTCATTTATTGCATACTTTATACCCTATGGTGCACAAGTTTTTTTCATTCTTTAATTCCAAAGTAAAAAAGCAACAAAAGAAAAAAAGCTGGTGAATGCGTGTCACACTTGATCCACTTCATGTTGTATTAGTGCAAAATAAATGTAAAGGGTTTTTCTCAAATATTTTTGCGTCGTTTTTATTTTAATCAGAAATAATTTTTAGTCAGGCTTAAGTTTAAGTAATTTCAATTAGTGAATAAAATATTTTTATTAATAAAACTTAAAAAAAAAATTAAACCGGCTTCAAAAATAAGCACTAACAACATAAAAATAATATTGATCTAGTTAAATAAAATATTTTTACATATCGCTTATTTACTTCAATAGTGGCATATACCTTGTTAGAGGTAACCCTTCCAATAAAATTAACAATCTAGTATTCTTATTTCTATACTGTCTTTCATGTCATATTTATATTTACTTTTTTTACTTACTTTTTCTTAACTGTCCAATCGACATCACGCTTTACTTATGTACTTCCATTAATAAAATGTTATTTTAATTTTAAATATTGATTTGTTGACTTCTACTTCAACCACCTCGATGTTAAAAGGACAACAAAAGTGGCGACGAGTGAAAATAATACATAAAAAGTAAAAACTTGAACATTAGTTTTGCAACCAGCGAAATTTTTTTTTTCTTCTCTAATTATCAATAAGAAAAAGGCTAGAAAGCTATCATGTCCGACGACAAGATAATCCAACTAATGGAGCAGCAGGCACAAATGATGGACTTCTTATCTAAACTTATGCAGAACAAGGAGTCTACAAGATCTACGAAACCAGATCAACAAGCAACCACTAAAGCCCCGTTCAGACTATCCTACAAGTATTAATACTTTTGTTGAAAATGCAGCTCTGACATGTTGAGTTGTTATTGTTTTTTTTTTAACTTTTGAAACAAATATAAGACCAGGGATGCATTTTCGTCAAAAGTATTAATACTTGTATTATAGTCTGAGTGGCCCTTAAGGCAGCATTAATGGAGTCCCTCACGCACTCCATGACAGATTTTGTATACGATCCAGAAAGTGGACTTGTTTTTCAAGCATGGTACAACAAGTTTACGCACATATTTGAAAGAGAAGCTAGTGTCCTTGAAGAGCAAGACAAAGTGGCACTCTTGTGGAGGAAAATGTCAGACCGAGTACACGAGCGTTTCAAAAACTACGTACTTCCAAAAAACCCACTGAGATGATTCTCACGGAGACCGTAGAAAAACTCAACAAGCTTTTCGGCAAAGTCGAGACGGAAGTAAGTCTACGCTTTAAATGTTTACAACTAACGAAAGTTGACAACGAAGATTTTCGAGAATATGCCAGCAAAGTGAACTTGCAGTGCGAACTATTTAAATTGAGTGAAATGACAATTGATCAATTTAAGTGTCTTATTTTTGTTCTGGGCCTCAAGTCGAGTAAATATAACGACATTCGCATACGTTTAATCAGACTAATGGATAACGCAAGAGATTCCATGAATCTAGATCACTTAGTTGACGAAACGCAGAAAATTCTCGATCTCAAAACTGACAACACTATGATTGAACACCAAAGAATAGTAGGTGCAGTTGCCAAATCTATGAAGAAACACAAGCCTACAGACAAAATTCCTAAGACCACTTGTTGGCTCTGTGGAGACTTACATTATGTCAAGTTCTGTACATTTAAGGAACACAAATGTTCTAAATGTCGTCAAATAGGCCACAAAGATAATTATTGTACCAGTGTTACTCGTAACAATGAATACCCTCAGAAAAAGCCACACGCTGAAAACAAAAACAAAACTTATAAGAAGTTCAACAGGGAAAGAAATGATTTAGTTACAGATGATTTCGTTACACCTCCTACTTCACCATTGAACACAAATCCAAAACGTATAATTGCCCGCAGACAACCGGTTGAACCTGTTTGAAGTTAACGACGAAAGTAAAGAACTTCTTACTGTCAACATACACAAAGGTCTATACAAATTCAACCGCCTTACATCAGGTGTAAAATCCGCTCCGGGTGCGTTCCAACGTATAATGGATCAACTCTGTGCCATTATTAATGGTTCAAAAGCGTACATAGATGACATAATGTTATCAAGTAAGTCTATTTATGAACATAAAACTGATCTTGATAAATTATTGCAGCGTATTCAAGAATTCGGATTTCGTCTCAAATTCGAAAAGTATCAATTTTTTAAAACACAAATCAAATATTTGGGCCAAATCATCGATAGTCAAGGCATACGTCCAGACCCCGAAAAAATCAAGGCGATACAGAATCTCAAGATTCCAGAAAATATTTCTGAGGCGCGATCTTTGTTAGGTTCTATTAACCACTACGCAAAATTCGTATCCAATATGAGAATGTTACGCAAACCCCCTTGACGATTTATTAAAAAAAGACCAACCATTTAACTGGACAACAATGCGAGAACTCATTGGATAAATTTAAATCCATTCTTTCATCGGAACTACTTCTTACGCACTATGATCCAAATTTGTCAATACACGTTGCCGCCGATGCATCCTCTCATGGTATTGGAGCCGTCATCTACCACACTTTTTCCGACAATAGTATTAAGGCTATACATCACGTACAGTGCTGCCGCAACCAAAAAATTTTTATAACCAAAATTCGCTTTAAAAGTTACCAAATGAGAAAAAATATAACCAAATTTCAATATGTATTATTTTTATTAAATAACATCCCAGCAAAAAAATACTCCAAAAAAGTCATGAAAATGTAGAGTTTGCTATCTGGAAGTAGTGAAAATTTCGATCCGTTCTAATGATTTTTACATAGGGTTGTCATTGCAAGAAGTTCTCTTTTCTATGCCTGGTCACTGAATTGGAAGCGATATTAAGAAAAATTCCCTTTTTTGTGTTTTAATGAAAATATTTTTATCTAGGAAACATGGTAAATCGTTACCTTTTTTTAACAATTTGTTTCTTTTTATACAAATTTAAATTTTTATAAAAATTTAAGCAAATAACTTAAATTTTAGACTAAAATTAGTTCATAAATTTCTTTAAAAAAATACATTTTTTTTAATTCTGGTGAATATTTTCTAACACTATGGAGGAGTTATAAGGTTTTGTATGACTAAAATAAGCTTCTACATGGTTTTTGCTCACTCGGCAAATTAAAAATATCGATTGACTTCCATTTTTTTTACTGGGATTTAAAATGCATACATATTTATAATGTAACGCATGTTAATATATAATAATAATACAGTTAATAATAATGACATAACAAATATAGTTCTTTTACCTACATACATATGTATGTATTAGTGACGCAACGAATGTCAATTTTTGATATTCGCGAATA
Organism: Tachina fera; assembly: GCA_905220375.1. Lineage (NCBI taxonomy): Eukaryota > Metazoa > Arthropoda > Insecta > Diptera > Tachinidae > Tachina > Tachina fera. The sequence goes on along the minus strand of LR999963.1, from coordinate 122,170,197 downwards.
CGAATACGAATATTTCAAAAGATATTTACGAATACGAATGTTATATGCAATATGAAATATAAAAAAATTGCATAAAAAGGACATCACACTCTTGTTGGCGTACTTTAAACTTAATAAAAAGAACCCAAAAATGTTCATGATCGCCATTGAATAATATTTGAAAATGATACAAAGCACAAATTTCTATAAAAAATTATTGTATTTGTACAAACTAAAATTTTTAGTCATTTGTTTAAATTTCGTTTAGGATCTATGCATTTATTTATTTAATTTCTTTGGAAAAATATTCGTATTCGTCTGAATTTGGCGAATACGAATACAAAAGTGGACCACATAGTACTCTAAAAACGTGCATACTCAGAATTACTGGAAGTTCGAGTTTTGAGGAGATTTTCGAAAAACTTTAAATTTGTCCAACTAATTAATATTTTCCAAGATGTGACCAATTTTTTTACAAAGGAGGCGATACGGGCGGTCAAACGTGGTCACCTATGGACCACATAGTGCTGTGTAGTACAGAGTTGCGACTATGTAGTTAAATTAAAAGTTGTTGACAGTGTTGTAAAAGAAAATCATTGTAAACAAGTGAGTAGCAATCAAGGGGAATGCATAAGAGGTGGCTGCACTAGCGATTTTAGTCACAGCTGTTTTATTTTCGGTTGCCTTGGTAGCAATACTAAAAATTTAAGAACACAAAAGCTAAAAAGTATAACACAAAAAATATGTACATGTGTATCATTATTTTGGCAAAAAAAAATAACCAAAATGAGAAAAATATTCACATCTCCACATTAAAGAAGAAAAAAACCACTTTTGGTTAGAAATAACCAAAAACGGCAGCCCTGATCACGTACCTAGATCCTTAACTCCAGCTGAAAAGAATTACAGTCAAATAGAAAAGGAAGGACTAGCACTTGTATTTGCTTTAAAACGTTTTCACAAAATGTTGTTTGGAAGAAAATGTGCACTGCATACCGACCATAAATCGTTACTCAGCATTTTTGGTTCAATAAAAGGTATTCCGGTTTACACCGCTAACCGTCTGCAACGATAGGCACTAATTCTGCTCGCATATGACTGATACAAAGTATACAAACACACAAGATTTCGGTCACGCCGACGTTCTGTCAAGATTAATCGATAAACATGAAAAAATTCCTGATAATTTCATAATAGACTCGTTTTCTATGGTAAACGACATGAGAAGTCATCTTGGTGACTATATCAAATCTTCCAGTTTCATTTGATATGATCGTGCAAGAAACAAAAAAAGATGCTACTCTTCAAAACGTTTTAAGCAACATGAATAATGGATGGCCAGAAAATAGTAGAAACATGGATTCATCACTACTTCCGTTCTACAACCGACGAGATTCACTCTCACAAGTTGACAATGTCATAACGTTCAACGCAAGAATTATAGTTCCAGAAATTTTTCGAAACAAAATTCTTAAACAGTTACATAGAGGACACATATCGTCTGTAGTCAATAGCCAGAAGCTACGTTTATTGGCCTAATATCGACAAAAACATTGAAGACTACAATAAAAATTGCACAAATTGTCAACTCAATGCTAAAAATCCTGTAAAGACAAACCTATGTTCATGGCCTTTGACTTCACACCGCCCTTCAGACCTTTCTAGAAGTCTACCGCTCAACTCCTAATCCAAACGCACCAAACAAACTCACCTGCAGAATCCTTTATAGGACGTAAAATGAGAACCGTTTTTGATATTTTATTAAAACCATTACAGAAATATCCAATACGACACTCCAAAATGGGAAATCAATACAACAATAAACGCGGAACCAAAACCAGAAGTTTCAGTACCGATGACTTAGTTTATGCAAAACATTTTAAGTTTAACAAAAGTTTTTGGGTGCAAGGAGAAATAATTGAAAGGATCGGAAATGTCATTTACAACACTTTAATTAAAATTGATGATCGTCAGATTTTGGTAAGAGCTCATGCAGATCAATTAAGATTGAAAAATTCATCAGAAGTACCTTCAGAAACAAAAGACTCTCAGTTACCATTAGACGTACTACTTAACGAATTCCAGATTAAAACGCCAAGGGAAAGAAATGATTTAGTTACAGATGATTTCGTTACACCTCCTACTTCACCATTGAACACAAATCCAAAACGTATAGTTGCCCGCAGACAACCGGTTGAACCTGTTTCCAGATCTCCCTAAGCAACTTAAAGAAGGGAGATATTAGGCGTAACCCTTCCAATAAATTTACAATCTAGTATTCTTATTTCTATTCTGTCTTTCATGTCATATTTAAATTTACTTTTTTTATTTACTTTTTCTTAACTGTCCAATCGACATCACGCTTTACTTACTTCCATTAATAAAATGTTATTTTAATTTTAAATATTAATTTGTTGACTTTTACTTCAACCACCTCGATGTTAAAAGCACAACATACCTATATAGTGTTGTTTGAAGTTGGTGCCAGTAATATTGGTAACTAAGCACATACATACACACATATACATACATATTGTTACGAAAATGGCAATCGACAAGATTAATGCAGCATTATGCAAAAATATTCCAACTGGGTTAACATAAGTGTTGCATCAAAAAGAAACATCTAGGACACTGGTGGGCACTGTCAATGTAGTGGTAACTTTTTTATGTGTTGAGGTTGCGAGCTACCCACCAAACACAAAGCCAAGCGTTTGAAAGATAATGGTGCATTATATATTTATACATAAAAAGACATATTTTTTATCTTGAGAGAAAACGTTGATTAAGTAAAATTATTAATTGAAAATAAATCTTTTTCTAAGTAAACAGTGAAATAAAAAAATTAAAAAAGATAGGACAATAATTCATCATGTTTTCTATTCAATAAAAAAAAATAAAAGAATCGTTGCTTGGTGGAGCACAAAGGTGAAAATTCACCAAATAAAAATATGCGGTTGGATGTATCAAACATAATAAGCTTTGATATTTATCGGCATGGAAGATCATTTTCAGATGGGAAACATATTAAAAATATTGACATTTCGATAGGGCAATGACAAATTTTGGATTTCAGTTCTACAGTTTCACCTTTTCATCCAAATTTACAGCTTATTAATTCCCTGCTATAGAAGCTTCAGAGCTCACTCTTAATACAATTCGAGGTGTCACACCCTCATTCACATTCTTTTATTTTTTCATTATAAATGTTTTTATTCTGATTTAAAAGGTTTTCCCTTTACTTACCATTAAACTTATTCATATCACTATGAAAAGCATCATAATGTCTGTTAATGACATATTCCTTTTTTTCCTTAAAGCTTTGATAACATAAAATGCATTGTATGTTACCAAATGCATTATTTATAACAAAATATTTTTCGCATATCATCAATTTGAAATGAGACAAGTATGTTTGCTGGACAAATATTCTTGAAAAAAATATAAAAAAATATGTAAGCATCCGCCTGATGTGCATTCATCGCTGTCTCATCGACGACTAAATTAAAGAGGGTAAGAATACGTGTGAATATTATTTTCACAATTGTGCCAAGAAACGCCCGAGTCTGATCTAGGATAAAGCAAACAATTAAATAAACAAACGCAGCACGTACATACATACCCAAGGCGATTGTTAATCCCGAAGAAGTAAAAGATGCACTCATGATACAAGGATTTAAGGTAAAAAATGTTACCAACATAATCAATAGGGAGAAGATCCCCCAGCCTCTTTTTCGTGTTGAATTGGAGCCGAATGATATACAGCTGAAAAAAACGAGACACACCCAATTTATAGCCTTAAATACCTCTTATATCGGAAAATCACAGTTGAAGAGCCACATAAGCGATCAGGTCCCGTACAGTGCCATAATTGCCAGGAATATGGCCACACAAAAACATACTGTAAATTACCCACTGTTTGTGTTGTGTGCGGCGAATTACACGGCACTACTAATTGCAATAAGCCAAAAGATCAAAGTGATAAAAAATGCAGTAATTGCGGAGGTAATCACACCGCTAACTACAGAGGTTGTCCTGTGTACTCTTTTGTCAAACAGACTATGGTGCAAAAACCCAAATTAGCTCCATGTCAATCAGCAAACGCTTACTCCGCCACTTTTGTGCAAATGAGCCAACCAGTTACTTCCCGTGTATCGTATGCCGATGCTGCTAAAACAAATTCTATTCCCCTACAAAATGTTCCACCTCCAAATAATTCAACGAAGGCAAACTCAAGCTTTAACTTTAGTCGCCTTGAAGCTACTATTGACAATTTGGTGCAAACTATAAACAACTTTACAACAAATATGACTACCATGATGCAAGAAATGCTGAGAATGCAGAATACTCTGCTTCAAGCATTAATTAACAAGCCATGAACACGTTAAAAATATGTTTCTGGAACGCAAACGGCATTCGCCAACATAAAAATGAACTTGAGCACTTCCTTACGGAAAAAATATTGATATAATGTTGGTCTGTATGTATGTTTAAACCGCTAAGTGAACTCGTTAAAAAATTTTATTATTAAATAAATTCAGTGAAGTGCGACTTTGACCCGCGCACGAAGGGCTCCGTATGGGCACGAGATATGTAATTCAATACGAACAATATAAACTATAGTTTTGGCATTTTTTCGTTTTTGGGTTTTTTCGGTTTTAACCGTTTATTTTTAGTTTGGGGGTTTCTTGAATTTATTGGCGCTTTCTGAGTTATGGAACTTTTTTTCACGTTTTGGCGATTTTTTTTTTGGTTTTTGAAGATTTTTGAATTTTGGCGATTTTTATTATTTTGGCGTTTTTTTTATTTTGGCGATTTTTTTTAATTTTGGCGTTTTTTTTATATATTTGATTTTTTTTAGTTTTGGCACTTATTTTTCGTTTTGAGGATTTTTTTCGGTTTGTGGCGTTTATTTTAAATTTTGGCGTTTATTTTAAATTTTGCCGATTTTTTTTAAATTTGGCGATTTTTTTTTTAATTTTGGCGATTTTTTTCATTTTGGCGTTTTTTTTTCACATAAACAATTATTTTGGTTTTGGCGCATTTTTCGCGTTTTGGCGATTTTTTTCGGTTCTTGGCTTTTTTTTCATATTGGCGATTTTTTTTTCATTTAAACGATTTTTTCGAATTTGGCGATTTATTTTAGTGCTAGAATTTTTTTTAATTTTGTCGATTTTTTTCGATTTGGCGATTTTTTTTTTAATTTTTGGCGATTTTTTTCAGGTTTTGGCGATTTTTTTCGGTTTGGCGATTTTATAATATTCGGATTTTTTAGTTTTAGCGTTTTTGAAAATTTCAAGAGTTTACTTTTTACGGTCTCCAAGATATAGCAATTTGTCAAAATTACATAGTCAAAATTGCATTAACTGATGGACCACCCTTTAATTTAAATTGTTTAATATTTTAATGTTTATTGTTGTAGTCTATAAAAAAATACACTAATTTTACAAATTTCAAGTGTCAATATACATTAGAGTGGACCCTCAATGTATGGGAAAATTTTAAACTTATCTGTTTCAAAATCGTAGCCCATTTTCGTGTTAGGTTAGGGTTAAATAAAATTTGGTAAAAATTTGAGCTCGATCGGTTGAAAATTGCAGTGCCGCACGGGCATTGAAGGCTGTGAGAATGAAATTCGGGCAAAATGGAGAGAAAAACGTCCGTATCTACTGATGAGTCACATCTTTTTTTTTTTTTTTAATACATATATTTATTTATTGTATCTTCAAAAATGAACTAACAATAAGTGATCAAATCTTAAAGCTAAAATATAATTATTTAGCCCGACCAGTGTCGGCCAAAACTTAGTGATAATTTAAATAATACAAAGTAGTGATAATCAAAAAGGAAAATTAAATGTATTTTCAAGCATTCCCATCTAGAGTGTTGAGTATAAGAGCCCTTGTGTCCCTCTTTTTTAGGCGGATGTGACCATTAAAATTCAAAATATTACGAGCAAGCGGATTAGGATGTGACTCGAGTTTTGTTAAGTATTTGCCTGCGTATCTTGCAATTTCTTCAGTCACTAGTGGCATTTTTAAATCACGATGCAAATTTGAATTCTTAATATACCATGGAGCAGATGTTATTAACCTTAAAATTTTGTTTTGTCTTCGTTGAATTCTCTCTACATTGGAAGCTGAAGCAGTGCCCCATAACTGGATACCGTAACACCATATTGGCTTCAAAAGCGACTTGTATATTAAAAGTTTGCAGTCCAGACTAAGTGTTGAATTTCTGCCAATCAACCAATGAATTTGAGATAACTTAAGTTTCATCTGAGTTAGCTTAAAGTCAATATGATGTTTCCATGTAAGTCTTCGATCAAGGTGTATACCAAGGTATTTCGCTTGGGAATGCTGAGGAATATTTTGATTGTTGATTCGAATGGGGGAACAAGTATCTCTTCTTAGGGTAAACGTTGTATGGACACACTTTTGTTCATTGACTTTAATTCTCCATAAGTTCAACCAGATTTCTAACTGTGTAATATGTTCTTGAAGATATCGGGACGCCTCGTGCGGGTTTTTGTGCATACTAAGGCAGGCTGTATCATCGGCAAACGTAGATGTATGGATATTGCTGCTCACAGGCATATCACAAGTATAAATCAAATACAAAACTGGCCCCAGTATGCTCCCCTGTGGCACACCGGATGATATAGATTGGGGCAGACTCATGAATTCTCCTTCCACAATCGTAAACTTTCGGGTAGTTATGTAGCTTTCTAATAAATTCAGAAAATTTATTGGTAAATATGATTTTAATTTTAAAATTAGACCTTCATGCCACACTTTATCAAATGCCTGCGAAACGTTAATAAACAGTGAAGAACAGTACTTCTTTTCTTCAAATGTTCTTCTTATACATTGAACCAATCTATGCGTTTGTTCAATGGTGCTATGCTGACTTCTAAAACCAAACTGATGGTCTGGGATGCACCCACTACCAATTAGAATTGGGGACAATTTTGACATGAGCAATTTTTCGAAAAGTTTTGACATTGTTGATAGCAGGCTTATTGGCCTGTATGATTCTGCCTTGGTCAGATCTTTGCCCGGCTTTGGAATCATTTTAACTTTGGAAAGCTTCCAGCTGTGGGGATAATACTCCAGTCGTAAAATGGCGTTAAAAATAAATAACAGGATTCTAATTGCAATATGGGGCAAGTTTTTCAGCATATTGTTACTTATTCCATCAATACCTGGAGCTTTCTTCGGGTTGAGTTCAGCAATTAGTTTCTGAACATCACGCGTCTTAAATTTTATGGGTCGAGGGGGTAGCGCAACCACACTCGGTAAATCAACAACACCAGTACATGTATTTGGGGTAAATACGGATTTTAAATGCTCAACAAATATGTTACCTTTTTCAGTATCGCTTCTGGCCCAACCTCCGGTAGAAGTGCGCAGAGGTGGTCTATATTCAACGGGTGTTTTAAGCTTTCTAGCAGCTCGCCACAAGGAGTAATTAGATGCAGGTGTGGCATCAAGATTTTCCAGATAATTTTTAAGACATACAGTTTTTTCATATGCCAGCAGCTCTTGGAGTCGTCTAGTGCACTCTTTAAATCTAATTTTATTTTGGGGTGATCTGTGCTGTTGCCATTCCCTTCTAGCTGTCCTTTTTTCACGTAAAAGACGTTCAATGTCTGTAGAATAAATCCTATTAAACCCAGTCTGCGGATGGGAAGTAGTAGCATGTTCAGCAGCCTGTTTAATATTTTCGTTAAGATTTTCAATGTTAGATTCAATATCAAATGGTGTTCTTAGGTTAATATTTTCCGTACAATGGCTACTTAGGTATTTTTTGAACCCCAGCCAATTAACACGGTTGATCATCTTTACGTATGGGACAGGGAAGTCACTTCTTAGTGGGCTACAAATTGTAACAATCGTGGGAGAGTGATCGGAGGAGAGATCAACAGAAGCTTCAACATGAATTAATTCCCTACCGATATTTTTCATTACTCCAAAATCTATAACATCCGGAATTTTTTGTATGTCCGTAGGCCAGTAAGTGGGCTCCCCACTTGAAATGACGTCCAAGCCCATTTTTAAAATTGTGTTGAACAATGCCCGACCTCTAGGTGTAATAAGACGCGAACCCCAGAACGTATGTTTTGCATTGTAGTCCCCAGCTGCTACAAAACAAGGGCCAAGAGATTTGTAGAATTCCTCGAATTGATCCTCAGTAATTGCGAATCTGGGAGGGGAGTAAATTGATGATATCACGAAATTTGTAACAAAATTTTCGACACAAATATTTGTTGCTTGTAGATGTTCTTCACAAATGTTATCAAGGACATAGTGTTTGAGTCTTGACTTAATTAGAATTGCTGACCCACCGCATGCTCTCCCCCTCGGGTCCTTTGAATCATATAGAGTGTAACCATTTATTTTAAATAAGCTCCTTGAAGTCAAATGAGTCTCAGAGACCAACATTATATCAATATTTTTTTCCATGAGGAAGTGCTCAAGTTCATTTTTATGCTGGCGAATGCCGTTTGCGTTCCAGAAACATATTTTTAACATGTTCATGGTTTGTTTACTAATGCTTGAAGCAGTGTATTCTGCATTCGCAGCATTTCTTGCATCATGCTCGTCATATTTGTTGTGAAGTTGTTTATAGTTAGCACCAGATTCTCAATAGTAGCTTCAAGGCGACTAAAGTTAAAGCCTGAGCTTGCATTCGCTGAATTGTTCTGCGGTGAAACATTTTGTGAGGGACTAGAACTAGCCTTAGCAGCATCGGCATACGATACACGTGAAGTAACTGGTTGACTTACTTGAGCACAAGAGGCGGAGTACGCGTTTAATGGTTGGGCTGGGGCTAACTTAGGTTTTTGACTCATAGTCTGTTTAACAAAAGAATATACAGGGCATCCTCTATAGTTAGCGGTGTGATTACCTCCACAATTACTAAATTTTTTTTCTGCTTGTTCTTTTGGCTTAGTGCAGCTAGCAGTACCATGCAATTCACCGCAGATAACACAAACTGTAGGTAAATTGCAGTAAGTTTTTGTATGGCCATATTCTTGGCAATTATGGCACTGTACAGGACCTGAACGCTTACGTGGCTCTTCAACTGTGATTTTTCGGTGTAACAGAAACTTTACGCTATAAATTGGATGGGTTTCATTTTTTTTCAATTGTATGTCATTCGGCTCCAGTTCAATGCGAAATATGGGTTGGGCGACCTTTTCTCGGTTAATTATATTAGTAACATTTTTTACCTTAAATCCTTGGTCTAGAAGTGCACATTTTACTTCTTCAGGCTCAACATATGAATCTATGCCCTTTAGTACTATCTGTAGGCCTTTAGCACTCTTAAGTTGGTATGTGTAAAAGTTTGTTTTATTTTTTTCAAAATCATTTACAATTTTTCGAAAATTGTTTTCATCGTATATTTGGATTTTAGTTTCATCAATATTACCTCTTTTAATTGGAATTACGTGAAAAGTATTTTCACCAATGGTCGACAGTAGTTTTTTTAGAAGCGCGTTAGAATTTTTTTCCCTCACATATATTGGTGGTGGCTTAAAAGACTTCTGAGATGATGAAGCGGTCTTCTCGTTATCGTCTTGCAATAATGAAAAACGATTTTGGCGATTCATGGATGATGCGCTGTTATCCCTAGACATCTTTGGAACAGATGAAATTTTAGAAGAATTCGGGCTTCGCCCACGCTTTACCACGGTTATATATCTGTCCATTCCGACTTGTACCTTTGGTTTTGAGCTACTGTTATCTGTAGTGATAACTTGGTTAGGTGATGAACAGCCCGAAGCGAATGATTTCAATGGCTTAACTGACGAAGTACTAGGCAACTGTAATGTTAAAGAATCACTAGTAGGCATTGGACAAAGCGAAGTTGATCGCTGTCGAAAAAGTGGATTTGTTGTTAGAAAAAGTGTATTATCAGATTTTTTATTTTTATTAAGAGCTTCCGAACTCACAGTAAGTCTGTCATCAGGTTTTTTATTTTTATTGTTATCGTTATGAGCATCAGAACTCACAGTAAAATAGGCATTTCTGCCGTTATAACTCACTTCACATTTATTTGTTTTTGAGGAACTCATATAGAGTATTCCTCAAGGGCACTTTTGTTTGTTTGTTTGTTTTTTGTTATTACGGTTTTTTTGTTTTTGTTATTTATGACTATGCAAAAAAATATTAACAAAGCAATTAAAGCTTATTTATCAAAGTTAATAATATGTATTACGAATATTTTCTTTTATATGATTTTTTTTTGTTAAGTATGTATGTAAAAAAAAATTCCGCTATGACGTTAGTTCACTATGAAGGTACAACGAGAACTGAGAGTCACATCTAGAGATGTAAAATGTAAGAGCAACCCCCATTATTTTTGTATCCCCAATATTTCTTTAGAACAAACTTATCGTCCATCTCCATTCTAATTATGGTTTAAATATCATAATTTTACCATTGTGGCGAACAAACGTATGCGGGGAGTAAAAACAGCTCGAATGGCTTCCTGTAAATATTCACACTGCGTGCATTGTCCAGAATACGAATGTATTCATATTCGTCAAATTCAGGCATATACGAATATATATAATAAATTTTAAATAAATGACTAAACATTTTTTAAACATAGTTTGTACAAATACATTAATTTTTTTATAGAAATTTGTGCTTTGTATCATTTTCAAATATTATTCAATGACGATCATTAAAATTTTGGATACTCTTTATTAACTTTAAAGTACGCCAACAAGAGTGTGAAGTCCTTTTTCATAACAATTTTTTAATATTTCATATTGCATATAATATTCGTATTCGCGAATATCGTTTCAAATATTCGTATTCGTATTCGCGAATATCGTTTCAAATATTCGTATTAGTATTCGCGAATATCGTTTGAAATATTCGTATTCGTATACGCGAATATCAAAAATTGACATTCGATACATCGCTAGTACATACATATATAGATTCAAATGCAAAAGTAAATAGAAATTCGTTTGGTAATGTTCTTATGTACATATGCACATACTTACATATCTATTAGTAAGTATTATTTAAATAAATTCAGTGAAGTGCGACTTTGACCCGCGCACGAAGAGTTCCGTACGGGTACGAGATATGTAATTCAATACGAACAATATAACCTATAGTTTTGGCATATTTTCGTTTTTGGGTTTTTTCGGTTTTAAGCGTTTTTTTTAGTTTGGGGGTTTTTTGAATTTATTGGCGCTTTCTGAGTTTTGGCACTTTTTTCACGTTTTGGCGATTTGTTTTTTGGTTTTTGAAGTTTTTTAAATTTTTGGCGATTTTTATTATTTTGGCGTTTTTTTATTTTGGCGATTTTTTTAATTTTGACGTTTTTTTTTGATATAGGTGATTTTTTTTTGTTATTGCGATTTTCTTTAGTTTTGGCACTTTTTTTTCGTTTTGAGGATTTTTTTCAGTTTTTGGCGTTTATTTTAAATTTTTGCGATTTGTTTCTTTTTGGCGATTTTTTTCTTCACATAAACATTTATTTTGGTTTTGGCGCATTTTTCGCATTTTGACGATTTTTTTCGGTTTTTGACGTTTTTTTCATATTGGCGATTTTTTTCCTTTAAACGATTTTTTCGAATTTGGCGATTTATTTTAGTGCTAGAATTTTTTTTTAATTTTGTCGATTTTTTTCGATTTGGAAATTTTTTAAAATTTTTGGCGATTTTTTTCAGGTTTTGGCGATTTTTTTCGGTTTGGCGATTTTATAATATCCGGATTTTTTAGTTTTACCGGTTTTCAAAATTTCAATACGAACAATATAAACTATAGTTTTGGCATTTTTTCGTTTTTGGGTTTTTTCGGTTTTAAGCGTTTATTTTTAGTTTGGGGGTTTCTTGAATTTATTGGCGCTTTCTGAGTTATGGAACTTTTTTTCACGTTTTGGCGATTTTTTTTTGGTTTTTGAAGATTTTTGAATTTTGGCGATTTTTATTATTTTGGCGATTTTTTTTAATTTTGGCGTTTTTTTTATATATTTGATTTTTTTTAGTTTTGGCACTTATTTTTCGTTTTGAGGATTTTTTTCGGTTTGTGGCGTTTATTTTAAATTTTGGCGTTTATTTTAAATTTTGCCGATTTTTTTTTAAATTTGGCGATTTTTTTTAATTTTGGCGATTTTTTTCATTTTGGCGTTTTTTTTTTCACATAAACAATTATTTTGGTTTTGGCGCATTTTTCGCGTTTTGGCGATTTTTTTCGGTTTTTGGCTTTTTTTTTCATATTGGCGATTTTTTTTCATTTAAACGATTTTTTCGAATTTGGCGATTTATTTTAGTGGTAGAATTTTTTTTAATTTTGTCGATTTTTTCGATTTGGCGATTTTTTTTTTAATTTTTGGCGATTTTTTTCAGGTTTTGGCGATTTTTTTCGGTTTGGCGATTTTATAATATTCGGATTTTTTAGTTTTAGCGTTTTTGAAAATTTCAAGAGTTTACTTTTTACGGTCTCCAAGATATAGCAATTTGTCAAAATTACATAGTCAAAATTGCATTAACTGATGGACCACCCTTTAATTTAAATTGTTTAATATTTTAATGTTTATTGTTGTAGTCTATAAAAAAATACACTAATTTTACAAATTTCAATTAATTGTATAATTTAAATAATAAAAATTAATGTAAAATATCAAAGGCAAACATTAAAACTAATATCACAGAACTTCACTTGTCAAGTTATTGCAATTAACTTAGTTTTAATTGTTGTTTAATTGTTAATTGGAAAAATCATTTCCAGAACAAATACAAATAAAGTTTTGTTTTTCGTTTTGTTTTTCTTATTGTCTTATGCTAACAGCAATGTAAAAAATAATAGTAGGTAACATAAAATACGATCGAATACCGTGATCCAAAAAATTTTAGCCATCGAAACAATTCTCTACACGAACGTGCACTCGATTTCGAGTGCCGTAATTTGCCCCCTGAATTTGTTTTATTATTTATGATACGAGTAACTCAAAAACAAATAAACAATCATAAATTACAAAAACAACAAAAAAAAACGTAAGCAAAAAACACAAAAAGTGCCCTTGAGGAATACTCTATATGAGTACCTCAAATACAAAAAATTATGTAGTGAGTTCTAACGGCAGAAATGCCTATTTTACTGTGAGTTCTGAAGCTCTCAATGAAAATAATACAAATAATAAATCTAATGAAAGTATTTTTTTAACGACAAATCCAATTTTTCGTCAGCGATCAACTTCGCTTTGCCCAATGCCAAATAGTGATTCATTAACATTACAGTTGCCTAGTACTTCTTCATATAAGTCAGTAATATCATCTCCTTCAGGCTCGTGTTCATCACTTAATAAAGTTATCACTACAGATAAAAGTAGCTCAAAACCCAAGGTACAAGTCGGAATGGACAGATACATAACAGTGGTAAAGCGTGGGCGAAGCCCGAATTCTTCAAAAATTTCATCTGCTCCAAAGATGTCTAGGGATAATAGCGCATCATCTATCAATCGTCAAAATCGTTTTTCATTATTGCAAGTCACCGACGACAAGCCCGCTGCATCATCGCAAAAGTCTTTCAAGCCACCACCTATATATTTGGGAGAGAAAAATTCTAACGCCCTAATTAAAAAATTAGTCTCGGCCATTGGTGAAAACGAATTTCATGTTATTCCAATAAAGCGTGGTAATATTGACGAAACTAAAATTCAAATATACGAAGAAAAAAATTTCCGCAAAATAGTGACTGAATTTGAAAAAAATAAAACAAGTTTTTATGCGTACCAGCTTAAGAGTGTCAAAGGTATGTTAATCCCGAAGAAGTAAAATATCCACTCATTGTACAAGGATTTAAGGTAAAAATGCTACCAACATAATCAATAGGGAGAAGATCCCCCAGCCTCTATTTCGTGTTGAATTGGAGCCGAATGATATACAGCTGAAAAAAAACGAGACACACCCAATTTATAGCCTAAAATACCTCTTATGCCGAAAAATCACAGTTGAAGAGCCACATAAGCGATCAGGTCCCGTACAGTGCCATAATTGCCAGGAATATGGCCACACAAAAACATACTGTAAATTACCCACTGTTTGTGTTGTGTGCGGCGAATTACACGGCACTACTAATTGCAATAAGCCAAAAGATCAAAGTGATAAAAAATGCAGTAATTGCGGAGGTAATCACACCGCTAACTACAGAGGTTGTCCTGTGTACTCTTTTGTCAAACAGACTATGGTGCAAAAACCCAAATTAGCTCCATCTCAATCAGCAAACGCTTACTCCGCCACTTTCGTGCAAATGAGCCAACCAGTTACTTCCCGTGTATCGTATGCCGATGCTGCTAAAACAAATTCTATTCCCCTACAAAATGTTCCACCTCCAAATAATTCAACGAAGGCAAACTCAAGCTTTAACTTTAGTCGCCTTGAAGCTACTATTGACAATTTGGTGCAAACTATAAACAACTTTACAACAAATATGACTACCATGATGCAAGAAATGCTGAGAATGCAGAATACTCTGCTTCAAGCATTAATTAACAAGCCATGAACACGTTAAAAATATGTTTCTGGAACGCAAACGGCATTCGCCAACATAAAAATGAACTTGAGCACTTCCTTACGGAAAAAATATTGATATAATGTTGGTCTGTATGTATGTTTAAACCGCTAAGTGAACTCGTTAAAAAATTTTATTATTAAATAAATTCAGTGAAGTGCGACTTTGACCCGCGCACGAAAGGCTCCGTATGGGCACGAGATATGTAATTCAATACGAACAATATAAACTATAGTTTTGGCATTTTTTCGTTTTTGGGTTTTTTCGGTTTTAAGCGTTTATTTTTAGTTTGGGGGTTTCTTGAATTTATTGGCGCTTTCTGAGTTATGGAACTTTTTTTCACGTTTTGGCGATTTTTTTTTGGTTTTTGAAGATTTTTGAATTTTGGCGATTTTTATTATTTTGGCGTTTTTTTTTATTTTGGCGATTTTTTTTAATTTTGGCGTTTTTTTTATATATTTGATTTTTTTTTAGTTTTGGCACTTATTTTTCGTTTTGAGGATTTTTTTCGGTTTGTGGCGTTTATTTTAAATTTTGGCGTTTATTTTAAATTTTGCCGATTTTTTTTTAAATTTGGCGATTTTTTTTTTTAATTTTGGCGATTTTTTTCATTTTGGCGTTTTTTTTTTACATAAACAATTATTTTGGTTTTGGCGCATTTTTCGCGTTTTGGCGATTTTTTTTCGGTTTTTGGCTTTTTTTTTTCATATTGGCGATTTTTTTTTCATTTAAACGATTTTTTCGAATTTGGCGATTTATTTTAGTGGTAGAATTTTTTTTAATTTTGTCGATTTTTTTCGATTTGGTGATTTTTTTTTTAAATTTTTGGCGATTTTTTTCAGGTTTTGGCGATTTTTTTCGGTTTGGCGATTTTATAATATTCGGATTTTTTAGTTTTAGCGTTTTTGAAAATTTCAAGAGTTTACTTTTTACGGTCTCCAAGATATAGCAATTTGTTAAAATTACATAGTCAAAATTGCATTAACTGATGGACCACCCTTTAATTTAAATTGTTTAATATTTTAATGTTTATTGTTGTAGTCTATAAAAAAATACACTAATTTTACAAATTTCAATTAATTGTATAATTTAAATAATAAAAATTAATGTAAAATATCACAGGCAAACATTAAAACTAATATCACAGAACTTCACTTGTCAAGTTATTGCAATTAACTTAGTTTTAATTGTTGTTTAATTGTTAATTGGAAAAATCATTTCCAGAACAAATACAAATAAAGTTTTGTTTTTCGTTTTGTTTTTCTTATTGTCTTATGCTAACAGCAATGTAAAAAATAATAGTAGGTAACATAAAATACGATCGAATACCGTGATCCAAAAAATTTTAGCCATCGAAACAATTCTCTACACGAACGTGCACTCGATTTCGAGTGCCGTAATTTGCCCCCTGAATTTGTTTTATTATTTATGATACGAGTAACTCAAAAACAAATAAACAATCATAAATTACAAAAACAACAAAAAAAACGTAAGCAAAAAACACAAAAAGTGCCCTTGAGGAATACTCTATATGAGTACCTCAAATACAAAAAATTATGTAGTGAGTTCTAACGGCAGAAATGCCTATTTTACTGTGAGTTCTGAAGCTCTCAATGAAAATAATACAAATAATAAATCTAATGAAAGTATTTTTTTAACGACAAATCCAATTTTTCGTCAGCGATCAACTTCGCTTTGCCCAATGCCAAATAGTGATTCATTAACATTACAGTTGCCTAGTACTTCTTCATATAAGTCAGTAATATCATCTCCTTCAGGCTCGTGTTCATCACTTAATAAAGTTATCACTACAGATAAAAGTAGCTCAAAACCCAAGGTACAAGTCGGAATGGACAGATACATAACAGTGGTAAAGCGTGGGCGAAGCCCGAATTCTTCAAAAATTTCATCTGCTCCAAAGATGTCTAGGGATAATAGCGCATCATCTATCAATCGTCAAAATCGTTTTTCATTATTGCAAGTCACCGACGACAAGCCCGCTGCATCATCGCAAAAGTCTTTCAAGCCACCACCTATATATTTGGGAGAGAAAAATTCTAACGCCCTAATTAAAAAATTAGTCTCGGCCATTGGTGAAAACGAATTTCATGTTATTCCAATAAAGCGTGGTAATATTGACGAAACATTAATTCGTCGAATTACACGGCACTACTAATTGCAATAAGCCAAAAGATCAAAGTGATAAAAAATGCAGTAATTGCGGAGGTAATCACACCGCTAACTACAGAGGTTGTCCTGTGTACTCTTTTGTCAAACAGACTATGGTGCAAAAACCCAAATTAGCTCCATCTCAATCAGCAAACGCTTACTCCGCCACTTTTGTGCAAATGAGCCAACCAGTTACTTCCCGTGTATCGTATGCCGATGCTGCTAAAACAAATTCTATTCCCCTACAAAATGTTCCACCTCCAAATAATTCAACGAAGGCAAACTCAAGCTTTAACTTTAGTCGCCTTGAAGCTACTATTGACAATTTGGTGCAAACTATAAACAACTTTACAACAAATATGACTACCATGATGCAAGAAATGCTGAGAATGCAGAATACTCTGCTTCAAGCATTAATTAACAAGCCATGAACACGTTAAAAATATGTTTCTGGAACGCAAACGGCATTCGCCAACATAAAAATGAACTTGAGCACTTCCTTACGGAAAAAATATTGATATAATGTTGGTCTGTATGTATGTTTAAACCGCTAAGTGAACTCGTTAAAAAATTTTATTATTAAATAAATTCAGTGAAGTGCGACTTTGACCCGCGCACGAAGGGCTCCGTATGGGCACGAGATATGTAATTCAATACGAACAATATAAACTATAGTTTTGGCATTTTTTCGTTTTTGGGTTTTTTCGGTTTTAAGCGTTTATTTTTAGTTTGGGGGTTTCTTGAATTTATTGGCGCTTTCTGAGTTATGGAACTTTTTTTCACGTTTTGGCGATTTTTTTTTGGTTTTTGAAGATTTTTGAATTTTGGCGATTTTTATTATTTTGGCGTTTTTTTTTATTTTGGCGATTTTTTTTAATTTTGGCGTTTTTTTATATATTTGATTATTTTTTTTTAGTTTTGGCACTTATTTTTCGTTTTGAGGATTTTTTTCGGTTTGTGGCGTTTATTTTAAATTTTGGCGTTTATTTTAAATTTTGCCGATTTTTTTTTAAATTTGGCGATTTTTTTTAATTTTGGCGATTTTTTTCATTTTGGCGTTTTTTTTTTCACATAAACAATTATTTTGGTTTTGGCGCATTTTTCGCGTTTTGGCGATTTTTTTCGGTTTTTGGCTTTTTTTCATATTGGCGATTTTTTTTCATTTAAACGATTTTTTCGAATTTGGCGATTTATTTTAGTGCTAGAATTTTTTTTTAATTTTGTTGATTTTTTTCGATTTGGCGATTTTTTTTTAATTTTTGGCGATTTTTTTCAGGTTTTGGCGATTTTTTTCGGTTTGGCGATTTTATAATATTCGGATTTTTTAGTTTTAGCGTTTTTGAAAATTTCAAGAGTTTACTTTTTACGGTCTCCAAGATATAGCAATTTGTCAAAATTACATAGTCAAAATTGCATTAACTGATGGACCACCCTTTAATTTAAATTGTTTAATATTTTAATGTTTATTGTTGTAGTCTATAAAAAAATACACTAATTTTACAAATTTCAATTAATTGTATAATTTAAATAATAAAAATTAATGTAAAATATCACAGGCAAACATTAAAACTAATATCACAGAACTTCACTTGTCAAGTTATTGCAATTAACTTAGTTTTAATTGTTGTTTAATTGTTAATTGGAAAAATCATTTCCAGAACAAATACAAATAAAGTTTTGTTTTTCGTTTTGTTTTTCTTATTGTCTTATGCTAACAGCAATGTAAAAAATAATAGTAGGTAACATAAAATACGATCGAATACCGTGATCCAAAAAATTTTAGCCATCGAAACAATTCTCTACACGAACGTGCACTCGATTTCGAGTGCCGTAATTTGCCCCCTGAATTTGTTTTATTATTTATGATACGAGTAACTCAAAAACAAATAAACAATCATAAATTACAAAAACAACAAAAAAAACGTAAGCAAAAAACACAAAAAGTGCCCTTGAGGAATACTCTATATGAGTACCTCAAATACAAAAAATTATGTAGTGAGTTCTAACGGCAGAAATGCCTATTTTACTGTGAGTTCTGAAGCTCTCAATGAAAATAATACAAATAATAAATCTAATGAAAGTATTTTTTTAACGACAAATCCAATTTTTCGTCAGCGATCAACTTCGCTTTGCCCAATGCCAAATAGTGATTCATTAACATTACAGTTGCCTAGTACTTCTTCATATAAGTCAGTAATATCATCTCCTTCAGGCTCGTGTTCATCACTTAATAAAGTTATCACTACAGATAAAAGTAGCTCAAAACCCAAGGTACAAGTCGGAATGGACAGATACATAACAGTGGTAAAGCGTGGGCGAAGCCCGAATTCTTCAAAAATTTCATCTGCTCCAAAGATGTCTAGGGATAATAGCGCATCATCTATCAATCGTCAAAATCGTTTTTCATTATTGCAAGTCACCGACGACAAGCCCGCTGCATCATCGCAAAAGTCTTTCAAGCCACCACCTATATATTTGGGAGAGAAAAATTCTAACGCCCTAATTAAAAAATTAGTCTCGGCCATTGGTGAAAACGAATTTCATGTTATTCCAATAAAGCGTGGTAATATTGACGAAACTAAAATTCAAATATACGAAGAAAAAAATTTCCGCAAAATAGTGACTGAATTTGAAAAAAATAAAACAAGTTTTTATGCGTACCAGCTTAAGAGTGTCAAAGGTATGTTAATCCCGAAGAAGTAAAATATCCACTCATTGTACAAGGATTTAAGGTAAAAATGCTACCAACATAATCAATAGGGAGAAGATCCCCCAGCCTCTATTTCGTGTTGAATTGGAGCCGAATGATATACAGCTGAAAAAAAACGAGACACACCCAATTTATAGCCTAAAATACCTCTTATGCCGAAAAATCACAGTTGAAGAGCCACATAAGCGATCAGGTCCCGTACAGTGCCATAATTGCCAGGAATATGGCCACACAAAAACATACTGTAAATTACCCACTGTTTGTGTTGTGTGCGGCGAATTACACGGCACTACTAATTGCAATAAGCCAAAAGATCAAAGTGATAAAAAATGCAGTAATTGCGGAGGTAATCACACCGCTAACTACAGAGGTTGTCCTGTGTACTCTTTTGTCAAACAGACTATGGTGCAAAAACCCAAATTAGCTCCATCTCAATCAGCAAACGCTTACTCCGCCACTTTTGTGCAAATGAGCCAACCAGTTACTTCCCGTGTATCGTATGCCGATGCTGCTAAAACAAATTCTATTCCCCTACAAAATGTTCCACCTCCAAATAATTCAACGAAGGCAAACTCAAGCTTTAACTTTAGTCGCCTTGAAGCTACTATTGACAATTTGGTGCAAACTATAAACAACTTTACAACAAATATGACTACCATGATGCAAGAAATGCTGAGAATGCAGAATACTCTGCTTCAAGCATTAATTAACAAGCCATGAACACGTTAAAAATATGTTTCTGGAACGCAAACGGCATTCGCCAACATAAAAATGAACTTGAGCACTTCCTTACGGAAAAAATATTGATATAATGTTGGTCTGTATGTATGTTTAAACCGCTAAGTGAACTCGTTAAAAAATTTTATTATTAAATAAATTCAGTGAAGTGCGACTTTGACCCGCGCACGAAGGGCTCCGTATGGGCACGAGATATGTAATTCAATACGAACAATATAAACTATAGTTTTGGCATTTTTTCGTTTTTGGGTTTTTTCGGTTTTAAGCGTTTATTTTTAGTTTGGGGGTTTCTTGAATTTATTGGCGCTTTCTGAGTTATGGAACTTTTTTTCACGTTTTGGCGATTTTTTTTTGGTTTTTGAAGATTTTTGAATTTTGGCGATTTTTATTATTTTGGCGATTTTTTTTAATTTTGGCGTTTTTTTTATATATTTGATTTTTTTTAGTTTTGGCACTTATTTTTCGTTTTGAGGATTTTTTTCGGTTTGTGGCGTTTATTTTAAATTTTGGCGTTTATTTTAAATTTTGCCGATTTTTTTTAAATTTGGCGATTTTTTTTTAATTTTGGCGATTTTTTTCATTTTGGCGTTTTTTTTCACATAAACAATTATTTTGGTTTTGGCGCATTTTTCGCGTTTTGGCGTTTTTTTTCGGTTTTTGGCTTTTTTTCATATTGGCGATTTTTTTTTCATTTAAACGATTTTTTCGAATTTGGCGATTTATTTTAGTGGTAGAATTTTTTTTAATTTTGTCGATTTTTTTCGATTTGGCGATTTTTTTTTTAATTTTTGGCGATTTTTTTCAGGTTTTGGCGATTTTTTTCGGTTTGGCGATTTTATAATATTCGGATTTTTTAGTTTTAGCGTTTTTGAAAATTTCAAGAGTTTACTTTTTACGGTCTCCAAGATATAGCAATTTGTCAAAATTACATAGTCAAAATTGCATTAACTGATGGACCACCCTTTAATTTAAATTGTTTAATATTTTAATGTTTATTGTTGTAGTCTATAAAAAAATACACTAATTTTACAAATTTCAATTAATTGTATAATTTAAATAATAAAAATTAATGTAAAATATCAAAGGCAAACATTAAAACTAATATCACAGAACTTCACTTGTCAAGTTATTGCAATTAACTTAGTTTTAATTGTTGTTTAATTGTTAATTGGAAAAATCATTTCCAGAACAAATACAAATAAAGTTTTGTTTTTCGTTTTGTTTTTCTTATTGTCTTATGCTAACAGCAATGTAAAAAATAATAGTAGGTAACATAAAATACGATCGAATACCGTGATCCAAAAAATTTTAGCCATCGAAACAATTCTCTACACGAACGTGCACTCGATTTCGAGTGCCGTAATTTGCCCCCTGAATTTGTTTTATTATTTATGATACGAGTAACTCAAAAACAAATAAACAATCATAAATTACAAAAACAACAAAAAAAAACGTAAGCAAAAAACACAAAAAGTGCCCTTGAGGAATACTCTATATGAGTACCTCAAATACAAAAAATTATGTAGTGAGTTCTAACGGCAGAAATGCCTATTTTACTGTGAGTTCTGAAGCTCTCAATGAAAATAATACAAATAATAAATCTAATGAAAGTATTTTTTTAACGACAAATCCAATTTTTCGTCAGCGATCAACTTCGCTTTGCCCAATGCCAAATAGTGATTCATTAACATTACAGTTGCCTAGTACTTCTTCATATAAGTCAGTAATATCATCTCCTTCAGGCTCGTGTTCATCACTTAATAAAGTTATCACTACAGATAAAAGTAGCTCAAAACCCAAGGTACAAGTCGGAATGGACAGATACATAACAGTGGTAAAGCGTGGGCGAAGCCCGAATTCTTCAAAAATTTCATCTGCTCCAAAGATGTCTAGGGATAATAGCGCATCATCTATCAATCGTCAAAATCGTTTTTCATTATTGCAAGTCACCGACGACAAGCCCGCTGCATCATCGCAAAAGTCTTTCAAGCCACCACCTATATATTTGGGAGAGAAAAATTCTAACGCCCTAATTAAAAAATTAGTCTCGGCCATTGGTGAAAACGAATTTCATGTTATTCCAATAAAGCGTGGTAATATTGACGAAACTAAAATTCAAATATACGAAGAAAAAAATTTCCGCAAAATAGTGACTGAATTTGAAAAAAATAAAACAAGTTTTTATGCGTACCAGCTTAAGAGTGTCAAAGGTATGTTAATCCCGAAGAAGTAAAATATCCACTCATTGTACAAGGATTTAAGGTAAAAATGCTACCAACATAATCAATAGGGAGAAGATCCCCCAGCCTCTATTTCGTGTTGAATTGGAGCCGAATGATATACAGCTGAAAAAAAACGAGACACACCCAATTTATAGCCTAAAATACCTCTTATGCCGAAAAATCACAGTTGAAGAGCCACATAAGCGATCAGGTCCCGTACAGTGCCATAATTGCCAGGAATATGGCCACACAAAAACATACTGTAAATTACCCACTGTTTGTGTTGTGTGCGCGAATTACACGGCACTACTAATTGCAATAAGCCAAAAGATCAAAGTGATAAAAAATGCAGTAATTGCGGAGGTAATCACACCGCTAACTACAGAGGTTGTCCTGTGTACTCTTTTGTCAAACAGACTATGGTGCAAAAACCCAAATTAGCTCCATCTCAATCAGCAAACGCTTACTCCGCCACTTTTGTGCAAATGAGCCAACCAGTTACTTCCCGTGTATCGTATGCCGATGCTGCTAAAACAAATTCTATTCCCCTACAAAATGTTCCACCTCCAAATAATTCAACGAAGGCAAACTCGAGCTTTAACTTTAGTCGCCTTGAAGCTACTATTGACAATTTGGTGCAAACTATAAACAACTTTACAACAAATATGACTACCATGATGCAAGAAATGCTGAGAATGCAGAATACTCTGCTTCAAGCATTAATTAACAAGCCATGAACACGTTAAAAATATGTTTCTGGAACGCAAACGGCATTCGCCAACATAAAAATGAACTTGAGCACTTCCTTACGGAAAAAATATTGATATAATGTTGGTCTGTATGTATGTTTAAACCGCTAAGTGAACTCGTTAAAAAATTTTATTATTAAATAAATTCAGTGAAGTGCGACTTTGACCCGCGCACGAAGGGCTCCGTATGGGCACGAGATATGTAATTCAATACGAACAATATAAACTATAGTTTTGGCATTTTTTCGTTTTTGGGTTTTTTCGGTTTTAAGCGTTTATTTTTAGTTTGGGGGTTTCTTGAATTTATTGGCGCTTTCTGAGTTATGGAACTTTTTTTCACGTTTTGGCGATTTTTATTTGGTTTTTGAAGATTTTTGAATTTTGGCGATTTTTATTATTTTGGCGTTTTTTTTTATTTTGGCGATTTTTTTTAATTTTGGCGTTTTTTTATATATTTGATTTTTTTTAGTTTTGGCACTTATTTTTCGTTTTGAGGATTTTTTTCGGTTTGTGGCGTTTATTTTAAATTTTGGCGTTTATTTTAAATTTTGCCGATTTTTTTTTTAAATTTGGCGATTTTTTTTTAATTTTGGCGATTTTTTTCATTTTGGCGTTTTTTTTCACATAAACAATTATTTTGGTTTTGGCGCATTTTTCGCGTTTTGGCGATTTTTTTCGGTTTTCGGCTTTTTTTTTCATATTGGCGATTTTTTTTTTCATTTAAACGATTTTTTCGAATTTGGCGATTTATTTTAGTGGTAGAATTTTTTTTAATTTTGTCGATTTTTTTCGATTTGGCGATTTTTTTTTAATTTTTGGCGATTTTTTTCAGGTTTTGGCGATTTTTTTCGGTTTGGCGATTTTATAATATTCGGATTTTTTAGTTTTAGCGTTTTTGAAAATTTCAAGAGTTTACTTTTTACGGTCTCCAAGATATAGCAATTTGTAAAAATTACATAGTCAAAATTGCATTAACTGATGGACCACCCTTTAATTTAAATTGTTTAATATTTTAATGTTTATTGTTGTAGTCTATAAAAAAATACACTAATTTTACAAATTTCAATTAATTGTATAATTTAAATAATAAAAATTAATGTAAAATATCACAGGCAAACATTAAAACTAATATCACAGAACTTCACTTGTCAAGTTATTGCAATTAACTTAGTTTTAATTGTTGTTTAATTGTTAATTGGAAAAATCATTTCCAGAACAAATACAAATAAAGTTTTGTTTTTCGTTTTGTTTTTCTTATTGTCTTATGCTAACAGCAATGTAAAAAATAATAGTAGGTAACATAAAATACGATCGAATACCGTGATCCAAAAAATTTTAGCCATCGAAACAATTCTCTACACGAACGTGCACTCGATTTCGAGTGCCGTAATTTGCCCCCTGAATTTGTTTTATTATTTATGATACGAGTAACTCAAAAACAAATAAACAATCATAAATTACAAAAACAACAAAAAAAAACGTAAGCAAAAAACACAAAAAGTGCCCTTGAGGAATACTCTATATGAGTACCTCAAATACAAAAAATTATGTAGTGAGTTCTAACGGCAGAAATGCCTATTTTACTGTGAGTTCTGAAGCTCTCAATGAAAATAATACAAATAATAAATCTAATGAAAGTATTTTTTTAACGACAAATCCAATTTTTCGTCAGCGATCAACTTCGCTTTGCCCAATGCCAAATAGTGATTCATTAACATTACAGTTGCCTAGTACTTCTTCATATAAGTCAGTAATATCATCTCCTTCAGGCTCGTGTTCATCACTTAATAAAGTTATCACTACAGATAAAAGTAGCTCAAAACCCAAGGTACAAGTCGGAATGGACAGATACATAACAGTGGTAAAGCGTGGGCGAAGCCCGAATTCTTCAAAAATTTCATCTGCTCCAAAGATGTCTAGGGATAATAGCGCATCATCTATCAATCGTCAAAATCGTTTTTCATTATTGCAAGTCACCGACGACAAGCCCGCTGCATCATCGCAAAAGTCTTTCAAGCCACCACCTATATATTTGGGAGAGAAAAATTCTAACGCCCTAATTAAAAAATTAGTCTCGGCCATTGGTGAAAACGAATTTCATGTTATTCCAATAAAGCGTGGTAATATTGACGAAACTAAAATTCAAATATACGAAGAAAAAAATTTCCGCAAAATAGTGACTGAATTTGAAAAAAATAAAACAAGTTTTTATGCGTACCAGCTTAAGAGTGTCAAAGGTATGTTAATCCCGAAGAAGTAAAATATCCACTCATTGTACAAGGATTTAAGGTAAAAATGCTACCAACATAATCAATAGGGAGAAGATCCCCCAGCCTCTATTTCGTGTTGAATTGGAGCCGAATGATATACAGCTGAAAAAAAAACGAGACACACCCAATTTATAGCCTAAAATACCTCTTATACCGAAAAATCACAGTTGAAGAGCCACATAAGCGATCAGTCCCGTACAGTGCCATAATTGCCAGGAATATGGCCACACAAAAACATACTGTAAATTACCCACTGTTTGTGTTGTGTGCGGCGAATTACACGGCACTACTAATTGCAATAAGCCAAAAGATCAAAGTGATAAAAAATGCAGTAATTGCGGAGGTAATCACACCGCTAACTACAGAGGTTGTCCTGTGTACTCTTTTGTCAAACAGACTATGGTGCAAAAACCCAAATTAGCTCCATCTCAATCAGCAAACGCTTACTCCGCCACTTTTGTGCAAATGAGCCAACCAGTTACTTCCCGTGTATCGTATGCCGATGCTGCTAAAACAAATTCTATTCCCCTACAAAATGTTCCACCTCCATATAATTCAACGAAGGCAAACTCAAGCTTTAACTTTAGTCGCCTTGAAGCTACTATTGACAATTTGGTGCAAACTATAAACAACTTTACAACAAATATGACTACCATGATGCAAGAAATGCTGAGAATGCAGAATACTCTGCTTCAAGCATTAATTAACAAGCCATGAACACGTTAAAAATATGTTTCTGGAACGCAAACGGCATTCGCCAACATAAAAATGAACTTGAGCACTTCCTTACGGAAAAAATATTGATATAATGTTGGTCTGTATGTATGTTTAAACCGCTAAGTGAACTCGTTAAAAAATTTTATTATTAAATAAATTCAGTGAAGTGCGACTTTGACCCGCGCACGAAGGGCTCCGTATGGGCACGAGATATGTAATTCAATACGAACAATATAAACTATAGTTTTGGCATTTTTTCGTTTTTGGGTTTTTTCGGTTTTAAGCGTTTATTTTTAGTTTGGGGGTTTCTTGAATTTATTGGCGCTTTCTGAGTTATGGAACTTTTTTTCACGTTTTGGCGATTTTTTTTTTGGTTTTTGAAGATTTTTGAATTTTGGCGATTTTTATTATTTTGGCGTTTTTTTTATTTTGGCGATTTTTTTTAATTTTGGCGTTTTTTTATATATTTGATTTTTTTTAGTTTTGGCACTTATTTTTCGTTTTGAGGATTTTTTTCGGTTTGTGGCGTTTATTTTAAATTTTGGCGTTTATTTTAAATTTTGCCGATTTTTTTAAATTTGGCGATTTTTTTTTTTAATTTTGGCGATTTTTTTCATTTTGGCGTTTTTTTTCACATAAACAATTATTTCGGGTTTGGCGCATTTTTCGCGTTTTGGCGATTTTTTTCGGTTCTTGGCTTTTTTTTTCATATTGGCGATTTTTTTTTCATTTAAACGATTTTTTCGAATTTGGCGATTTATTTTAGTGCTAGAATTTTTTTTAATTTTGTCGATTTTTTTCGATTTGGCGATTTTTTTTTTAATTTTTGGCGATTTTTTTCAGGTTTTGGCGATTTTTTTCGGTTTGGCGATTTTATAATATTCGGATTTTTTAGTTTTAGCGTTTTTGAAAATTTCAAGAGTTTACTCTTTACGGTCTCCAAGATATAGCAATTTGTCAAAATTACATAGTCAAAATTGCATTAACTGATGGACCACCCTTTAATTTAAATTGTTTAATATTTTAATGTTTATTGTTGTAGTCTATAAAAAAATACACTAATTTTACAAATTTCAAGTGTCAATATACATTAGAGTGGACCCTCAATGTATGGGAAAATTTTAAACTTATCTGTTTCAAAATCGTAGCCCATTTTCGTGTTAGGTTAGGGTTAAATAAAATTTGGTAAAAATTTGAGCTCGATCGGTTGAAAATTGCAGTGCCGCACGGCCATTGAAGGCTGTGAGAATGAAATTCGGGCAAAATGGAGAGAAAAACGTCCGTATCTACTGATGAGTCACATCTTTTTTTTTTTTTAATACATATATTTATTTATTGTATCTTCAAAAATGAACTAACAATAAGTGATCAAATCTTAAAGCTAAAATATAATTATTTAGCCCGACCAGTGTCGGCCAAAAATTAGTGATAATTTAAATAATACAAAGTAGTGATAATCAAAAAGGAAAATTAAATGTATTTTCAAGCATTCCCATCTAGAGTGTTGAGTATAAGAGCCCTTGTGTCCCTCTTTTTTAGGCGGATGTGACCATTAAAATTCAAAATATTACGAGCAAGCGGATTAGGATGTGACTCGAGTTTTGTTAAGTATTTGCCTACGTATCTTGCAATTTCTTCAGTCACTAGTGGCATTTTTAAATCACGATGCAAATTTGAATTCTTAATATACCATGGAGCAGATGTTATTAACCTTAAAATTTTGTTTTGTCTTCGTTGAATTCTCTCTACATTGGAAGCTGAAGCAGTGCCCCATAACTGGATACCGTAACACCATATTGGCTTCAAAAGCGACTTGTATATTAAAAGTTTGCAGTCCAGACTAAGTGTTGAATTTCTGCCAATCAACCAATGAATTTGAGATAACTTAAGTTTCATTTGAGTTAGCTTAAAGTCAATATGATGTTTCCATGTAAGTCTTCGATCAAGGTGTATACCAAGGTATTTCGCTTGGGAATGCTGAGGAATATTTTGATTGTTGATTCGAATGGGGGAACAAGTATCTCTTCTTAGGGTAAACGTTGTATGGACACACTTTTGTTCATTGACTTTAATTCTCCATAAGTTCAACCAGATTTCTAACTGTGTAATATGTTCTTGAAGATATCGGGACGCCTCGTGCGGGTTTTTGTGCATACTAAGGCAGGCTGTATCATCGGCAAACGTAGATGTATGGATATTGCTGCTCACAGGCATATCACAAGTATAAATCAAATACAAAACTGGCCCCAGTATGCTCCCCTGTGGCACACCGGATGATATAGATTGGGGCAGACTCATGAATTCTCCTTCCACAATCGTAAACTTTCGGGTAGTTATGTAGCTTTCTAATAAATTCAGAAAATTTATTGGTAAATATGATTTTAATTTTAAAATTAGACCTTCATGCCACACTTTATCAAATGCCTGCGAAACGTCAATAAACAGGGCAGAACAATACATTTTTTCTTCAAAAGTTCTTCTTATAAATTGCACCAATCTATGAGTTTGTTCAATGGTGCTATGCTGACTTCTAAAACCAAATTGATGGTCTGGGATGCACCCACTATCAGTTAAAATTGGGGACAATTTTGTCATGAGCAGCTTTTCGAAGAGTTTTGACATTGTTGATAGCAGACTTATTGGCCTGTATGACTCAGCCTTGGTAAGGTCTTTGCCCGGCTTTGGAATCATTTTGACCTTCGCAAGCTTCCAGCTTTGTGGATAATACTCCAGTCGTAAAATGGCGTTAAAAATAAATAACAGGATTCTAATTGCAATATGGGGCAAGTTTTTCAGCATATTGTTACTTATTCCATCAATACCTGGAGCTTTCTTCGGGTTGAGTTCAGCAATTAGTTTCTGAACATCACGCGTCTTAAATTTTATGGGTCGAGGGGGTAGCGCAACCACACTCGGTAAATCAACAACACCAGTACATGTATTTGGGGTAAATACGGATTTTAAATGCTCAACAAATATGTTACCTTTTTCAGTATCGCTTCTGGCCCAACCTCCGGTAGAAGTGCGCAGAGATGGTCTATATTCAACGGGTGTTTTAAGCTTTCTAGCAGCTCGCCACAAGGAGTAATTAGATGCAGGTGTGGCATCAAGATTTTCCAGATAATTTTTAAGACATACAGTTTTTTCATATGCCAGCAGCTCTTGGAGTCGTCTAGTGCACTCTTTAAATCTAATTTTATTTTGGGGTGATCTGTGCTGTTGCCATTCCCTTCTAGCTGTCCTTTTTTCACGTAAAAGACGTTCAATGTCTGTAGAATAAATCCTATTAAACCCAGTCTGCGGATGGGAAGTAGTAGCATGTTCAGCAGCCTGTTTAATATTTTCGTTAAGATTTTCAATGTTAGATTCAATATCAAATGGTGTTCTTAGGTTAATATTTTCCGTACAATGGCTACTTAGGTATTTTTTGAACCCCAGCCAATTAACACGGTTGATCATCTTTACGTATGGGACAGGGAAGTCACTTCTTAGTGGGCTACAAATTGTAACAATCGTGGGAGAGTGATCGGAGGAGAGATCAACAGAAGCTTCAACATGAATTAATTCCCTACCGATATTTTTCATTACTCCAAAATCTATAACATCCGGAATTTTTTGTATGTCCGTAGGCCAGTAAGTGGGCTCCCCACTTGAAATGACGTCCAAGCCCATTTTTAAAATTGTGTTGAACAATGCCCGACCTCTAGGTGTAATAAGACGCGAACCCCAGAACGTATGTTTTGCATTGTAGTCCCCAGCTGCTACAAAACAAGGGCCAAGAGATTTGTAGAATTCCTCGAATTGATCCTCAGTAATTGCGAATCTGGGAGGGGAGTAAATTGATGATATCACGAAATTTGTAACAAAATTTTCGACACAAATATTTGTTGCTTGTAGATGTTCTTCACAAATGTTATCAAGGACATAGTGTTTGAGTCTTGACTTAATTAGAATTGCTGACCCACCGCATGCTCTCCCCCTCGGGTCCTTTGAATCATATAGAGTGTAACCATTTATTTTAAATAAGCTCCTTGAAGTCAAATGAGTCTCAGAGACCAACATTATATCAATATTTTTTTCCATGAGGAAGTGCTCAAGTTCATTTTTATGCTGGCGAATGCCGTTTGCGTTCCAGAAACATATTTTTAACATGTTCATGGTTTGTTTACTAATGCTTGAAGCAGTGTATTCTGCATTCGCAGCATTTCTTGCATCATGCTCGTCATATTTGTTGTGAAGTTGTTTATAGTTAGCACCAGATTCTCAATAGTAGCTTCAAGGCGACTAAAGTTAAAGCCTGAGCTTGCATTCGCTGAATTGTTCTGCGGTGAAACATTTTGTGAGGGACTAGAACTAGCCTTAGCAGCATCGGCATACGATACACGTGAAGTAACTGGTTGACTTACTTGAGCACAAGAGGCGGAGTACGCGTTTAATGGTTGGGCTGGGGCTAACTTAGGTTTTTGACTCATAGTCTGTTTAACAAAAGAATATACAGGGCATCCTCTATAGTTAGCGGTGTGATTACCTCCACAATTACTAAATTTTTTTTCTGCTTGTTCTTTTGGCTTAGTGCAGCTAGCAGTACCATGCAATTCACCGCAGATAACACAAACTGTAGGTAAATTGCAGTAAGTTTTTGTATGGCCATATTCTTGGCAATTATGGCACTGTACAGGACCTGAACGCTTACGTGGCTCTTCAACTGTGATTTTTCGGTGTAACAGAAACTTTACGCTATAAATTGGATGGGTTTCATTTTTTTTCAATTGTATGTCATTCGGCTCCAGTTCAATGCGAAATATGGGTTGGGCGACCTTTTCTCGGTTAATTATATTAGTAACATTTTTTACCTTAAATCCTTGGTCTAGAAGTGCACATTTTACTTCTTCAGGCTCAACATATGAATCTATGCCCTTTAGTACTATCTGTAGGCCTTTAGCACTCTTAAGTTGGTATGTGTAAAAGTTTGTTTTATTTTTTTCAAAATCATTTACAATTTTTCGAAAATTGTTTTCATCGTATATTTGGATTTTAGTTTCATCAATATTACCTCTTTTAATTGGAATTACGTGAAAAGTATTTTCACCAATGGTCGACAGTAGTTTTTTTAGAAGCGCGTTAGAATTTTTTTCCCTCACATATATTGGTGGTGGCTTAAAAGACTTCTGAGATGATGAAGCGGTCTTCTCGTTATCGTCTTGCAATAATGAAAAACGATTTTGGCGATTCATGGATGATGCGCTGTTATCCCTAGACATCTTTGGAACAGATGAAATTTTAGAAGAATTCGGGCTTCGCCCACGCTTTACCACGGTTATATATCTGTCCATTCCGACTTGTACCTTTGGTTTTGAGCTACTGTTATCTGTAGTGATAACTTGGTTAGGTGATGAACAGCCCGAAGCGAATGATTTCAATGGCTTAACTGACGAAGTACTAGGCAACTGTAATGTTAAAGAATCACTAGTAGGCATTGGACAAAGCGAAGTTGATCGCTGTCGAAAAAGTGGATTTGTTGTTAGAAAAAGTGTATTATCAGATTTTTTATTTTTATTAAGAGCTTCCGAACTCACAGTAAGTCTGTCATCAGGTTTTTTATTTTTATTGTTATCGTTATGAGCATCAGAACTCACAGTAAAATAGGCATTTCTGCCGTTATAACTCACTTCACATTTATTTGTTTTTGAGGAACTCATATAGAGTATTCCTCAAGGGCACTTTTGTTTGTTTGTTTGTTTTTTGTTATTACGGTTTTTTTGTTTTTGTTATTTATGACTATGCAAAAAAATATTAACAAAGCAATTAAAGCTTATTTATCAAAGTTAATAATATGTATTACGAATATTTTCTTTTATATGATTTTTTTTTGTTAAGTATGTATGTAAAAAAAAATTCCGCTATGACGTTAGTTCACTATGAAGGTACAACGAGAACTGAGAGTCACATCTAGAGATGTAAAATGTAAGAGCAACCCCCATTATTTTTGTATCCCCAATATTTCTTTAGAACAAACTTATCGTCCATCTCCATTCTAATTATGGTTTAAATATCATAATTTTACCATTGTGGCGAACAAACGTATGCGGGGAGTAAAAACAGCTCGAATGGCTTCCTGTAAATATTCACACTGCGTGCATTGTCCAGAATACGAATGTATTCATATTCGTCAAATTCAGGCATATACGAATATATATAATAAATTTTAAATAAATGACTAAACATTTTTTAAACATAGTTTGTACAAATACATTAATTTTTTTATAGAAATTTGTGCTTTGTATCATTTTCAAATATTATTCAATGACGATCATTAAAATTTTGGATACTCTTTATTAACTTTAAAGTACGCCAACAAGAGTGTGAAGTCCTTTTTCATAACAATTTTTTAATATTTCATATTGCATATAATATTCGTATTCGCGAATATCGTTTCAAATATTCGTATTCGTATTCGCGAATATCGTTTCAAATATTCGTATTCGTATTCGCGAATATCGTTTGAAATATTCGTATTAGTATTCGCGAATATCGTTTGAAATATTCGTATTCGTATACGCGAATATCAAAAATTGACATTCGTTACATCGCTAGTACATACATATATAGATTCAAATGCAAAAGTAAATAGAAATTCGTTTGGTAATGTTCTTATGTACATATGCACATACTTACATATCTATTAGTAAGTATTATTTAAATAAATTCAGTGAAGTGCGACTTTGACCCGCGCACGAAGGGTTCCGTACGGGTACGAGATATGTAATTCAATACGAACAATATAACCTATAGTTTTGGCATTTTTTTCGTTTTTGGGTTTTTTCGGTTTTAAGCGTTTTTTTTAGTTTGGGGGTTTTTTGAATTTATTGGCGCTTTCTGAGTTTTGGCACTTTTTTCACGTTTTGGCGATTTGTTTTTTGAAGTTTTTTAAATTTTTGGCGATTTTTATTATTTTGGCGTTTTTTTTATTTTGGCGATTTTTTTAATTTTGACGTTTTTTTTGATATAGGTGATTTTTTTTTTGTTATGGCGATTTTCTTTAGTTTTGGCACTTTTTTTTCGTTTTGAGGATTTTTTTCAGTTTTTGGCGTTTATTTTAAATTTTTGCGATTTGTTTCTTTTTGGCGATTTTTTTCTTCACATAAACATTTATTTTGGTTTTGGCGCATTTTTCGCATTTTGACGATTTTTTTCGGTTTTTGACGTTTTTTTCATATTGGCGATTTTTTTCCTTTAAACGATTTTTTCGAATTTGGCGATTTATTTTAGTGCTAGAATTTTTTTTTAATTTTGTCGATTTTTTTCGATTTGGAAATTTTTTAAAATTTTTGGCGATTTTTTTCAGGTTTTGGCGATTTTTTTCGGTTTGGCGATTTTATAATTTCCGGATTTTTTAGTTTTACCGGTTTTCAAAATTTCAAGAGTTTACCTCTTACGGTCTCCAAGACAGCAATTTGTCAAAATTACATAGTCAAAATTGCAATAACTGATGGATCACCCTTTAATTTAAATTGTTTAATATTTTAATGTTAATTGTTGTAGTCTATATAAAAATACACTAATTTTACAAATTTAAAGTGTCAATATATGTACATATGTACATACAATTGTATGTATATTACATGAGATTTAAAAATTTTTCGTCGATCGTTTTGGAGCGCCCTTTAATTTCTAATTCTCATGTATTTGTTGTTGTAGTGGCCAAGGTTCTACATACTCTGTCCAAATTTCATGTCCGTAGCTCTTACGGTTCCTGAGAAAATACCGTGTGACGGACAGACGGACAGCGTAGCGAAAACAATAGGGTTCCTTTTTTCACCTTTAGTGTACGGAACCCTAAAAATTAAAAATTTTTTGCCGTGGTAACCGTTATTGTTCCAAAATATACAATTAAATTTTTTAAACAATTTTACGGTGTTTCAAATTTACTCTACGATGGGCAAACAGAGTCATCTTCAAGTACTCTTACTCAATATCCGAAACATACAAGATTAGGCGAAAGTAAAGATCCCGAAATTAAAAATATGCACGATAGTTTCGCTTATGGACGCTTGTAAAAGTGACAGTGAAGCTAAAGACAATTATCATCTAAGCTTTTAAAATGCTGCTCTGTCATCATGTGTAAATAGGAGTGCTCCGGGCGTACAAATGTTCAGTGGTGTTGATCACTTCACTTCGTTGTAGGCTTGATGGAGAAAAATCTTCTAAACTTCTATTTTTGAGGGCAAACATTCACCTCTTGAGGTGATGAAAAGTACTTTAACTTTTTGTTTGTTGGGTACAAGAATATTTTTTATTTTTTGAATTGATATAAGATTATTTTTTAAATTATTGCCAAGAAATATTTTATGCTACTTACTATTTAAAAGATAAAAATTTTCGTATTAGAATTCGTCTGAATACGAATATATTTTAGGATCCCTCATTGGAAAGACCGATCTTAGATTTGAGAGTGGTTACGAAAACTTTCTTTCCAGTGAGTCGCTGTAATGTTCATATTTTGAGAAATTTATCGGAAGAGTATATGAAATAAGTTTAATAAATTAAAAAAATATTGTGTATATATAAAATCACATGTTTTTTTAACCCTTATACCCATGCATATTGCTGCCACTTGATACATTCCTATTTTACCTGATCTATGCCCATTATTTTTACACCCACAAAAAAAGATTGGTTGAAAAATGGTTAGACCAATAAAATATCATTTGAATAAAGTATATTTGAATTCACGCTATCAATTTTCTATTAATCCAAAAAACAATCCATGTTCATTGCCATAAGGGCATAATTGTCACAAATATATGATTCTGACAATTCTTAAATTAACTGATTGGTTAAAACAACCGAATAAAATATTATGAATTGGAATTTACGACCAAATTTTGGTATTGGCAACAAAAAATTTTCGTTAAAGTTTTTACTATGAAATCTTTTATTAATTAATATACCAAAATGCCATACCATACTAAAGTGTATATGTTTTTTTGAAGAAAGTTTCAAACTTCATTTGCAAAAGAAACTATGTAGTTTTCCAGTACTGAAAAGAGAAATATATGCAACAATTCCAGTCTTTAAAGACAGTTTTTATTTTTTTAATTTGTGATGCACTATGAGGAATTTCGAAGAATAAAATGTCAATTTCTACATTAAAATAAATGTATTGTTACGTAAAAATATTCCAACAGGGTTAATGTAAGTTTTACGCGAATATATTCCTTTAGGGTTAATGCAAACATATTTTTTGTAATCCCTTTTACGCTGGTACTACTACACCGATTTTAAAAAGATTTATATTGTCTTAAAGGGTTTTTGTTCAGATGTGCTGAATCTACATTTAGTATTTTGGGAGCTATAAGCGTTTAAAGTTGCTACTACTGCATGCACACATATTACAAACGCATTTATTAGCTTACAAGTAAACAAGAAACAAAACTGAGATTGTGTGTGTGTTTGTATTTGTAGCTCATGTGTTTCGTGTATCATTTACTCACATACATATGTATGTATTAGAGATGATTGAAACTGTGATTTTTTAATAATGTAGATTTCTAAATCGCTGTTCTTTTGAACTGTGAATGTGATCACAGTTTAGCTGTATTTTGTTTGTAGCAGTTCTGTTATTTTTAGAAAATCTAATACGAAGAGCAGCAGTGAAATTAAACAGTGACTGTTATCACGGTCTTACACATTTTAACTGTTCTGCTTTAAAAGTATTTATTGGCATTGGTGTCTTGATAAATACTAATAAGAAGAGCGACAACAACAAACAATTAGCAATTAACCCCGTCCAAATATTGAGAATTGTCGTATAAGACCCAGAGAGACAATAAAATTGAACATACGAAAATGTAAGCTGTTCTAAGT
Source organism: Tachina fera (assembly GCA_905220375.1). NCBI lineage: Eukaryota > Metazoa > Arthropoda > Insecta > Diptera > Tachinidae > Tachina > Tachina fera. The sequence goes on along the minus strand of LR999963.1, from coordinate 122,134,236 downwards.
TGCCAGAAAAGACGATTTGACACGATTTGACGATTTTGTTCCTGATAAAAGCGGAAGGTATAAAAAAAATTAATGTGGTAGCCTTATTTACTGTAAAGTAAGCATACAAGAACAATCACAGTTTGTATGAAAGAACTATATTTTCAAAACTTGTTAGTTGATAAATTCAGTCACAGTTGTGATAAGTGATTTTTCAATCGCTGTGAAAAAGTAACGGGTTTCTAAATATCGTTCAACTCTAGTATGTATGTATGTATGTGTGTGAAATTTTACTTTTATTCATTCATTCATCAGCCACGTAAATTTTTTCTCAACATACCATAATGTACTTATGGTAAAAGCAATTTTATGTATCTTATTTGTTTTAGAAAAACGAATACAAACAAATGTGTGGTTCTCAATTGTTCATTGCCCAACCATACAATAATTGCTTTAAAAAATCAACATTAAAAACTAGTAACAGAAACGGTAAATAACATATGTATGTATTTGTGAATACCAGAAATAAAAACACGCAAAACTGGTGCAAACAGTTCTATCTGTGAAATGCTATAATATGTACATGCATACCTGCCTCTATGTGAATTCGCATTGAAATGCTTTGCTAAAAAAAATTTGAAAAATTACATTCCATGAAGCTAAATTATGTAAAAAAATGGTCACTTGTGTAAGGAAAACAGAATGAATATGACATTTTCGCACACAATTAACTTTCCTACAGTTAATCTTTATAATTTTAATTAGACCACTTTCTAAATCATTAATAAAGTCATCATGCGTCGCTACATACGCATATTTACGTTCATATATATTACGCTAACTACAGAGGTTGTCCTGTGTACTCTTTTGTCAAACAGACTATGGTGCAAAAACCCAAATTAGCTCCATCTTAATCAGCAAACGCTTACTCCGCCACTTTTGTGCAAATGAGCCAACCAGTTACTTCCCGTGTATCGTATGCCGATGCTGCTAAAACAAATTCTATTCCCCCACAAAATGTTCCACCTCGCCTTGAAGCTACTATTGACAATTTGGTGCAAACTATAAGCAACTTTACAACAAATATGACTAACATGATGCAAGAAATGCTTCGAATGCAGAATACTCTGCTTCAAGCATTAATTAACAAGCCATGAACACGTTAAAAATATGTTTCTGGAACGCAAACAGAATTCGCCAACATAAAAATGAACTTGAGCACTTCCTTACGGAAAAAAATATTGATATAATGTTGGTCTCTGAGACACATTTGACTTCGAGAAGCTTTTTCAAAATAAATGGCTACACTATGTATGATACAAAGGACCCTAGAGGGAGAGCATGCGGTGGATCTGCAATTCTAATTAAGTCAAGACTCAAGCACTATATCCTTGACAACGTTAGTGAAGAATATATACAAGCTACGAATATTTTTGTAGAAAATTTTTGTTCTAATTTCGTGATATCATCAATTTACTCACCTCCCAGATTTTCAGTTACCGAAGATCAGTATGAGAAGTTCTACAAATCGCTCGGATCTTGTTTCGTGGCAGCTGGAGACTACAATGCAAAGCATAGGTACTGGGGATCGCGCCTTTTAACACCTAGAGGTCGAGCTTTGTTTAATACAATTTCAAAAATGGGCTTAGATGTTGTTTCGAGTGGGGAGCCCACTTATTGGCCTACTGACGTACGAAAAATTCCGGATGTTATTGATTTTGGCGTAATGAAAAATATTTCTAGGGATTTAATTAATGTTGAAACTTCTCTAGATCTCTCCTCCGATCTTTGTGACCCACTAAGAAGTGACTTACCTCACCCATATATGAAGATGACCAATCGTGTTAATTGGCTGGGATTCAAAAAATATCTTAGTAGTCATGGCACGGAAAATATTGCGTTAAGAATACCCAATGACATTGAAACTAACATTGCCAATCTTAACGAAATTATTAAACAGGCTGCTGAACATGCCACTACCTCCCATCCGCAGTCTGGGTTTAATAAAATTTATTCCAGGGATATTGAACATCTCGTATGTGAAAAAAGAAGAGCTAGAAGGGAATGGCAACAGCACTCAAACTTCAAGAATGTTCTAAACGATTTCAAGAGTTGCTTGCATCTGAAAAAACTGCATCTCTTAAAAATTATTTGGAAGGTCTTGATGTCACACCAACATCTAATTACTCTTTGTGGCGCGCTGCTAGAAAGCATAAAACACCCGTTGAGTTTAAGCCACCTCTGCGCACATCTACCGGAGGTTGGGCAAGAAGCGATACGGAAAAATGTAAAATATTTGCTGAGCATTTAAAATCCGTATTTACCGCAAATACATGTACTGGTGTTGCTGATTTGCCGAGCGTAGTTGCTCTACCCCCTCGAGCCTTAAAGTTTAAGAGGCGTGACGTACATAAAGTAATTGCTGAACTCAAGCCAAAGAAAGCTCCAGGTATTGATGGAATTAGTAACAAGATGCTGATGAACTTGCCGCATATTGCAATAAGAATCTTGCTGTTTATTTCTAATGCCATATTACGACTGGAGTATTATCCACAACTCTGGAAGCTTGCAAAAATCAAAATGATACCAAAGCCGGGCAAAGATCTTACTAAAGCTGAGTCATATAGGCCAATGAGTTTGCTGTCAACTATGTCAAAACTCTTCGAAAAGTTGCTCATGACAAAATTGTCCCCAATTTTAACTGATAGTGGGTGCATCCCAGACCATCAATTTGGTTTTAGAAGTCAGCATAGCATCATTGAACAAACTCATAGATTGGTTCAATTTATAAGAAAAACATTTGAGGAAAAGAAGTATTGTTCTGCCATGTTTATTGACGTTTCTCAGGCATTTGATAAAGTGTGGCACGAAATCCTAATTTTAAAATTAAAATCATATCTACCAATAAATTTAGTGAATTTATTAGAAAGTTACATTACTACCCGGAAGTTCACGGTTGTGGAAGGAGAATTCTTGAGTGTGCCCGAATCTATATCATCCGGTGTGCCACAGGGTAGCATACTGGGGCCAGTTTTGTATTTGATCTATACTTGTGATATGCCTTTGAGCAGCAATGTCCATACATCTACGTTTGCCGATGATACAGCCTGCCAGAGTATGCCTGAAGGGTTTCCATTTTTCACGAGGCTTCCCGATATCTACAAGAACATATTACACAATTAGAAAAGTGGTTGAACTTATGGAGAATTAAGGTAAATGAACAAAAGTGTGTCCATATAACGTTTAACCTAAGAAGAGATACTTGTTCCCCAATTCGAATAAATAATCAAAATATTCCTCAACATTCCCAAGTGAAATACCTTGGCATACACCTTGATCGAAGGCTTACTTGGAAACATCATATTGACTTTAAGCTAACTCAGATGAAACTTAAGTTATCTCAAATACACTGTTTGATTGGCAGAAATTCAACACTTAGCCTGGACTGTAAACTTTTAATATACAAGTCGCTTTTGAAGCCAATATGGTGTTACGGTATACAGTTATGGGGCACTGCTTCAGCTTCCCATGTAGAGAGAATCCAACGAAGGCAAAACAAAATTTTACGGTTAATAACATCGGCTCCATGGTACATCAAAAATTCCAATATCCATCGTGATTTAAATATGCCACTAGTGATTGAAGAAATTGCAAAATACGCAGGCAAATATTTAACAAAACTTTAATTACCTTTAGTGGACACATCTGCTTAAAAAAGAGGGACACAAGGGCTCTATTACTCAACACTCCAGATGGGATTTCTTGAAAATACTTTCTTTATACTTTTTATAAATTTTTTTCTTTTTTGTATTATCACTACTTATGTATTATTTATAACTATTAACAAGTTCATGTCCGACAGTGGTCGGTCCTAATAATTATATTTTAGATTTAAGATATGAATACTTATTGTTAGTTCATATTTGAAGATACAATAAATAAATACATGCATTAAAAAAAAATTATGATTTGAACGGGCTAAAGTTCGTATCGCTTTTTAAGCCAAATTACATGTGATAATTATTAATGAACAAATAACATCATTATATATATTATTATTATTATATATATATATATATATATATATATATATATATATGTAAATATTTATGTAATTATATTTACATACTTATATAGGCAGAGCTATACAAATATTAGCAAGCCTGGACATATGAATTATTCGAAAGATACATATGCATATTAAGCTGAAGTACAAAATAGGTTTATTTAACAAAAAAAAAACAAAAATTACATATATGTATATACCCAAAAAAAAAATAGAATTTCCCAGCTCTAAAACAGTGTTTTCGATTTTGCTGATTTTAATATCAATCAGAAATGGTCCCATTTCTGGCACACCAGTTTGAAAATGGCTCTTCTGCGTAAAACCGATTTCACGTACAGACTGCCGGATAGACACACAAACGGACATCGCTTATTTACTTCATTATTCATGAGTACCCATAGTATATTTACTTTATGTGTCGCATATTAATACTCTGGAAGGTACACACGGAATGATAAACCATATTCGGTAAAAGGTATGAACTATATGAAATTTTTATGTACAGCGTACTCACTGAGAGGGTACGGCTGTTCAAATATTAACGAGCGCGAGTTAACATCTCTTATTTTAAGATAGTAATAACAAATCCATAAATTCAAATATAACTAAGATAGTAATAAAAGATGATAACAAATCCATAAACTCAAATGTAACTATTCTAAGCTAGAGATAACACAAACATCATAAATACAACTGTTGTAACGATAAGAAACACATTTTTTCTTTTCTAACTTAATACAAATAACTCAAAACATGTTTTACTGATAAAAAAGGTACTAGTAACCTAAACAAAGAAAAACATATTTTGAGTTAGAACAAAGAAACATTAAACATAATTATTATTATAAATAGATATTAAGTAACACTTTGTAAGTTAGTCTTAAGAATATATTTAATAAAGAAACGCACATTTCGGTGCAGAAAATAAGAAAATATATTTTTTTTACTCATTTCCTTAAATAGGAAATTAACTGGGGGCTCAAGCCGGTCTAAACTCTTGACCACAGCCAAATATTATTGACATTCAAGATATTTAAATAAAATTCCACGGCTTTGAAGAAAAGCAAACCAATCTCTGAAAAAGTGAGAAATTACCACGCTGGACCAACGTCCGAAACGGCAGAAAATATTCATTTCCTTACGATCTATGGGAAAAGACAACGACACAATGAATCAAGATATCGCAGCTTTACGAGCACAAATAGAGGTACTCACACAAACTACAGAATACTCAATTGAAGGTAAATACACTGGAGGCGGAACGATCTCCCCACACAATCATTACGCAGGAACAACATAGTGACTTCACACCAAATATAACTGATGCAACTCAGATAAATTTAAAAACATTCGAAGCCATACCGTGCTTCAGTGGGGATAAAAACCAATATATATCCTGGCGGAAAAGGGTATGGACATTCATGGAAAATATCAAACAATTTTCCAACCACCCAAATTACTACACAGCATTCACGATACTGCATTCAAAAATTGTTTGAGAAGCAGCAGACATCCTCATCAACCACAATACCAAGATTAACTTTTATTCTATAATTAACAGGCTTGACTACACCTACGCAGATCAACGACCATTATATGTACTACTCGAGGAAATGAAGAAACATAAACAGGGAAGACAAACACTCTCAGAATTCCACAGCAAAATCAGCAAACCACTGAACCTCGCACTTTCGAAGACAGAGATGTCAGGTGATCAGGGATCTGCATCCATGGCGGAATATGCAAATCAGAAAGCAGTCCGTACATTCATCACAGGACTCAACAGCAAATATACAAGCGGTACATTATATAGCCATCATCCAAAGGACATAGAAACTGCATTTGCAATCGCAAGCACTATATACCATGACAACGCAAATATGCAGTTCGACACACTGGCTACAACACAACAATACAACCAAAAACCAAACTTTGGATCACAACGATACGAAGATAGAAGGAGGTACAATCCCAATGTACAAGCTCAATTTAATCATCAACCACGGCAGGAACCCATGGAAGTGGATAGTTCGCAACAATTTAGACGTTCAACACAATATTCTCCACAGCAGCAATACAACCCATTCAGAAGGGAGCAACAACCAACAAAAAGGGATAGAATGCCTTCATCAAAAAATTATAATCCGAACAAAGTTCAACGAGTAAACCAGACGAGAGATGAAGATATACAATCACTTGTACCACACACCGAAGATACTTATGAAACCGGCAGCGCTTTTTTAGGTGAATAAATGGATTGCCATGTCTGCAGAGGCACTGCCAAACAACAGGTAAATCCGTTAATATATTAATTGACACAGGTGCGACAAACAATTATATTAGTTCTAAGTGCAACATAGGAAAATCTATTCCAATAAAACCAGTTAAGGTAAAAACGCTTCAAGGATACTCTTTAACGAAATCAAACAAAATTATTACACTATTAGGCCATAATTTAGTATTTTTCGAAACTGAAGCCTTAGAAGAGTTCGATATGCTTCTCGGGGAACATGGTCTCAGAGCCATAAAACCAGAAATTAACTTATTTGAGTATAAAATCACGTATAAATTTAAAAGAAAAGAAGAAATTAGCGAACAAAAAGTGAATTACACAGTCAATAATGACAAATATAAAAATTAAATTGAAAATATAATGAGAATAAATGACAAAACCAACAAAATTCTTCCCTTTACAACCACTGTACAAGCTACAATTAGGACAAAATCAGAAGATCCTATTTGGGTGAAACAGTACCCGTATCCAATAGCAGACAATGAATTTATAAATAAAGAAATTCAAACATTATTAGACAACCAAATAATACAACCTAGCAAAAGCCCATACAACTCTCCAGTATGGACCGTTGCGAAAAAAGGCACAGATGAGGAAGGGAAACCAAAAAAACGTATGGTAATAGATTTTCAAAAGCTTAATGCTCAGACTATAGCTGACAGGTACCCTATCCCAGATGTAGCAATGACTATTCAAAATTTAGGTAAAGCAAAAGTCTTTACAACACTAGACTTAGAGTCAGGATTCCACCAAATCTTGATAAAAAAATCAGACAGAGAAAAGACTGCATTCAGTGTGAATGGAGCAAAATACGAATTTCTTAGAATGCCATTCGGCTTAAAGAACGCACCTTCTATATTTCAGCGATGTATAGATTATATTCTGCGTCCATATATTGGAAAGTTCGCTTACATTTATATCGACGACGCGCTTATATATTCTTCTTCGCCTGAAGAACACATGGAGCACATTCGAATAATAATAAACGCATTACACAATGCAAATATGAAAATTCCAGACGAGAAATCACATTTTTTCCAAGACTCAGTAGAATATCTCGGTCACGTAATCAAACACAATAAAATAACTGTAGATCCTAGTAAGATCCAAACAATAAAGGGTTATCCAATACCTAAAAATTTAAAAGAATTAAGGTCATTTTTAGGACTAGCTAGTTATTATAGGAAATTTGTACAAAACTTCGCTTCAATAGTGAAACCTCTTACTACATTCTTACGCGGAGACAATGGCGGTGTAAACAAAAAGCAAAGCACAAAAGTATTAATTAATCTAGATAAACCAGCACTCGAAGCGATAGAGAAAATTAAAGATATCTTACAAGCACAAGTCGAATTATTTCAACCAGATTTCAACAAGCCCTTCGAACTAACGACTGATGCAAACAACTTTGCAATAGGAGCTGTACTTTCTCAGAATAAGAAACCTATTTCATTTATATCTAGAACCCTTAACCAAACCGAACAAAACTATAGCACAAACGAAAAAGAGCTTCTTGCGATCGTTTGGTCACTTCAAAAATTAAGAAATTACCTTTACGGTATAGCAGACTTAACCATTTACACGGACCACCAGTCACTTATTTTTTCTATAATCAGTTCTCGTGGTACCTTCATAGCGAACAGTCGATTAGCGGAGTTTTTTCTTACATACAAACAAACAAAAAATTATACAAAAAATTATTCGTAGTACATATTATTCGTAATAGGTACATACTGACTTTAATAAATAAGCTTTATTGCTTTGATAATATTTTTTACATAGTGGAAATAACAAAAACAAAAAAAAACCGAAAACAAAAAAAACACAAACAGTGACATTGAGGAATACTCTATAGGAGTAACTCAAAAACAAATAAACAATCACAAATTACAAAAACAAAAAAACTGTAAGCAAAAAAACACAAAAAAAGCCCTTGAGGAATACTCTATATGAGTGCCTCAAATACAAAAAATTATGAAGTGAGTTCTAACGGCAGAAACCCCTATTTTACTGTGAGTTCTGAAGCTCTTAATGAAAAAAATAAAAATAATAAATCTAATGAAAGTGTTTTTTAACGGCAAAACCAATTTTTCGTCAGCGATCAACTTCGCTTTGTCCAATGCCAAATAGTGATTCATTAACATTACAGTTGCCTAGTACTTCTTCATATAAGTCAGTAATATCATCCCCTTCAGGCTCGTATTCGTCACTTAACAAAGTTATTACTACAGATAACAGTATTTCAAAACCCAAGGTGCAAGTCGGTATGGACAGATATATAACCGTGGTAAAGCGTGGGCGAAGCCCGAATTCTTCAAAAATTTCATCCGCTCCAAAGATGTCTAGAGATAACAGCGCATCCTCAACTAATCGCCAAAACCGTTTTAAAATTTTGCAAGATGAGAACGACAAACCCGATGTATCCTCGAATAAAACATCCAAGCCGCCACCAATCTACTTGAGAGAGAAAAATTCAAATGCCCTTATTAAAAAATTAATTTCGGTCATTGGTGAAAATAAATTCCACATTGTCCCAATAAAACGTGGCAACATCGATGAAACGAAAATTCAAATTTATGATGAAAATCGTACTGAAGGGCATAGATTCTTATGTTGTCCCTGAAGAAATAAAAGATGCACTTGTCCTCCAGGGATTTAAGGTAAAGAATGTATCAAACATATTTAACAAAGAAAAAGTACCCCAACCCCTATTTCGTGTTGAACTGGAGCCAAATGATATACAGTTGAAAAAAACGAGACTCATCCTATTTATAGCCTTAAATACCTCTTATACAGAAAAATCACAGTTGAAGAGCCACATAAGCGTGCAGGTCCCGTGCAGTGTCATAATTGCCAAGAATATGGCCATACAAAAGCTTACTGCAATTTACCTACAGTGTGTGTTATCTGCGGTGAATTGCACGGTACTGCAAGTTGTACCAAACCAAAAGATCAAGCGGAAAAAAAATGCAGTAATTGTGGAGGTAATCACACCGCTAACTACAGAGGATGTCCTGTGTACTCTTTCGTCAAGCAGGCTATGGTGCAAAAACCTAAATTAGCTCCAGCTCAACCATTAAACGCGTACTCCGCCACTTTTGCTCCAGTGAGCCAACCAGTTACTTCACGTGTATCGTATGCCGATGCTGCTAAGGCTAGTTCTATTCCCACACCAAATGTTTCACCGCCAAATAATTCAACGAATGCAAATTCAAGCTTTAACTTTAGTCGCTTTGAAGCTACTATTGAGAATCTGGTGCTAACTATAAACAACTTTACAACAAATATGACTACCATGATGCAAGAAATGTTGAGAATGCAGAATACTCTGCTTCAAGCATTAATTAACAAGCCATGAACACGTTAAAAATATGTTTCTGGAACGCAAACGGCATTGGCCGTTTCATCAAAAAATTATAATCCGAACAAAGTTCAACGAGTAAACCAGACGAGAGATGAAGATATACAATCACTTGTACCACACACCGAAGATACTTATGAAACCGGCAGCGCTTTTTTAGGTGAATAAATGGATTGCCATGTCTGCAGAGGCACTACCAAACAACAGGTAAATCCGTTAATATATTAATTGACACAGGTGCGACAAACAATTATATTAGTTCTAAGTGCAACATAGGAAAATCTATTCCAATAAAACCAGTTAAGGTAAAAACGCTTCAAGGATACTCTTTAACGAAAGCAAACAAAATTATTACACTATTAGGCCATAATTTAGTATTTTTCGAAACTGAAGCCTTAGAAGAGTTCGATATGCTTCTCGGGGAACATGGTCTCAGAGCCATAAAACCAGAAATTAACTTATTTGAGTATAAAATCACGTATAAATTTAAAAGAAAAGAAGAAATTAGCGAACAAAAAGTGAATTACACAGTCAATAATGACAAATATAAAAATTAAATTGAAAATATAATGAGAATAAATGACAAAACCAACAAAATTCTGCCCTTTACAACCACTGTACAAGCTACAATTAGGACAAAATCAGAAGATCCTATTTGGGTGAAACAGTACCCGTATCCAATAGCAGACAATGAATTTATAAATAAAGAAATTCAAACATTATTAGACAACCAAATAATACAACCTAGCAAAAGCCCATACAACTCTCCAGTATGGACCGTTGCGAAAAAAGGCACAGATGAGGAAGGGAAACCAAAAAAACGTATGGTAATAGATTTTCAAAAGCTTAATGCTCAGACTATAGCTGACAGGTACCCTATCCCAGATGTAGCAATGACTATTCAAAATTTAGGTAAAGCAAAAGTCTTTACAACACTAGACTTAGAGTCAGGATTCCACCAAATCTTGATAAAAAAATCAGACAGAGAAAAGACTGCATTCAGTGTGAATGGAGCAAAATACGAATTTCTTAGAATGCCATTCGGCTTAAAGAACGCACCTTCTATATTTCAGCGATGTATAGATTATATTCTGCGTCCATATATTGGTAAGTTCGCTTACATTTATATCGACGACGCGCTTATATATTCTTCTTCGCCTGAAGAACACATGGAGCACATTCGAATAATAATAAACGCATTACACAATGCAAATATGAAAATTCCAGACGAGAAATCACATTTTTTCCAAGACTCAGTAGAATATCTCGGTCACGTAATCAAACACAATAAAATAACTGTAGATCCTAGTAAGATCCAAACAATAAAGGGTTATCCAATACCTAAAAATTTAAAAGAATTAAGGTCATTTTTAGGACTAGCTAGTTATTATAGGAAATTTGTACAAAACTTCGCTTCAATAGTGAAACCTCTTACTACATTCTTACGCGGAGACAATGGCGGTGTAAACAAAAAGCAAAGCACAAAAGTATTAATTAATCTAGATAAACCAGCACTCGAAGCGATAGAGAAAATTAAAGATATCTTACAAGCACAAGTCGAATTATTTCAACCAGATTTCAACAAGCCCTTCGAACTAACGACTGATGCAAACAACTTTGCAATAGGAGCTGTACTTTCTCAGAATAAGAAACCTATTTCATTTATATCTAGAACCCTTAACCAAACCGAACAAAACTATAGCACAAACGAAAAAGAGCTTCTTGCGATCGTTTGGTCACTTCAAAAATTAAGAAATTACCTTTACGGTATAGCAGACTTAACCATTTACACGGACCACCAGTCACTTATTTTTTCTATAATCAGTTCTCGTGGTACCTTCATAGCGAACAGTCGATTAGCGGAGTTTTTTCTTACATACAAACAAACAAAAAATTATACAAAAAATTATTCGTAGTACATATTATTCGTAATAGGTACATACTGACTTTAATAAATAAGCTTTATTGCTTTGATAATATTTTTTACATAGTGGAAATAACAAAAACAAAAAAAAACCGAAAACAAAAAAAACACAAACAGTGACATTGAGGAATACTCTATAGGAGTAACTCAAAAACAAATAAACAATCACAAATTACAAAAACAAAAAAACTGTAAGCAAAAAAACACAAAAAAGCCCTTGAGGAATACTCTATATGAGTGCCTCAAATACAAAAAATTATGAAGTGAGTTCTAACGGCAGAAACCCCTATTTTACTGTGAGTTCTGAAGCTCTTAATGAAAAAAATAAAAATAATAACTCTAATGAAAGTGTTTTTTACGGCAAAACCAATTTTTCGTCAACGATCAACTTCGCTTTGTCCAATGCCAAATAGTGATTCATTAACATTACTTATTAACAGTACTTCTTCATATAAGTCAGTAATATCATCCCCTTCAGGCTCGTATTCGTCACTTAACAAAGTTATTACTACAGATAACAGTATTTCAAAACCCAAGGTGCAAGTCGGTATGGACAGATATATAACCGTGGTAAAGCGTGGGCGAAGCCCGAATTCTTCAAAAATTTCATCCGCTCCAAAGATGTCTAGAGATAACAGCGCATCCTCAACTAATCGCCAAAACCGTTTTAAAATTTTGCAAGATGAGAACGACAAACCCGATGTATCCTCGAATAAAACATCCAAGCCGCCACCAATCTACTTGAGAGAGAAAAATTCAAATGCCCTTATTAAAAAATTAATTTCGGTCATTGGTGAAAATATATTCCACATTGTCCCAATAAAACGTGGCAACATCGATGAAACGAAAATTCAAATTTATGATGAAAATCGTACTGAAGGGCATAGATTCTTATGTTGTCCCTGAAGAAATAAAAGATGCACTTGTCCTCCAGGGATTTAAGGTAAAGAATGTATCAAACATATTTAACAAAGAAAAAGTACCCCAACCCCTATTTCGTGTTGAACTGGAGCCAAATGATATACAGTTGAAAAAAACGAGACTCATCCTATTTATAGCCTTAAATACCTCTTATACAGAAAAATCACAGTTGAAGAGCCACATAAGCGTGCAGGTCCCGTGCAGTGTCATAATTGCCAAGAATATGGCCATACAAAAGCTTACTGCAATTTACCTACAGTGTGTGTTATCTGCGGTGAATTGCACGGTACTGCAAGTTGTACCAAACCAAAAGATCAAGCGGAAAAAAAATGCAGTAATTGTGGAGGTAATCACACCGCTAACTACAGAGGATGTCCTGTGTACTCTTTCGTCAAGCAGGCTATGGTGCAAAAACCTAAATTAGCTCCAGCTCAACCATTAAACGCGTACTCCGCCACTTTTGCTCCAGTGAGCCAACCAGTTACTTCACGTGTATCGTATGCCGATGCTGCTAAGGCTAGTTCTATTCCCACACCAAATGTTTCACCGCCAAATAATTCAACGAATGCAAATTCAAGCTTTAACTTTAGTCGCTTTGAAGCTACTATTGAGAATCTGGTGCTAACTATAAACAACTTTACAACAAATATGACTACCATGATGCAAGAAATGTTGAGAAAGCAGAATACTCTGCTTCAAGCATTAATTAACAAGCCATGAACACGTTAAAAATATGTTTCTGGAACGCAAACGGCATTGGCCAACATAAAAATGAACTTGAGCACTTCCTTACGGAAAAAAATATTGATATAATGTTGGTCTCTGAGACTCATTTGACTTCTAGAAGCCTCTTTAAAATGAATGGCTACACTTTATATGACACAAAGGACCCTAGAGGGAGAGCATGCGGTGGATCAGCAATTCTAATAAAGTCAAGACTCAAGCACTATATTCTTGACAACATTTGTGAAGAACATCTACAAGCAACAAATATCTGCATTGAACATTTTTGTACAAATTTCGTGATATCTTCAATTTACTCTCCTCCCAGATTTTCAATCACTGAGGACCAATACGAGAAGTTCTACAAATCTCTTGGACCTTGTTTCGTTGCAGCTGGCGACTACAATGCTAAGCATACGTTCTGGGGTTCGCGTCTTATTACGCCTAGAGGTAGGGCGTTGTTCAACACAATTTCAAAAATGGGTTTGGATGTTATTTCAAGTGGGGAGCCTACTTACTGGCCTACTGACGTGAGAAAAATTCCGGATGTTATAGATTTCGGCGTCATAAGAAGTATTTCTAGGGAAATAATTCACGTTGAAGCTTCCCTAGATCTGTCGTCTGATCACTCTCCCACGATCGTTACAATCTGTAGTCCACTGAGAAGCGCTTTACCTCACCCATATGTCAAGATGATAAACCGTGTTAATTGGCTGGGATTCAAAAAATATCTTAGTAGTCATTGCACGGAAAATATTACGCTAAGAACACCCAATGATATTGAATCGAACATTGCAAATCTTAACGAGAATATTAAACAAGCTTCTGAAAATGCCACTACCTCCCATCCCTATACTGGGTTCAATAAAATTTATTCTACAGACGTTGAACATCTCGTACGTGAAAAAAGAAGAGCTAGAAGGGAATGGCAACAGCACAGATCACCTCAACACAAAATCAGATTTAAAGAGTGCACTAAACGACTCCAAGAGTTGCTTGCATCTGAAAAAACTGCATCTTTCAAAAATTATCTGGAAGGCCTTGATGTCACACCAGCATCTAATTACTCTTTGTGGCGCGCTGCTAAAAAGCTTAAAACACCCGTTGAGTTTAAGCCACCTCTGCGCACATCTACCGGAGGTTGGGCAAGAAGCGATACTGAAAAAGGTAACATATTTGCTGAGCATTTAAAATCCGTATTTACACCAAATACATGTACCGGTGTTGCTGATTTACCGAGTGTAGTTGCTCTACCCCCACGACCCTTAAAATTTACGATGTGTGATGTACAAAAACTAATTGCCGATTTCAACCCGAAAAAAGCTCCCGGTATGGATGGAATTAGTAACCAGATGCTGATTAAGTTACCTCGTACTGCAATTAGAATCCTGTTATTCATTTTTAATGCCATTTTACGACTGGAGTATTATCCAGACTGCTGGAAGCTTGCCAAGGTTAAAATGATTCCAAAGCCAGGTAAAGATCTTTCCAAGGCTGAGTCATATAGGCCAATAAGTTTACTGTCAACAAAGTCAAAGCTTTTTGAAAAGCTACTCATGACAAAATTGTCTTCAATTTTAACTGATAATGGGTGCATCCCGGACCATCAATTTGGTTTTAGAAGCCAGCATAGCACCATTAAGCAAACGCATAGATTGGTTCAATTTATCAGAAAAACATTTGAGGAAAAGAAGTATTGTTCTGCCGTGTTTATTGATGTTTCTCAGACATTTGATAAAGTGTGGCATGAAGGCCTGATTTTGAAATTGAAGACATTTTTACCAATAAACATTCTAAATCTTTTGGAAAGTTACATTGTTGCACGAAAATTTACAGTTGTGGAAGGACACTTTATGAGTATGCCTGAAACTATCTCATCCGGTGTGCCATTTTTATATTTGATTTATACTTGTGATATGCCTGTGAGCAGTAGTATCCACACTTCTACATTTGCCGACGATACCGCCTGCCTTAGTATGCACGAAAACCCTGATGAGGCATCCCGAAAACTCCAGGAACACATTAGCCAGATGGAACTATGGTTAAACTTATGGAGAATTAAGGTAAATGAACAAAAGTGTGTCCATATAACATTTACCTTACGAAGAGATACTTGTTCCCCCATTCGGATTAATAATCAAGTTGTTCCTCAACATTCACATGTGAAATATCTTGGTATACACCTCGATCGACGGCTTACATGGAAACATCACATTGACTATAAGTTAACTCAAATGAAACTAAAATTAACTGAGGTACATTGGCTGATTGGCAGAAATTCAACACTCAGCCTGGACTGCAAACTTTTAATATACAAGTCGCTTTTAAAGCCAATATGGTGTTACGGTATCCAGTTATGGGGCACTGCTTCAGCTTCCAATGTAGAGAGAATTCAACGAAGACAAAACAAAATTTTAAGGTTAATAACATCTGCTCCATGGTACATTAAGAATTCAAATATACATCGTGATTTAAATATGCCACTAGTGACTGAAGAAATTGCAAAATACGCAGGCAAATATCTAACTAAACTCGTGTCACATCCTAATCCGCTTGCTCGTAACATCTTGAACTTTACTGGACACATCCGTTTAAAAAAGAGAGATACAAGGGCTCTAATACTAAACAATCCGAATGAAGTTGCTTGAAAAAAATTTTTTTTTTGCTTATCACCACTTATGTATTATTTACAACTATCACTTAGTTATGTCTGGCATTGGTCGGGCCTATTAATTATATGTTAGATTTAAGATTTGAATACTTATTGTTAGTTCATATATGAAGATACAATAAATAAAAAAACATGCATTAAAAAAAAAAATATCTGATAAAAATCCCAACACAAAATTGAAACGATGGAAAAATTTCATCGAAGAATATGGCGCTAAATTAGTATATAAACCAGGAAATCAAAACGTCGTCGCTGACGCATTGTCACGTCAACAGATTAATAATACTTCGAGTTGTTCACAACATTCAGCACAAAGTTCGCCAATCGAAAAATTGAAACGCGTGAAACAACCATTAAATGCATTTAAGAATCAAATAATTATTCACTATAACACAGATAACTTAGTGCAAATATCTTCGCAAAATATTTTCTCATATGCACGACACACACTTTTCTATTCAAGCAAGGACGAATTATTAGACAGATTAAAACAAATAATAAACCCAAAAGTAACAAATGCTATAAAAATAGAGGAAGAAACTCTATTCCACGTCGAAGATAATATCATTTCTTCTTTTCCAAATGTAAAAATTGTAGTAGCTCAGAAAATGACAGAAGATATAGAAAACATAGATAGACAAAAAGAAATCGTAGTACTAGCACATAGACGAGCACACAGAAATTACAAAAATAACGCTCAAGAAATACAGACAACGTATTTTTGGCCAACCATGTGTAAAAAAGAAGCATAAAACTGTGAAATCTGTCTTACAAACAAATACGAAAGAAGACCAAATAAACAACCAATTGGAGCGACACCGATTCCAAATCACGTGGGAGAACACATACACTTAGATTAATTTTATATGAACGGAAACACATACATCACCACAACTGATAAGTACTCAAAATATTGCTATATACGAGAAATTCCAAATAAGAAAAACATACACAAATACATCGAAGAAATACTATCGCAAATCTATCCAAATGCTAGATTCATAATGACTGACAACGAAGCAGCATTATCAAGTATATGCGTAAAACAGGTTTATGAAAAACTACATATTGAGCATACACTAACGCCAACATACCGTTCAACAACAAACGGTCAAGTGGAACGCACTCATAGCACGCTGATCGAACTCACTAGAGTCCTAGCTCAAGAACACAATTCTTCACCAGGAGACGAAATCTTTAATGCCGTTCGACAATACAACAAAACAATACACTCAGTCATTGGAGAGAAACCCGAGAACGTGTTTTTTAACCGGGGAGCACATCCTGATATTAAAGAAAAAATTGAAATAAACCAACAAAAAATACTTCTATATCACAACAAAAAGCGTAAGAACATCACATACCAAGCAGGGGACGCTATATACTCCAAAACTCACCGACGCAATAAAAACGTAAGGAAATACTCAAAACACATTGTAAAGGAAGATAAAGGTAACACAATAATTACAAACAAAAATATTGTTATACATAAGGATAATATACGAGTACAAACATGCAAAGAATAATAATAGTATTATATATATCCGTCGCATTCGGTAACAGACTAATAGACTTAAAAGACAAAAAATATATAATGATAGAGACTGACCCTGTATACGTTTTTCAGGACACAGCGTTCTTATACCATATGACAAACCTTTCTAGAATCTTGGCACCCTACGAAAATATAGTACGATTTGCATATAATTTAGAACAAAACTCTGCAGAATATTTGTTTATAGCTAAAATAGAAAATCTGAAGTCACAACTACTTCCTAGAATCTCCAGAACTAAACGTTCACTTAATTTTCTAGGATCAGCCCTCAAACTTATTACAGGAACACCTGACCACGATGACCTAATCGAAATCAAGACAGGATTGAATATGCTAATAGAAAATAATAATAAACAAAAGAAAATAAACTCTGAATTTGAAAAAATATTAGAAAGAATTAGCCCCGAATCTATTTCAGAACATTTAATACTTACTTATACAACGAACTACATTCTATCGCTACAGTGATTAATTTCGCAAAAAACGGAAACTTTTATTCCGGAACTTTAAATTTAAAAGATATTCAACAAATAGTGTCTAATGAAGCGTTAGATCTACCTATAATAAATATATTAGAATATGCCGATATTAATGTTTTTTATTTTCATCACACAATTGTAAACACCTATAAATACCCATTATTAAAAACGAAATGTAAGCTATTTAATTTGTATTCACTAGCATTTAAGCACGGAAAACTATTACTAGACTCTCGAATAGCAAAATGCAATAATAAATTTACAAGTATCGAAAAATTTAAAAATTATCTAGGAAACTTTATATACAGAATTAAGAAACCGGACAACTGTACTATTAATGTATTAGAAAACAGGCCAGCCAAAAGCGAAATGATACATGAAAATAACGCACCGCTACAAGTACTCGAAAGTGGAAACATCATTACAGATTACGAACACACCTGGAATAACGTAAAAATAAATGGACCTAAACTAATACAATTCAAGTACTCAACAAATCTAGATGGAAAACAATACTACAACCACCAACAAGCACTCAAAGATGCAATACATAACCAACACGACGAACAATTACAAATAATGCGCATCTTAGAATCTAATGCTAATTACAAATTTAACAATATCCAAGAAATATCAACCTTCCTCATACCCATCGAAGAACATCCAGTCAAATACACATTTTATTTCATATTGGGACTATGTAAATTAGCATTACTAACTTATGGTATGATTAAATTCTGCGAATGCTACAGGATAAAGGAAATAGAAAAACAAAGGAAAAAAATCGACGAATTATATGAAATAGAACTTCTCAAACTCCGACAGAGACAATATACAGGTTAAAACGAGGACGTTTTTTTAAGAAGGAGGAGAGTTAACATCTCTTATTTTAAGATAGTAATGACAAATCCATAAATTCAAATATAACTAAGATAGTAATAAAAGATGATAACAAATCCATAAACTCAAATGTAACTATTCTAAGCTAGAGATAAGACAAACATCACAAATACAACTATTGTAACGATAAGAAACACATTTTTTCTTTTCTAACTTAATACAAATAACTCAAAACATGTTTCACTGATAAAAAAGGTACTAGTAACCTAAACAAAGAAAAACATATTTTGAGTTAGAACAAAGAAACATTAAACATAATTATTATTATAAATAGATATTGAGTAACACTTTGTAAGTTAGTCTTAAGAATATATTTTATTTATTTAATACATTTATTTATTTATTGTATCTTCAATTATGAACTAACAATAAGTATTCAAATCTAAAATATAAGTATTAGGCCCGACCACTGTCGGACATAAACTTAGTGATAGTTATAAATAATACATAAGTAGTGATAATAAAAAAAAAAAGAGAAAAAAAAATATTTTCAAGAAATCCCATCTGGAGTGTTGAGTAGAAGAGCCCTTGTGCCCTTCTTTTTCAAGCGAATGTGGCCAGTAAAATTCAAGATGTTACGAGCAAGCGGATTAGGATGTGACTCGAGTTTTGTTAAATATTTGCCTGCGTATTTTGCTATTTCTTCAATCACTAGTGACATATTCAAATCACGATGTATATTTGAGTTTTTTATGTACCATGGAGCCGATGTTATCAAACGTAAAATTTTGTTTTGCCTTCGCTGGATTCTCTCGACGTTAGAAGCTGAAGCAGTGCCCCATAACTGAATTCCGTAGCACCATATTGGCTTCAAGAGCGACTTGTATAATAAAAGTTTACAGTCTAGGCTGAGTGTTGAGTTTCTACCAATCAGCCAATATATCTGAGTTAGTTTAAGTTTCATTTGTATTAGCTTTGAGTCAATATGGTGTTTCCATGTAAGTCGTCGATCAAGGTGTATACCAAGGTATTTTACATGTGAATGCTGAGGAACAACTTGATTGTTGATTCGAATTGGGGAACAAGTATCTCTTCGCAGGGTAAATGTTACCTGAACACACTTTTGCTCGTTTACCTTAATTCTCCATAATTTTAACCATAGTTCCAGTTGTGTAATATGTTCTTGTAGATATCGGGAAGCCTCGTGAGGGTTTTCGTGCATACTTATGCAGCCTGTATCATCGGCAAACGTAGATGTATGGATATTACTGCTCAAAGGCATATCACAAGTATAAATTAAATACAAAACTGGCCCCAGTAAGCTCCCCTGTGGCACACCGGATGATATAGATTCGGGCACACTCATGAGTTCTCCTTCCACAATCGTGAACTTCCGGGTAGTAACGTAACTTTCTAATAAATTCACCAAATTTATTGGTAGATATGACACTTTATCAAATGCCTGCGAAACGTCAATAAACAGTGCAGAACAGTACTTCTTTTCTTCAAATGTTCTTCTTATACATTGAACCAATCTATGCGATTGTTCAATGGTGCTATGCTGACTTCTAAAACCAAACTGATGGTCTGGGATACACCCACTACCAATTATAATTGGGGACATTTTTGACATGAGCAGTTTTTCGAAAAGTTTTGACATTGTTGATAGCAGACTTATTGGCCTGTATGATTCTGCCTTGGAAAGATCTTTGCCCGGCTTTGGAATCATTTTAACTTTGGCAAGCTTCCAGCTGTGGGGATAATACTCTAGTCGTAAAATGGCATTAAAAATTAATACCATGATTCTAATTGCAATACGAGGCAATTTTATTACCATTTGGTTACTAATTCCATCAACACCCGGTGCTTTCTTCGGGTTGAGTTCAGCAATTAGATTTTGTACATCACACATTTTAAATTTTATGGGTCGAGGGGGTAGCGCAACTACACTCGGGAAATCAACAACACCAGTACATGTGTTTGGGGTAAATACGGATTTTAAATGCTTTGCAAACAAGTTACCTTTTTCAATATCACTCCTGGCCCAAACTCCGGTAGAAGTGCGCAGAGGTGGCTTAAACTCAACGGGTGTTTTAATTCTTTTCGCAGCGCGCCACAAAAAATAATTAGATGCTGGTGTGACATCGAGATTTTCCAGATAGTTTTTAAGAGATACAGTTTTTTCATATGCAAGCAGTTCTTGGAGTCTTTTAGTGCACTCTTGTAATCTAATTTTATTTTGGGGTGATCTGTGCTGTTGCCATTCTCTTCTAGCTCTTCTTTTTGCACATACGAGAAGTTCAATATCTGTAGAATATATTCTGTTAAACCCACTCTGCGAATGGGAGGAAGTGGCATGTTCAGCTGCCTGCTTAATGTTTTCGTCAAGATTAGCAATATTAGATTCAATATCGTCATGAGTTCTTAGCTTAATGTTTTCAGTGCAATGACTACTAAGATATTTTTTGAATCGCAGCTGACCATTTTCACATATGGGTGAGGTAGAGCACTTCTCAGTGGGCTACAAATTGTAACGATCGTGGGAGAGTGATCGGACGATAGATCTAGGGAAGCTTCGACGTGAATTAATTCCCTAGAAATATTTTTCATGACGCCAAAATCTATAATATCCGGAATTTTATGTATGTCAGTAGGCCAGTAAGTGGGCTCCCCACTCGAAATGACGTCCAAGCCCATTTTTGAAATTGTGTTGAACAACGCTCGTCCTCTAGGTGTGATAAGACGCGAACCCCAGAAAGTATGTTTTGCATTATAGTCGCCAGCTGCTACGAAACAAGGCCCAAGAGATTTGTAGAAATCCACGTATTGATCCTCAGTAATTGCGAATCTAGGAGGGGAATTGATGATATGACAAAATCTGTGCAAAAATTTTCGATACAAATATTCGTTGCTTGTAGATGTTCTTCACAAATGTTGTCAAGAATATAATGCTTGAGACTTGACTTTATTAAAACTGCTGATCCCCCTCAAGCTCTTCCTCTTGGGTCCTTTGAATCATATAAAATGTAGCCATTAATTTTGAATAGGCTTCTTGAAGTCAAATGAGTCTCAGAAACCAACATTATATCAATATTTTTTTCCGTGAGGAAGTGCTCAAGTTCATTTTTATGTTGGCGAATGCCGTTTGCGTTCCAGAAACGCAAAGAATATATTTAATAAAGAAACGCACATTTCGGTGCAGAAAAAAAGAAAATATATTTTTTTTTACTCATTTCCTTAAATAGGAAATTAACTCGCGTGACAATAAAAACGACGTCGTACAAGCTTGCGTACAAGTTAATATATTAAAACATTATGGGTCTTATGCAAAAAAACTTAACAAAGCTTTGCAAAGCAATGTTAAGTAAAGTTATATTCTAAAAAAATTATTATATCAAATTTCTAAAGTAGATCGCCACGTTTGTTAAGACTACTTTAAGTTGATATTTTCAAAATGTGTATGTTGTACCTCAAATATTTTTGTTAATATAACAGATATTGATTCATGTTACATTTGAAAATTAAGCTAGAAGTGTTAGCTCTTAGCTTAGATTTATTATTTCTGTCATGTAATGGAAACCCTCATCAAATTATCCAACCGATTCAAAATACATCGTAAAATCCATAAAAAAATAACAAAATAAATACAATTGTACAAAAATGTTTTAGTGATGTCAATCAAAATCAATCGTCAAATTGATGTCAAATCAATCGTTCGAATAAAATAAATTGAGATAATTTTTCTATGTTCATCATATTTTTCACTTTTACTTCATAGAAATGTTTATCTGTTTTCCTACAATGTCAGAAGCTCATATTGTTTAAATTAGGTTGCTTTATATCAAGAAAATTAAAATTTATTCAATAACATAAAAAATATTTGAATACCCGAATGAAATTTTATTCAATTTTGTACATCATATGCTGTGAAGTGGTTGTTGAACACGGTGGTGTTACCAGTATTTATTATTAAATAACAAAGTAATTAAAGTTGCGTTTTGCATACAATGTCTTAACAAAGAAATGTTAGCCTTAAAGTGCTTGTCAACTAGTATGAACTTTAAAGCTATAGTAAAATATTTTTTTTCATAAGGAGGTATATTAATAAAACCGTAAGTAAAAAAGTACATCCTCATTCAGTAGAAGTATCAAAAAGTGGCTAAAATTAGAAAAAGTATCAAATTTGGGTGCATTTTGTTAAAGTAGCACAGTAGTATCCAACCAGTCGAAAAAGTGGCAAATTGCTACTTTAGTAGCACCAACGGTAACGCTGGTCGTAAGTGACGGGTAGCAGACAAAGGTGTCACGTGAATACTTGCGCAGCCAGCTAAGAGACGTGCGTAAACAAGAGCAAGGAAGGCGCATTGGTAACCAGTTGTGAATATTTGTGTATAATTAAGTATTTTAAGTTGTATTAGTTATTTAAGGTCTTTATTAAGGTTTTTTTAAGTGTATTTGTAAATAAAACTTGTATCATTCTTAATCCTAATTATTACACTGAGTCTTGTATTTATTTGCAAATCTTCGGGTCCACGGAAAAGCGTTTTTAAACAGAGAAAAACGTAACAATATGTATATACTAATGGGTTGCATTTGTATACTTGGTATAGCCAAAACAAATATACCATGGTATGCATCATATAATTGTAGTGTGAGCGACAGAACTGGTATAAGAGTTATTGTGAGTGCGTTCTTTTCCAAATTACAATACAATTAAAAACAAATAACAACTGCTTATTGTATTGCTGCTGAGGAACTGTTTGTATCTATTTTTGCTCAAAAATACTAGTAACACATATATATGAAAAAAGCACTGTAAAACAAATACATGATAGCAGATGTTCGTGCTCACGTTCGCAAAGTTTTTTGCGGCGCAGCCAAGGCACACATTAGTATTGTGTGTGATTTGGTTTTTGTATTTGCGCCTAATGGGTCTAATTATTCATTCCGTTCCGCGATTTTTGTTGCTGAAGCAAAATTTGCAATCATTCATTCCGTTGCTGCGGTATTTTTCCGCAGTTGCGGTATTTTTCCGCAGTTGCGGTATTTTTCCGCAGTTGCGGTATTACCAGATTATTGATTCCGCTATATGGAAATTTTTCTCTATATTGCTTACGCTCAAATTTTATGACGGAAAGCGTACGGAAAGAACAAAATGGCATGTAAAATATCCAAATGTGGAAAATTAAAGCTTATTTTAATTTGTTTGTTTTATTTTTATAACAATATAAAAAAAGAAATTGTTAGTTTAATTTAACTTATATTAAAATTTATTTATTCCAACTTACTCTATGATCAATTTGTAACTCTTCTTTCTATATTTTGTTGTTTTTACGTTTCAAAAATACTGACATACATATGTATGTATGTATTTACATATGCTTGTATGGATGAATCCCAGCATACCATTATCGGAGCGCTCTTATATATGAGCTCATATATGAGCGATTTTATGAGCTTCTGTGAGTGTTTCCTGCGTGCATATTTCTGAGCTCATAAACGATCGATTTTATGACTTTCTATGAGTGTTTCTTGAGTGTAAATTTCGGAGCTCATAAACGGTAAATTTTATGAGTGTTTTATGCTTGGTTTCTGCGCGCATATTTCTGAGCTCATAAACGATAAATTTTATGTGATTTTTATGAGTAATTTCTGCACGCTGCCAGATAACGGTAAATTCCAGCTAAGCAGAAGAAAGAAGTTACACAAATTGATTCATTAGTGAATATTTTTGGAAGCGTAAAGACAAAATTGTGAGTTATTTTATAATAAATATAAAAATAATACATAATTAAAATAATGAAAATAGCAAGCTTAAAAGAAAGCAAATTAATAATAAGTGAACTTCGTTCAAATTAATTAAGAAAAGAAAATCCAGCATGTAATATTAAAAATAAAAAGAGTCATAAAATACTCTTTTATGGATAAAATTTAGAGCTCTTTCATGAGTGACCAGTTTATTGGAAAAAGCCACTCAAATATGAGCGTTTTATGACTGTTTATGATTATTTTATGATCTTATTTTGAGCGTCAGCGCTCCGACAAAAGAGTCTTTATGAGCTCATTTAGAGCGCATATGGTAAGCAGGGAAACTACTCTTTTATGCATAAAATTTAGAGCTCTTTCATGAGTGACCACTTTAGTGGAAAAAGCCACTCAAATATGAGCGTTTTATGACTGTTTATGATTATTTTATGAACTCATTATGAGCGTCAGCGTTCCAACAAAAGAGTCTTTATGAGCTCATTTAGAACGCATATAGTATGCTGGGATGCATGATACAATAATACAGGTAGCAGCGAATCTACAACAAATGTACATCAAATAAAACAACAGTGATTTTTATTGCTGTTTTGTGATGACAACTGTTAAAAAACAAGATACATATATTGCGTTTTCTCTTGGCTTTGCAAAGCTTGTTAGTATTAGTACAGCTTTAACAGGCACTGTGCGTGTGTGTTGGTAAAACATAAACGACATTTGGCAGATCACATCACGATAAAAGCAAAACAGCTGGTGCTTCGCGGTTACTTGTATTATTGCATCATGGATGTATGTATGTAAGTATATCGATAGTGCTTTCCGTGCTGAATCAATAATACTACCCAATGTGTTTCATTTAAAATTTACTCACATCCATATGTATGTATGTATGTGAAATTTTACTTTTATTCATTCATTCGTCAGTCACGTAAAATTTTTCTCAGCACACCATAATGTACAGGGTGGCCCAGAAAGACCGAAGTGGTGTGAATTCCTTATAACTTTTTATTTAAGACATATTTTTTTAATTTTTTTTTTTTTAAATACAGTAAATTTATAGGGAATATTTTTAGATTAGTTATTAAAAATTGTATCCCGCAAGTGGTGGCCATTTTCTGCTTCGCACAAATGTGCTCTTTCCATTTCCATTATTCATAACTTATTTATGAGTGACGAAGCCCATTTCCAATTAAATGGGTTTGTTAACAAGCAAAACTTTAGGATATGGGCTAAGGAAAACCCGAGAGTACTTCATCAACGACAATTACACCCAGTTAAGTGTACTGTTTGGTGCGGTGTTTCTTCAGAAAGGATCATTGGTCCATATTTTTTGGAAAATGAAAGAGATGTCGCCATTTCCATCAATGGTGATCGATATCGGGCCATGTTGGAAAATTTTGTAAGGCCAGCCGTGGAATACCATCCGCAAATATGGTTCCAACAGGATGGAGCCATAGCGCACACTCCGAGGGCCACAATGGCTATTTTACGCGACATCTTTGGGGAAAGAATAAATTCGCGTAGAAGCAATTTTAATTGGCCTCCGCGTTCCCCGGATTTAACCGCTCCAGACTGTTTCCTTTGGAGTTATTTAAAAGGGAAAGTTTATGTTAATAAGCCTAGGACTATTGAGGAATTAAAAACCAATATTCCAGACGAAATTAACATCATAACACCGGAAGTTTTGCGAAAGGTCATGGAAAATGTGTTGAAAAGAGATCATTTGTGCGAAGCAGAAAATGGCCTCCACTTGCGGGATATCATTTTTAACAACTAATCTAAAAATATTCCCTATAAATTTACTGTATTTAAAAAACAAAAAATTAAAAAAATATATCTTAAATAAAAAGTTATAAGGAATTTACACCACTTCGGTCTTTCTGGGCCACCCTGTACTTATGGTAGAAGCAGTTTTATGTATCTTATTTGTTTAAAAAACACATACAAACAAATGTATTGTTCTCAGTTGCTCTTTGACCAACCATACAATAATTGCTTTAAAAATCAACATTAACAACTAGTAACAGAAAGGCTAAATAACATATTTGTTCATATCAGAACCAAAAACACGCAAAACTGGTGCACAGTTCTATCTGTGCAATGTTATAGTATGTACATAAAAAGTTCTTGAAATTTTTTACCGGGCATGTTCCTATGTGCTTAGTACCTGTATAACTGGCGTCCTAGCGATTCGCCTGTATATTCGGTAGTTCTTTTGGAACTACCGCTAGTCCCACTGCAATCTTCAAGACATACTTTTGAGTGACGAATTTAACATGGAGATGTCCTACGAGGTGGCAATTGACCCCCCACTGCATTACCTTTAGCTACCCATGGCGATAACACCACGGTACTACCCACTTTACTAACCCAGTTCTCGTTGTACATTCATAGTGAACAGTCGATTCAGCGGAGTTTTTATTTCATACTAAACGAAAAAATATTCGGAATACATATTGTTTTTGATAAATTAAGCTTTATTTGCGTTGCTAATATTTTTTTACATAGTTATAAATAACAAAAAAAAATTCGCAAATATAAACAACAACAAACAAACAAAGTGCCCTTGATGAATAATATATATGAGTACCTCAAAAACAAATAACTGTAAAGTGAGTTCTAATGGCAGAAATGCCTATTTTACTGTGAGTTCTGAAGCTCTTAATGAAAATAAAAAATCTGATGATAGACTTACTGAGAGCTCTTAATGATAACAAAATAAATAAGAAATCTGATAGTAGACTTTTTTAACGGCGAGGCCACTTTTTCGTCAGCGATCAATTTCGCTTTGTCCAATGCCAACTAGTGATTCGTTAACATTACCGTTGCCTAGTGCTTCTACATTTAACTCAGCGATATCATCCGCTTCGGGCCAGAGTAGCAAGCCGAGCAAAAAATTTCGGCGGTGGCTGAAAGACAAATATTTTCGGCGGCGGCGGCTGAACGGCTTAACGCCAATTTGTTTAAACATTTGAAAAAAATTTTAACCCAGTCTGTTTTTAGAAAAATACGTGAATTATTGAATCGCCACGTTGTAACATTATTTATTTTGCAATAGTTTGAATATTGCAGTAATTGATATCCTAAAAAATAGCTTCGTAAATTATTTGTTAAATCATAGAAACATATTCTAGATTATCAGGGCAATTATGAATACAACTTCGCGAGAAATTTCTCATTTTTCAAATTAGAATTTCTTTCCCTATTACTTGCTATTAGTTGGAATTTCTCCCCGGGAAAAATTTCCCGCGGAATTTTATTCATGATAGCCTTCTAAATAAATTTTATTTAAGCTTTCCGATTGAATTAAAAATTAATTACTTTATTGGAACACTGCTACGGATCAACAAACAAAAAGCTTTGAACAATTAATTATCAAAAAGTCGCCTGACTGCTTAAACAAAAAAGTCTATGTAAAAGTGCATGTATTTAAGAACGGACTCCAAAAGAGAACGTAAGTGTTGTCGCAGCTGCGTTACCATTCACATAAACATTTTCTTTTTATGTGGAAGCAAAAACAACTATCTTTCCGGGACGCTTGCTATCATATTAAATACGAAATTTTAAAAAGTATAAAAAAATAAAAGAAAATAACGGCTGAGTACTAAGCCGCCGATAAGCCGAGTGGTTCGGCAGCGGCTCGGCTTGTGTAAAAAAATCGTCTGACTGGCTAGCCGCCAGCCGCGCCGGTACGGCTTGCTACTCTGCTTCGGGCTCGTGGTCATCACTTAACCAAGTTTTTACTGAAGTTAAGAGCAGCCCAAAACCTAAGGTTCAAGTGGGAATGGACAGATATATAACAGTGGTAAAGCGCGGGCGAAGCCCAAAGTCTTCGAAAATTTCATCTGCTCCAAAAATATCTAGGGATAAGAGCGCATCGTCTAGTAACCGTCAAAATCGTTTTCAAATATTGCAACATAACAACAACGTACCCGATGTATCTACGAACAAAACATCCAAGCCACCACCAATCTATTTGAGAGAAAAAAATTCAAACGCTCTTATAAAAAATTTAATTTCAGTCATTGGTGAGAATAAATTTCACATCGTTCCAATAAAACGTGGTAACATTGATGAAACCAAAATTCAAATTTATGAAGAAAAAGATTTTCGCCTGCAGATCGTATTGAAGGGCATCGATTTCAATGTTGCTCCCGAAGAAATAAAAGACACACTCGTCCTCCAGGGATTTAAGGTAAAAAATGTATCTAACATAATAAATAGGGAGAAGATTACTCAACCTCTATTTCGCGTCGAACTTGAGCCAAACAATATAAAAAATTTATGAAAAACGAGACTCATCCAATTTACAATTTAAAATCTCTCTTATACCGAAAAATATCAGTTGAAGAACCACACAAGCGTTCTGGACCCGTACAATGCCATAATTGTCAAGAATATAGTCACACAAAAACTTACGGCATGTTACCTTCAGTTTGTGTTATCTAACCTAAAGATCTAGCAGAAAAAAATGTAGTAATTGTGGAGGTAATCACACCGCTAACTATATATATATATATTGTATATGTATATTCTTTCGTTAAACAGACTATGGGGCAAAAAACCTAAATTAGCTCCAGCATAAACAGCAAACGCTTACTACGCCACTTTTGCTCAAATGAGCCAACCTGTCACTTCACGTGTATCGTATGCCGATGCAGCTAAGACTAGTTCTATTCCCACACAAAATATTCCGCCTCAAAATAATTCAACCAATGCAAACTCAAGCTTTAATTTTAGTCGCCTTGAAGCTACTATTGAGAATCTGGTGCTGACTTTAAATAATTTTACAAAATATATGACTAGCATGATGCAAGAAATGCTACGAATGCAGTCTACACTGCTTCAAGCATTAGTTAAAAAGCCATGAACACGTTGAAGATATGTTTCTGGAACGCAAACGGCATTCGCCAACATAAAAATGAACTTGAGCACTTCCTCACGGAAAAATATATTGATATAATGTTGGTTTCTGAGACTCATTTGACTTCAAGAAGTCTATTCAAAATTAATGGCTACATTTTATATGATTCAAAGGACCCAAGAGGAAGAGCTTGCGGGGGATCAGCAATTTTAATAAAGTCAAAACTCAAGCATTATATTCTTGACAACATTTGTGAAGAACACCTACAAGCAACGAATATTTGTATCGAACATTTTTGCACACATTTTATCATATAATCAATTTACTCCCCCTACTAGATTCGCAATTACTGAGGATCAATACGAGGATTTCTACAAATCTCTTGGCCCTTGTTTCGTAGCAGCTGGCAACTATAATGCAAAACATACTTTCTGGGGTTCGCGTCTTATCACACCTAGAGGACGAGCGTTGTTCATCGCAATTTCAAAAATGGGCTTGGACGTCATTTCGAGTGAGGAGCCCACTTACAGGCCTGCTGACATACATAAAATTCCGGATGTTATAGATTTTGGCATCATGAAAAATATTTCTAGGGAATTAATTCATGTTGAAGCTTTCCTAGATCTATCGTCCGATCACTCTCCCACGATCGTTACAATCTGTAGCCCACTGAGAAGTGCTCTACCTCACCCATATGTGAAAATGGTCAGTCGTGTTAATTGGCTGGGATTCAAAAAATATCTTAGTAGTCATTGCACTGAAAACATTAAGCTCATGATGATATTGAATCTAATATTGCTAATCTTAACGAAAATATTAAGCAGGCAGCTGAACATGCCACTTCCTCCCATCCGCAGACTGGGTTTAATAGAATATATTCCATAGATATTGAACATCTCGTATGTGAAAAAAGAAGAGCTAGAAGAGAATGGCAACAGCACAGATCACACCAAAATAAAATTAGAGTAAAAGAGTACACTAAAAGACTCCAAGAGCTGCTTGGATATGAAAAAACTGCATCTCTTAAAAACTATCTGGAAAATCTCAATTGCACACCAGCATCTAATTACTCTTTGTGGCGCACTGCGAAAATAATTTAAACACCCGGTGAGTTTAAACCACCTCTGCGCACTTCTACCGGAGTTTGGGCCAGGAGCGATATTGAAGAAGGTAACTTGTTAGCAAAGCATTTAAGATCCGTATTTACCCCAAACACATGTACTGGTGTTGTTGATTTCCCGAGTGTAGTTGCGTTACCCCCTCGACCCATAAAATTTAAAATGTGTGATGTACAAAATCTACTTGCTGAACTCAACCCGAAGAAAGCACCGGGTATTGATGGAATTAGTAACCAAATGCTAATAAATTTGCCTCGTATTGCATTTAGAATCATGTTATGCATTATTCCATTTTGCGACTAGAGTATTATCCCCACAGCTGGAAGCTTGCCAAAGTTAAAATGATTCCAAAGCCGGGCAAAGATCTTACCAAGGCAGAGTCATACAGGCCAATAAGTCTGCTATCAACAATGTCAAAACTTTTTGAAAAACTGCTCATGTCAAAATTGTCCCCAATTCTAATTGGTAGTGGGTGCATCCCAGACCATCAATTTGGTTTTAGATGTCAGCATAGCACAATTGAACAATCGCATAGATTGGTTCAATGTATAAGAAGAACATTTGAAGAAAAGAAGTACTGTTCTGCACTGTTTATTGACGTTTCGCAGGCATTTGATAAAGTGTGGCATGAAGGCCTAATTTTAAAATTAAAATCATATCTACCAATAAATTTGGTGAATTTATTAGAAAGTTACATTACTACCCGGAAGTTCACGGTTGTGGAAGGAGAATTCATGAGTGTTCCCGAAACTATATCATCCGGTGTGCCACAGGAGAGCATACTGGGGCCAGTTTTGTATTTGATTTATACTTGTGATATGCCTTTGAGCAGTAATATCCATACATCTACGTTTGCCGATGATACAGGCTGCATAAGTATGCACGAAAACCCTCACGAGGCTTCCCGATATCTACAAGAACATATTACACAACTGGAACTATGGTTGAAATTATGGAGAATTAAGGTAAACGAGCAAAAGTGTGTTAAGGTAACATTTACCCTGCGAAGAGATACTTGTTCCCCAATTCGAATCAACAATCAAGTTGTAACTCAGCATTTACATGTAAAATACCTTGGTATACACCTTGATCGACGACTTACATGGAAACACCATATTGACTCAAAGCTAATACAAATGAAACTTAAACTTACTCAGATATACTGGCTGATTGGTAGAAATTCAACACTCAGTCTAGACTGCAAACTTTTATTATACAAATCGCTTTTGAAGCCAATATGGTGCTACGGAATTTAATTATGGGGCACTGGTTCAGCTTCTAACGTCGAGAGAATCCAACGAAGGCAAAACAAAATTTTACGTTTGATAACATCGGCTCCATGGTACATCAAAAACTCAAATATACATCGTGATTTGAATATGCCACTAGTGATTGAAGAAATAGCAAAATACGCAGGCAAATATTTAACAAAACTCGAGTCACATCCTAATCCGCTTGCTCGGAACATCTTGAATTTTACTGGTCACATCCGCCTGAAAAAGAGGGACACAAGGGCTCTTATACTCAACACTCCAGATGGGATTGCTTGAAAATAAAATTTTTTTTCTCTTTTTTTTGATTATCACTGCCTAATACTTATATTTTAGATTTAAGATTTGAATACTTATTGTTAGTTCATAATTGAAGATACAATAAATAAATAAATGTATTTAAAAAAAACTAACCCATAGTGGTTGTGACAGTGCTAGCCACTTAGGAATAGCAGTTTAGCTATACCAAAAGCACTACCAAATTCGCTTCCTCTCACTTGGTAGTTTATTTCTCTGGAACCGTTTTGTTGTCTCTTTACTAGCCATATGCAAAATTTGATAAATGCAAAACAATTTATTTTCAAACATAAAAATATTTATTTATTTATAGTATTAATAATTATAATTAAATTATAATAACAAAAGAGAAAAGAGTACTATGCTAGTAGTAGAGTACTAAGCTAGGGCTTTCGACTCTACGGTTGCAAAATATTTATATACATTTAAATACGGTTTCGTAAACAATTTGTAGTTATGAATTTGTACATTAATTTAATATTTTTTATCACATGTGTGTCGAAGGAGATCAGCTGGCGTATACAATCCGAAAATGCATATTCTGGATGAATTGTTGCTAGGGCACTCGTCAAGTATATGGGCTACATTGAGCTGGGTGTAACAGGTGGGACAAACAGGAGCATGACTTCTATCAAGAAGGTGTTGATGAGGTAGTTTGCAGTGGCCGATTCTAAGGCGAACGAATAAGCTAATTTCACTCCTGGAACAGTTTTTAGGGTATAGTGGTGGTTCTCCAATTGGGTTAATGCGTTTGTAACTGTTCTGGTAATCGGACCATTTTTGTGCTTTTGTGGACGTGAGAGCGATATCAATGGTATTAAGAATATCACGTGTCTCTCATGTCGAATCTATATAATTAATAGGCAAACATGTTTTTTGTAATCCCTTTTACGCTGGTACTAGTGCACCGATTTTAATAGGATGTATATGGTTTTAAAGGGTTTTTGCTACAGATGTGCAGAATCTATATATTTATATTTATTTTCTATATATTTATTGAAATCGGTTCAGTATTTTGAGAGCTATAAGCGTTTAAAGTTGCTAATACTACATGCACACATAAAACACACGCATTTATTAGCTTACAAGTAAACAAGAAACAAAACATGAGATTGTGTCTGTGTGTTTGCAGTATTTCCCTTGATCTAATAATTTTTTTCTCTTATTTTTTATTGTATGAAAGCCATAATACTTAAAGGAAGGGAGTTCAATAAATTGAATTAGCTTAGTTAAAGGGATTTTGTTTGTGTTCTTAATATCATGTATTATGTAACTATGCATATTATGTAAGTATGTGGGTGGCTGTGTTTTAATGCATTTTTATGACGTTTAGATAAATTTTCTTTTAATCTTAATAATATTATTTACATTTAGATTCTAGAATATGGACGATTGTGTCGTGCGTTGGTATATTTAGTATATTTTTTAGTATATTTTCGTTACCTTGCTTCTTCAGCAGCTGAGTCCGCGAATTCATTGCCTATGATGCCTACATGTAAAGGTACACACATGACTGATTCGTTTTGAGTTTTGGTTACAGATGTTTCTTATTTGATTAATTGTTGGCGATTCGTAACGTGAATTTTTAATGGCGAGAATAGATGAGAGACTATCGGAGCAGATTACATACTTCGAAGTCTGTTTTGTAGCGTATTGTATTGCGGTGAGGATGGCCAATGCTTCAGCTGTGAAATTGGAACAATAGTCAAATAAATCCAGCGTTGATTATGCTGCCATCTTGAGTGACAGTTGCGAAAGTAGTATGGTCGGTGGATTTGGAGTAGAGAAACTCCCAGCTACTTGCAATACAACGCTCGGTGATGGATGATTGTAGTCTAGGTATTCTAGTTCCATTGATAATTTTTTTTGACTTGAAAAAATATTTTGTTGCGACAAACGAATAGTTTGGGGATAAGTTTGTATGTTAGTTGTATAGTCCGATCAGTGATTTTTGGTGGGGCTGGTTGGAAAGGCTCCAATGCTTCGGCGTACTGCGGCAAGGTATGGTGCTTGTACTAATTTGATATGTGAATGCGCAGACTATGCGTATATGGGGAGACCGTAATCAATTTTTGAGAGCATGATAGATCTAGTTATGCTAATCATGGTGGAAGTATGAATTCAAAAATTTTTTGATGTTAGATATTTTACAATATTTAGCCTAGAATTTAAGGCTTTTCGAGTTGAAGACAATGTTCCTTAAAGGTAAAAACTTTATCGAAAACTACACGAAGGATTCGTAAGTTATTTACGGGTTTATTTTTAACATTGTTGTATTCATCGTCAGGCATAGCGCAGTTTTGTTTTTTGCAGATGTGAAGTATATTACATTTATCCACAGAGTTTGGCTCCGGACTTTAAGCCCCATTCGTCTATTTGTTTTAAAATATCTTCGAAAATCTTCTTCACTTTGTTCTCATCGCTGAGCTTTGTAAAAATAACTGCGTCATCCACATAAATGGCATGTTCTATGTGTTTTTGAGTACATATGATTTTACTAAATTCATTAAATGCAATAATAAATAATAGGACGGACAGTGATGATCCCTGAGGTATGCCATTATTTAGTGGAGTGGGTTTAGAGAGAGTACCGTTGATTCTAACTTTAAACTTACGGTTCTGTAAAAAAATTTTTGTTGTTAAAAACATATTTTTACCAATTTTCCACTCATGTAGTTGTTTCAAAATGATGTGGACGCCAATTCTATCAAAAGCTTTTTCAAAGCCAGTCGATAATATACAGACATGATTTATTGCAGACACAGCCGTAGCTGTGAAAGGTAGGTAAAAGAGGACATCTTCGGTTCCTTGCTTTTTCAGATATGCAACTTGGTTGGGCGTAAGAAAGTTATTTGATTTAATGAACCACATTAGTCGTCTAGCGATGATTTTTTCCAGAATTTTGCTCGGACAAGAAAGGAGGGAGATGGGTCTGTATCCAGAAACTGTAAGGTGGTCTTTATTAGGTTTTGGTATGGGGATAACTACGGCAGTTTTCCATGCTTGCGGAAAAATACTGTATTTGAATATATTATTATATACCAAAATATGATGAAATACATAGGTTTTCTAACATTGCATATGAGATACGATCTTCGCCAGGTATTTTTCCTTTTGCTGAATGCATAGCATCTTCTAATTCGACTATGTTGATTGGATTTTCAATACTTTTGGCATATTTATTGTAGTTCTGTTTGTTGTAAGATTGATATGAATAACTTGCTTTGTTATGACGAAAGACTGACGAAAAATTTCTGTCATCTGATTGTGCAGACCAATGTTTTGCAAAACAGTTTGAAATTTCAGCTGAATCTGTGATATAAATTGATCCAGATTGTATGGTGCTAATTATGTTTGCATTTTTTGAGCCTGATAAACGTTTGATATCACTCCAAATTTGCTGAGTTGAGGAGTTGGGGGTAATGTTGGCGGTCAGCTTTTGTATACACGCTGCTTTGCTTTCTTTAACAGCGCTCCTAAATAAGGCATTATGTTTTTGTACTGCAGAAGATTATAATCGTTTGTAATGCGTTTAAATTTGTGTCAAAGTCTGTTTTTCATTGCGTAGAGTTTCAAGTTTTGAGTTCCACCAAATTGGTGTTTAAAAGATATTTGCCGTGTTTGGGAAATACTGACATTGGCTGCCGATGTAATGCATTTTATTAATATTGCAGCTTGTTGATTGATGTTATCGCTGATTTTGGCTTTAGAGAGATTTTCTTTGCATTTTTGCTTATATAATGGCCAGTTGGCGCTTTTTTTCACTTTTATTAAGATAGGGTAGTGGTCGCTGCTATAGAGATTCGACAGAGTTTTCCAGGAGCAAAGGGGCCCCAATTGGGAGGAACATATCGAGATATCTATGTGAGAAAAAGTGTTGTGCGTAGAAAGATGGGTGGGAGATCCATTATTTGAGACGATGAGATCTTTGTTGAGAACAAAATTTTCAATTGTTACTCCACGGTTATTCAAGTTTATTGAACCTCAAATTGGGCTATGGGGGGCACGCTACAGTAAGTTTTATACTATTATTGATTTGTATGGCAATAGTGGCTATGTCATTATTAGTATACATAAGGCTATGCCGTATATTTTTTTTGACTAGGATGCCGATTCCTTGTTTTGCTTATGTGTTATTAGCTAAGTTATGACAGTAGCCATTGTATTGCTTAGGAAAGATTATGTTGTTTTGATTAATTGGGATGTGAGTCTCTTGTAAGGAAATAATGACCTCCTCCCCCCACAAAAAAATTTAGCGGACTTTTTTATATGCAAATATTTTGAAAATTGGTTCACAAATGGCAGAGTTATGCTCGTTAAAATTATAAAACCTGTTGAAAACTATGTGAAAAGTGTAACATAATTTAAAAAAGTGGGCATGCTTGAAAATAGCCTATAATACAATCCAGACAGAGTTCCAGTTAAATGTTGTGAAAATTTCAAAAAGATCGGTCCAGAGGTGTGGTCTCCTATAAGGTACAAACAAACAAAAAACAAACACACATTCCGTTTTATATATATAGATTACAAAATGAAATGTTTTTTTTTTTGCTTTTACTCAAAAAATAACAATTTCAATATCAAATATAAATATTTTTTCAACATACTCACATGTTTTTCTACCTTTGCGATTGCTATTTACCTTTGGCAGGTATTTGCGATTATCGGACAATTTTGACACACTTTCGCATTACAGAGTGCGGTGATACCAGGCTTGCGAATGAAAAAAAATAATAGATGCGAAAAGCAAATGCGCTAACGCATTACAGAGTACCAATCGTTCGATTTCGTAGCATTTCTCTTTCGCATCGCAATAGAGAGTAACCCCCCTGATCATGGTGTTGTTTAATCACCCCTTATTCTATTTGGCGTCAATTTTGAAAAAACATCAATTTAACACAACATCGTTGCTAACTTTGTATTCACTAACAATGTTATGACATTGCCTGTTTATCGATAAATACAATACACATATCCAATATTTAAGCCACCTGATTCATTTTGTTTACAATTTTTGGTAGAAGTGTTTTTCAATAAGTAAAAGGTTTGTAAATAAATTAAAATTAAATGTTTTTCTTTCGTATCGGGACAAAGAAAATAAAAAAATTATTAGTGAAAAGAAGATTTCTCAGATAAAAGTCATGCATTTGTCAGTTACTCAATGAAAAGTAAGTGATAACGAGTAATGTTCATCTACTCGAACTTGCACTTGATTGGCAATCTACCATCGAAAACAAGTAAACTCTTAGCTTTTTGCCGCGAAACAAACCAAAGGAAATAAGAAAAAAGTAATAAAAATATAATATTTTTCCGGATATTTTCGAACAATTAGTTTAGAAAATATAATTTTAATTGTTTTAAGGAAAGTGAATATCAACACAAAAATTGCCCAATAGACAGTGCAAAAAAATAAATAAAAGAAAAATCTCTTCCAGAACAAATGCAAATAAAGTAAATGGGAAACAAAAAGAAGTATTGCAGCAATTTATGATGGAACATCCCGTTTCGATTTGTTTTTCTTATTGTAATGCTAACAGCAAT
The DNA here is from genome assembly GCA_905220375.1 of Tachina fera. Classification (NCBI taxonomy): domain Eukaryota; kingdom Metazoa; phylum Arthropoda; class Insecta; order Diptera; family Tachinidae; genus Tachina; species Tachina fera. The sequence continues at coordinate 122,096,570 of LR999963.1, read as the reverse complement.
GTAAAAATAGTAGTAGGTAACATAAAATATGATTGAATGCCGTGATCCAAAAAATTGCAGCCATCGAAATATTTCTCTACACGAACGTCCACTCGATTTCGAATGCCGTGATTTGCGCCCAGATCAACGTTTATTGGAGATTTGAGCTTCCTCCAAAGTGGCTCAGTGCTAATTGTTTATATACCTTTCCAATACACTATTTACTTCACATTTTGCCATCCGCCACTAGTTCTAACTGGTGGACCGATTAAATTTAGTGCAGTCGCAACAATTTCTTACTGTACCCTGAAATTATTAGGAACACTGCCCCAGCTGAATCCTCTAGCTTAAAGAAGGTCTTTTTTCAACTCTTCCACAAGCTTTACAAATTGGTTTGGTAATTTTAATTCTGTCCGTATTATATTTTTCCCTTTTTCTTAAAGAAATTTTTTCAAATAAAGATGTACAGTTGTATGTATATAACTTTGGTATTTCTTATATTTCACTTTTTTACTTTAAATTAATTTTCAAATTCGTTGAGGTATACACACAACAGAACACGACATCAAAAACACTGGCGACAAAATGAACGGCAGCATAAACATAAATTTTTCTTACAGAATACCAAACATATGTATGTTGACAGTTATCAGTTATATACGGCAATACTATCTACGGGAATATCGATTTGCCAAAAAAAACTTTAAAAACGACGTCGTGTTATGTTGCCGACGCCAAATATAATAAGTGTGAATATGAGTTGTTTTGATTACCCATAAAATACACGTTTTTGGTAATTGATGCATTATAAATTTGAAGCAAGATATACATATTTCTAAAAAAGAAGTTCTGTGAAAACTTTAGCTTGTATTTGGTTTTTAGTTTTCATTCTGGGGAAATGGCATACGAAAATACATTAACATTTGATTTCTGATTGTCGGTACCCTGAATAGTATACAGAAATAAGTATTCACATACATATACATAAACCTTACATCTTTAAGCGAATAACAATTAAATTTAATTTAAAATCTAATAAATTTAACGATTATTATCTTTAATTTGTTTCACATTGAACATAATACTTCTAAGTTTTTTTGTTAAACATTTCTTTTAAATGTTTTTATTCAAAAATTATAAACTCATATTTTAGACTCGGCAGTTTTTCCTGAAGCAAGTCTGAGCTTGTGAAAGAGAGGGGAAAGAAGAAAGAAGAGGGGTACTGACTTGCTTGTACAGAAAAGTGACTTCAATTCTCTTTTGTTTTTTCATTCGCTGCATTAAAACAATAGGAAAATTTAATAAGAAACCGTCCATGTGTACACAATCGAGCAGTTTTAAAAGAGAATTCCTTCAAGGAAAACTGCCAAGTCTAAAGCATGTCACAGAAATAAATAAAGAATAGAGAAGGAATTATTGTATTTTGGTAGCAAATTAAAAAATATAAAAATATTGGACATATTAGTTCTACATTTCCCAAACTAACAATTAGTTCCTTTACGGCAACACTGCTACGAATAAAAGTGAATAAAAAGTATTGATAAAGGTCTACTTAAACAGGTGGCAGCGCTACTTCAGCTGATCATTTTTTGCTCTATGTGCTTTGTAGCTAACGAATGTCAGAAACTTCGTTTTGTTTTGGTACAAAAATTATTGTGCTTTTGACATTTTTCGGTTCTTTGCACAGCTATGGTTGCCGTATTATTGTATAACAAATCCTTACGCAGTCACCTGTATAATTACACCATGGCTGAAGCTATACGCATTGCATGATGATGCATCCGTAGCCGACCATTTTCAACGTTTTGAATGGGCATTAGAACTGTCTAAAATCTCTGTGACTGAATATCAGAATAACGCACGTGTCCACATGTACACCATGGCATTGATCGAATTAATATCAAAAAGTTGCCTGACTATAGCGACAAAAAAGAGACTCCAAAAAAGAACTTCAGCGATCTTGCAGCTAGGCCACCGTTCATCTAAACGAACACATTTCAGTTAAATCCAGTGCGAAATTGCACAGATTTTGGTTAAACAAACGGAACTAATAACTGCTTGTAGACTTTTGATTGTTTGTTTTGCTATGCGCGAGAACAAAAGTGCCGTTATTTTAGGTATTTTGCAAAAACGCAGGAATTTGGCACCAACATTCTATGCTAAGTATTACACGAAAATACATGAAGTTGAATAAAGTAAATGGGTTTGGAAATATTCATTTTTTTATATATTTGTTGCTTGTAGACATGGCTCATGCAGTACCTTTTTATGAGAAGATATAATATCCTTCGACCTTGTGAAAAAAGCCTTTATATTCCTACACCTTTATATTATAACATAAACGTTGATGAATACGGACGTGTTTTTTTGCGCTTGTACTTGAACTGAACTTCTTTGCTTGAAAAAAATTAGATATAAAAATAACTAAAAATTCTTCGAGTGATCGGAATAAAAAAAAATAAGATTTGAAAGAAAGGAAGGAGACTAGTTATTGCAGCTTAAATTGGATAATATCTGAATAATCACTTGTTTTTTTTTGTCATAACGAAACGATATATGTAAAATAAAAAGAGCTTTAATAGAGACAAACATCAAATTCATAAAAAAAATAGAGCATCTCAAAATAAGTTTTTAATAAGAGAATGTTGCCGTTCATATAAAGACTGACTTCATAAATTCAGTTTGAAATCCAACACTGCAAAGAAAATCATTTACAAGGCAAATCATTACTTTATGGCAGCACTGCTTTGACAATTACTGAAGTGACAATTTAATCCAGTGGTGGGCACTTTCAATGAATTAGTAAAATTTGTATTTTTTGAGGTTGCGAGCTACCCACCAAACACAAAGCCAAGTTTTTGAAACATGATGGTCCAATATGTATTTATATATAATCGGACATATCTTTTTTCTTGAAAAAAAATCCATTAAGTTAAAATATTAACTGAAAATAAAACTTTTTCTAAGTAAACAGCCAATTAAAAAAGATATCGCAATAATATTTTATGTTTTCCATTCAAGAAAAATAAATAAATAAAAGAATGATTGCTTGGTGGAGCATAAAGGAGTAAATTCACCAAATGTATCAAACTTAAGCATTGATACGAGTATTTTTCGCCACGGAAAATCATTTTCACTTATGGAAACATATTAAAAATATTTGTGATGAAATTTTGCACAGACTAATTTTTAAAACTAAGCGTATTATTAAATTAGTAAAATACGTTATAAGAGAAAAGTTAATAAATTGCAAATTAGTTTTTTTGTTTTCGCATATCATTACCAATTTGAAATGAAACACGCCTGTTTGCTGGACAATTATTCTTGAAAAAAATATAAAAAATTATGTAAGCATACGCCTGATGTGCATTCGTCGTGCTGTGATGTGATGTGCATTCGTCTCATCGAAGACTAAATTAAAGAGTGTAATAGCTAATAAATCACTGAATGTTTAAACATAGTTTGAGTTAATTTTCACAAAATATTAAAATCGATTTAAATACACTTTAATTTTTTCAGTGGCTAATTAAAGTTAATATCAAATTATGTTGAAAGTATGGTAGCACTACAATATTTCTAAATATTATGGAAAGCTTTCCAAAGAACAGCTGTTTAATATAAATAAGAAAGTTGATTTATCAAATTGCAGAAAAATTAAATAGCAAAAAAACATTTTATGATACAAAAAGAGCATCGGAATGCACTTTTCTATTTATATATTTCATGAAATGAAAATTTGTGTTACATTTGTTGTATATTTCCGAAAATTAAACGAAATTATTTTTAATATGACCACATGATGTTCATGTACATGCATTCAAAAAACACACACATGCATAAAACATATGGTATGTTTGTAAAACTTAAACAACGCTTAAATCCACAATGTTGGCTATTTAAGATTCATTTAATTTTGTGGTGAAAAACAAAATTTTGTGTTTAAATCAGATTTAAAAATAAAATACATATAATCATTGACTGATTTATTTGCCCTAAGAATACGTGTGAATGCTCTCTTCACAATTGTGCAAAGAAACGGCCGACATTGGTTTAAGGCCCAACTATAATATAAATAAGCATATTTAAAAGGTATCCTAAAGTAAATACAAACAGAACTGAGTAAGTCTTAAAAATCTTATAGAAAAATTTTCCGGAGCAGTTAAAAAATACATTAACAGAGCTATGCACTTCATACTGCGATATTTTGGGTTAAGAGACAGAATCAATAACTACTAATAATTTCTATGAACAAAAGTTGAGAGTAAAAGATATACAACATATATACATCAAAAATTATAAAATCCCACATTGACATAAAGAAGAAATTGGTAAACAAGTAAAAAAGCTCATAGACGACAATATAATCGAACCATCACAATCAGAATACTATAGCCCAATACTATTAGTACCAAAAAAATTATTGCCTAATTCGCAAAACAAAAGATGGAGATTGGTTATAGATTACAGACAAATAAATAAGAAATTGATAGCAGACAAATTCCCATTACCTAGAATAGATGACATTCTAGACCAACTAGGCAGACCAAAATATTTCTCTTCTTTAGATTTAATTTCAGGATTCTACCAAATTAGCTTAGATAAAAACTCAAGAGACTTAACGTCATTTTCAACCAATAATGGATCATATACATTCACACGATTACCATACGGTTTAAAAATAGCTCCTAATTCATTCCAAAGAACGATGACACTTGCCTTTAGTGGATTGAATCCAGATCAAGCTTTCCTTTATATAGACGACTAAGTTGTTCTTGGATGTTCAGAAAAACATGCTAGCAAATTTAAAAAATGTTTTCAATCTATGTCGCAAACAAAATTTAAAACATCATCCAGAAAAATGCTCATTTTTCAGGAAAGAAGTAACTTACCTTGGTCACAAATGCACAGACAAGGGAATACTACCAGATGATAATAAATATTCAATAATTGAAAATTATGCTATACCGACAGAAGCAGACAGTGCCAAAAGATCCGTAGCGTTTTGTAACTATTACCGTAGATTCATTAAAAATTTTCAACGAAAAATACACCATTTGAATGGACGAAAGAGTGCGACTCTGCATTTAAATACCTCAAAAGGGCACTAATGAGCACTACTTTACTCCAATACCCAGATTTCACTAAAGAATTTTGCATTACAACAGATGCAAACAAATACGCTTGTGGGGCAGTGTTAACCCAAGAATATGAGGGTAAACACCTTCCAATAGCTTATGCATCAAAAACATTTAGTAAAGGTGAGAGCAACAAATCAACAATAGAACAAGAGCTAACGGCCATACATTTGGCCATAACACATTTCAGACCATACATTTATGGGAAGCACTTTCTTGTCCGCACAGATCACAGACCACTTTCGTATTTGTTTTCAATGAAAAATCCAACCTTGAAGCTAACAAGAATGATACTCGATTTAGAAGAATATGATTTAACGTTTGAATACCCTAAGGGAAAAGATAATTATGTTACCGATGCACTATCACGCATTACCATAAATTAATTTAAGGACATGAGTAATAAAATTTGTTCTTTATTAAGAATCACGACAAGATCGATGACATATAAAGAAAACAATAAACAGCATGAAATTAATAATGATGATTATTATGATAAGCCCAGTATATATGAACCTTTAACAAACACTGACGTCAGAAAATATTACAAACTAAAGATTTCCCCCGGAAGATGTTACATCAAACGAGGAAAATCCATAGTAACATATATACCAATTAATGATTTGTTTGCTAATGGGAACTTTGACTTAGGACAATTTTTCTCTATGCTCGAATATGTGTCCGGTAAACATAATATATATAAAATACAAGTGGCACATAATGAGAAAATTTTCGAATTTATCTCTCTTATTGAATTAAAAAATATGGGCAATAAAATATTAAAGAAAATTAAAGTAGCGCTACTAAAAGAGGTGACCCAAATTAATAGTAAGAATGCCAAGGCAATTCTCGAAATCATGCTGAAATATCACGATTATCCAATACAAGGAGAACATTGCGGAATCTTTAGAACAATACTAAAAATTAAAAGATATTACTACTGGAAAAATATGTCAAAAGACATATCTAATTATGTAAAATCATGTCATAAATGTCAAACATCAAAAACAACCAAATATTTGAAAAGTCCAATGACCATTACAGAAACCCCAAACAAAACCATTTGACACGGTGTATCTAGATACAATAGGTCCATTTCCAAAATCAATTTACGGAAATGAATATGCAATCACAATAATATGTGATTTAACTAAATATTTAATAACCATACCAATACCTGACAAATCCGCAAAAACAATTGCCAAAGCAATGTTTGAAAATTTTATACTTACCTATGGGTCCAATGAAAACGTTCACCTCGGACATGCGTACGGAATATAAAAATTCTATATAAGCAGAGTTATGCTCAAAATTGAAAAACTAACTTCCACTGCACACCATCACCAAACCTTAGGTACAATTGAAAGAAGTCATACAACTTTTAACGAATATGTACGTTCCTACATATCAGTAGACAAAAACGATTGGGACGAATGGCTAAGATATTTCATGTATTGTTTCAATACGACACCATCAACTATACATAATTATTGTCCTTATGAATTAGTTTTTGCAAAACTACTCAACACCTTTAAGCAATTTACAGAAGTAGATACAAGAACTCCATTATATAATATAGATAATTACGCTAAGGAAGCAAAGTTCAGGTTAGAAGTAGCTTTTAAGATGGCCCAACAATTACTAGATAATAATAAAATTAGACAAAAAGAAAATTATGATAGAAATATTATAGACTGTAATCTAACTATAGGAGATTTAGTTTTGCTTAAAAATGAATCAGGTCACAAAGTAGAGCCAAACTATAAAGGACTATACGAAATTCAAAACATAGATATAAGAAATAATATAACAATAGTTAATAAGAAAACTAATAAGCAACAAGTAGAACATAAAAATAGACTTAAATTATACATTACCTAATAAATTACTGCGCAGTAAATACTAATAAAAATAATATTAATAAGTATAAATTAACTAAATGTTATAAATTAAATGTAAAAGAATGTCCATAAAACTAACGTTGTATGAACATTCTTGCGAAAAGCGGAGGTGTAGCTTTATCACATTCTTTTAAATACAGCACAAATTGTTTTCATCATTTTAAGTGCCTGCATGCATAATTTCAAGAGTCAAATATCGCACTAACCTTGAATTCATACTAACGGTGATCGTTCGACAATTTGTCGTTATGCAGTTTGACTGCACTTGAGAAATATTCAAGGCCAAGTACAAATGTGCAATGTCGGCATAATAGAAAGAATTAATATTGCTGTGAATTGTGTGGCACTTGAAATAGCCACACACAATCTGCTGCACCAAAACAATCGCCGCTGTGGGAACGAAATAATATTTAAAGGGTGGATTGTATTTCACTTTAATTTCCCACCATATCTGTATACTAATTTTAGGCACTGATTTAGTTTTAATTCGTTTATAATTTTCCATTCAATTCTAAATCTAGAATCTTCTCATAAGTAGTATATAAGCCTTAATATTTTTGTAATAAGTAAGCATTTTTTGAAATAAGAATTTGAAGCGTCGATACAGTCGCTAAATAAATTAATTTAAAAAGAAATCAACTTGTTTTTCATTAAAGATATTATAAATGCTTCAATTGCATTCATGTGTGGCTAAAGAACACTTAAGTGCATTTAAAATATTGTAGCCACCTAAAAGTCACATGTGAATTGCTTAAGTATTTGACAGACTAACAAATGCCATAAAATGTTATAGTAAAGCATGTGATGTGGGTGATGTCGAAGGTGTTATGTATAAAATTGCCAATCTGAATGAAAAATTTGGAGCGTTAGAGCTGGCTGTTATGTACTGCAGCGATGAAAGCGCAGCGGCTCATAACCAGAGTTTATATCATGGCTTCATGTACCCTCGTGAGTTATTATGAAGGCAAAGAAGAATATCATCGGGCATCGCTTAGAGTCGGATGAAGTAAGCGAAATCACAATAATTTTGAAAATAAAATACTATAATTAAAGCTTACTGTTCTAGCGTAAATCAGAAGCCAAATCTTTACTTAAAACTAAAAATAAACGCAAAATATTAATAATCTTCGAAAATACAACAAACGATGTGTACACCAGAAATCGAGAATAATGTGAATAATATATGTATTAATGAATTTAAATATCGACACATAAACTTAAGATTTCCGTTGCATAAAAACTTAAATACAAATAACAGTAAGAAGGTATGCTTAACCAAATTTATAAAAACAAAAAATGTTTAAAGAACAGATTTTCATACGAATTTTTTTAATAAAACAAAGAGGCAGACGATGATGTTTACTTGCCTTCTATAAATTTTATAAAGCCTTAACAAAAGAGTATCAACACAAAATACAACAAAATTTGAGTAACCAATCTAAGTGCAGTTTTACCATACAAGAAAGCGACTTGTTTAAAAAAATTTATTAAACTCACCCCAATTTTGAAATTGTTTTTTATTTTTAATTGTTTTAGTATATGTATAAATGTATTTATATTTGTAAATCATCTTAAATTGTTATAAGAGGAACTCTGCATATGTAAACAAAAATAAATTACAAAATTTGTAAACTGAAAAACAAAATTAGAATATTCAGTAATATAATTAATTAACATCTTTTAAATAACTTTGATTTTTAATAATTACAATTAAAGATTTTATTCAAAGAAATACATATTCATTTACTTATGCCATCAAAATCTAAAGTTGTTTTCTTTGCGAACATTGTTCTTTCTTAAATGAATTTCTTATCCTTCCAGTTTAGATTTTTAGGGATCGAATAAAGTTTTGGAACGGCTATTTCTTTCAGATTCTTCTTGGTTTCTTGTTGACGTTCACATATGTAAATAAAATTAATATAAAAAATGTATTATTAAAATTGTATATTTAGTTAAAAACAAAAATTCTTCAATATTCTCTTAAAAAATATTCTGTAGCTGTAGGGCTTTTCATTTATTGAAAAGTTATTCCTTTTTCGTATGAAGTACTTGTGCAATAGGACACAGAACGACTTATTTACTTGCGGTACTGTACATTGGATATAACAATCATCGTTCTTTCCAATGTACAAAATTCCACCCTTTCAATTCACTTTATATGGACTTATGTAGACATTTGTCATTCACATTTTGATTCCAATTGATCCGACTACTTTTTTTTAAGCGATTTGTTAACAAACGTATTTGTACATTGGACAAGAACATCTATGTTCCTTCCAATGTACAAAATACCACATAAACGATTCACTTTATGTGGACAGATATCACTTATTTTTGTAAAGAACTTTTAAAAAACCCAAAAGGGACAGAACACTTGGAATCCAATAGATCCGAACACTACATTTTTATACGACTGTTAACCTGTAGCATTGTACATTGGACAAGAACATCATTGTCCCTTCCAATGTATAAGATTCCACACAGACACTTCACTTTATTTGTACGCACTAGTCTTATTTGAGTGAATTATTTGTAAAAAAAGAGCACAAGCGCGCATATCTGGGATCCAATTGATCCGAACTCTTTTTTTCGTCACCACTTAGTAACCTATGTTATAGCACATTGGACAGGAACGTCATTGTCCCTTCCAATGTACAAAATTTTACATTCACAGTCCACATTTCTGTACACATTAGTCATTCAAATTCCTTATTTATTTATTTATTTATTAAACATATTAATGCAAAGTAAATTTGCATAATATGGTGTTGCACAAATATGGGCGGAGTAACGTAGACCATATGCCCAAGATGGTATTAACAGTATTTTAAAAGGTTTTGTGACTGACTGTACACGACCTATGCCTTCACATAGGAAGTAGGCAACGTGTTTGTTAAAGAAATTCCACAAAAAACCGCAAGATTATACGGTTATCCGTGGCAGATCAGTCAACCAGTGCGAGCGAGACGAAAAACTCTCGAAAGCCAAACAAGCACTTAAGAAATAATTACGATGACGCGAGAGATGTTCCCCGACCCAGAGCTGCTTAATGACTGTGTCAAATTCCTTATTTGCGTTAACTATATGTAAAAAGGAACACAAATCTACAATATTTGAGATCCAATTGACCCTAGCACATCTTCTCCTCGCGATATTTTAACTAACATATTTGCTATTACATTGGACAACAACTTTAATGAAATTTATTTGACATATTGTCAGAAGTGTAAATACTACAAATAATTGAAATTTATTTGCTGGTGGTTTAGCATGTCTATATACGTATTTCATTGGCGCTTGAACCAAATCATCAGTAGACTTCAACCACAAATTTTTGAACAGTCACAAACCTCTTACTTTATGCACAGACTTTCAAAAACTGTATGAGAATTCATAAATTCATGTTCTCGTTGTACCTTCATAGTGAACTAACGTCATAGCGGAGTTTTTTTTTTACATACATACTTAACAAAAAAATCATATAAAAGAAAATATTCGTAATACATATTATTAACTTTGATAAATAAGCTGTAATTGCTTTGTTAATATTTTTTTGCATAGTCATAAATAACAAAAACAAAAAAACCGTAATAAAAAAAACAAACAAACAAACAAAAGTACCCTTGAGGAATACTCTATATGAGTACCTCAAAAACAAATAAATGTGAAGTGAGTTATAACGGCAGAAATGCCTATTTTACTGTGAGTTCTGATGCTCATAATGATAGCAATAAAAATAAAAAACCTGATGACAGACTTACTGTGAGTTCGGAAGCTCTTAATAAAAATACAAAATCTGATAATACACTTTTTCTAACAACAAATCGACTTTTTCGACAGCGATCAACTTCGCTTTGTCCAATGCCTACTAGTGATTCTTTAACATTACAGTTGCCTAGTACTTCGTCAGTTAAGCCATTGAAATCATTCGCTTCGGGCTGTTCATCACCTAACCAAGTTGTCACTACAGATAACAGTAGCTCAAAACCAAAGGTACAAGTTGGAATGGACAGATATATAACCGTGGTAAAGCGTGGGCGAAGCCCGAATTCTTCTAAAATTTCATCTGTTCCAAAGATGTTTAGGGATAACAGCGCATCATCCATGAATCGCCAAAATCGTTTTTCATTATTGCAAGACGATAACGAGAAGACCGCTTCATCATCTCAGAAGTCTTTTAAGCCACCACCAATATATGTGAGGGAAAAAAATTCTAACGCGCTTCTAAAAAAACTACTGTCGACCATTGGTGAAAATACTTTTCACGTAATTCCAATTAAAAGAGGTAATATTGATGAAACTAAAATCCAAATATACGATGAAAACAATTTTCGAAAAATTGTAAATGATTTTGAAAAAAATAAAACAAACTTTTACACATACCAACTTAAGAGTGCTAAAGGCCTACAGATAGTACTAAAGGGTTAGAGGGTAGATTCATACGTTGAGCCCGAAGAAGTAAAATGTGCACTTCTAGACCAAGGATTTAAGGTAAAAAACGTTACTAATATAATTAACAGAGAAAAGGTCGCCCAACCCCTATTTCGCATTGAACTGGAGCCGAATGACATACAATTGAAAAAAAAATCAAACCCATCCAATTTATAGCGTAAAGTTTCTGTTACACTGAAAAATCACAGTTGAAGAGCCACGTAAGCGTTCAGGTCCTGTACAGTGCCATAATTGCCAAGAATATGGCCATACAAAAACTTACTGCAATTTACCTACAGTTTGTGTTATCTGCGGTGAATTGCATGGTACTGCTAGCTGCACTAAGCCAAAAGAACAAGCAGAAAAAAAATGTAGTAATTGTGGAGGTAATCACACCGCTAACTATAGAGGATGCCCTGTATATTCTTTTGTTAAACAGACTATGAGTCAAAAACCTAAGTTAGCTCCAGCCCAACCATTAAACGCGTACTCCGCCTCTTTTGCTCAAGTAAGTCAACCAGTTACTTCACGTGTATCGTATGCCGATGCTGCTAAGGCTAGTTCTAATCCCTCACAAAATGTTTCACCGCAAAATAATTCAGCGAATGCAAACTCAGGCTTTAACTTTAGTCGCCTTGAAGCTACTATTGAGAATCTGGTGCTAACTATAAACAACTTTACAACAAATATGACTAGCATGATGCAAGAAATGCTGCGAATGCAGAATACACTGCTTCAAGCATTAGTTAACAAACCATGAACATGTTAAAAATATGTTTCTGGAACGCAAACGGCATTCGCCAGCATAAAAATGAACTTGAGCACTTCCTCATGGAAAAAAATATTGATATAATGTTGGTCTCTGAGACTCATTTGACTTCAAGGAGCTTATTTAAAATAAATGATTACACTCTATATGATTCAAAGGACCCGAGGGGGAGAGCATGCGGCGGGTCAGCAATTCTAATTAAGTCAAGACTCAAACACTATGTCCTTGATAACATTTGTGAAGAACATCTACAAGCAACGAATATTTGTATCGAAAATTTTTGCACAAATTTTGTCATATCATCAATTTACTCCCCTCCTAGATTCGCAATTACTGAGGATCAATACGAGGATTTCTACAAATCTCTTGGCCCTTGTTTCGTAGCAGCTGGAGACTATAATGCAAAACATACTTTCTGGGGTTCGCGTCTTATCACACCTAGAGGACGAGCGTTGTTCAACACAATTTCAAAAATGGGCTTGGACGTCATTTCAAGTGGGGAGCCCACTTACTGGCCTACGGACATACAAAAAATTCCGGATGTTATAGATTTTGGAGTAATGAAAAATATCACTAGGGAATTAATTCATGTTGAAGCTTCTGTAGATCTCTCCTCCGATCACTCTCCCACGATTGTTACAATTTGTAGCCCACTAAGAAGTGACTTCCCTGTCCCATATGTAAAGATGATCAACCGTGTTAAATGGCTGGGGTTCAAAAAATACCTCAGTAGCCATTGTACGGAAAATATTAACCTAAGAACACCAGGTGATATTGAATCTAACATTGAAAATCTTAACGAAAATATTAAACAGGCTGCCGAACATGCCACTACTTCCCATCCGCAGACTGGGTTTAATAGAATTTATTCTACAGACATTCAACGTCTTTTACGTGAAAAAAGGACAGCTAGAAGGGAATGGCAACAGCACAGATCACCCCAAAATAAAATTAGATTTAAAAAGTGCACTAGACGACTCCAAGAGCTGCTGGCATATGAAAAAACTGTATGTCTTAAAAATTATCTGGAAAATCTTCATGCAACACCTGCATCTAATTACTCCTTGTGGCGAGCTGCTAGAAAGCTCAAAACACCCGTTGAATATAGACCACCTCTGCGCACTTCTACCGGAGGTTGGGCCAGAAGCGATACTGAAAAAGGTAACATATTTGTTGAGCATTTAAAATCCGTATTTACCCCAAACACATGTACTGGTGTTGTTGATTTACCAAGTGTAGTTGCGCTACCCCCTCGAACCATAAAATTTAAGACGCGTGATGTTCAGAAACTAATTGCTGAACTCAACCCGAAGAAAGCTCCAGGTATTGATGGAATAAGTAACAATATGCTGATAAACTTGCCCCATATTGCAATTAGAATCCTGTTATTTATTTTTAACTCCATTTTACGACTGGAGTATTATCCACAAAGCTGGAAGCTTGCGAAGGTCAAAATGATTCCAAAGCCGGGCAAAGACCTTACCAAGGCTGAGTCATACAGGCCAATAAGTCTGCTATCAACAATGTCAAAACTCTTCGAAAAGCTGCTCATGACAAAATTGTCCCCAATTTTAACTGATAGTGGGTGCATCCCAGACCATCAATTTGGTTTTAGAAGTCAGCATAGCACCATTGAACAAACTCATAGATTGGTGCAATTTATAAGAAGAACTTTTGAAGAAAAAATTTATTGTTCTGCCCTGTTTATTGACGTTTCTCAGGCCTTTGATAAAGTGTGGCATGAAGGTCTAATTCTAAAATTAAAATCATATCTACCAATAAATTTAGTGAATTTATTAGAAAGTTACATCACTACCCGGAAGTTCACGGTTGTGGAAGGAGAATTCATGAGTGTGCCCGAATCTATATTATCCGGTGTGCCACAGGGGAGCATACTGGGGCCAGTTTTGTATTTGATCTATACTTGTGATATGCCTTTGAGCAGCAATATCCATACATCTACGTTTGCCGATGATACAGCCTGCCTTAGTATGCATGAAAACCCTCACGAGGCTTCCCGATATTTACAAGAACATATTACACAATTGGAAATGTGGTTGAACTTATGGAGAATTAAGGTAAATGAACAAAAGTGTATCCATATAACGTTTACCCTAAGAAGAGATACTTGTTCCCCAATTCGAATCAATAATCAAAATATTCCTCAACACTCCCAAGTGAAATACCTTGGTATACACCTTGATCGAAGACTTACATGGAAACATCATATTGACTTTAAGCTAACCCAGATGAAACTTAAGTTATCTCAAATACACTGGTTGATTGGCAGAAATTCAATGCTTAGCCTGGACTGTAAACTTTTATTATACAAGTCGCTTTTAAAGCCAATATGGTGTTACGGTATCCAGTTATGGGGCACTGCTTCAGCCTCCAATGTAGAGAGAATTCAACGTAGGCAAAACAAAATTTTAAGGTTAATAACATCTGCTCCATGGTATATTAAGAATTCAAATTTGCATCGTGATTTAAGAATGCCACTAGTGACTGAAGAAATTGCAAGATACGCAGGCAAATACTTAACAAAACTCGAGTCACATCCTAATCCGCTTGCTCGTAATATTTTGAATTTTAATGGTCACATCCGCCTAAAAAAGAGGGACACAAGGGCTCTTATACTCAACACTCTAGATGGGAATGCTTGAAAATACATTTAATTTTCCTTTTTGATTATCACTACTTTGTATTATTTAAATTATCACTAAGTTTTGGCCGACACTGGTCGGGCTAAACAATTATATTTTAGCTTTAAGATTTGATCACTTATTGTTAGTTCATATTTGAAGATACAATAAATAAATATATGTATTAAAAAAAAAAAAAAAAAAGAATTCATAAAATAATAATATTTTTGAAAATCAAAAAGACAAAATAAGCTTAGTAGGCCTTGAAACTGATCAAAACCCAGCAAATAATTTATATTCAGGTGAACTCATTTTATTTTTCTACTTCCTTATACAATTAGAAATCCATCGGATAACAATAAAAGTATTTGCAAGGCTAAATGAAAAATAAAACATTAATTTAACTTTAATGAAATTTATTTGACATATTGTCAGAAGTGTAATACTACATATAATTGAAGTTTAATTGCTGGTGGCTTAGCATGTCTGATGATTCAAGCGCCAATAAAATACGTATAAAGACATGCTAAACCACCAACAAATAAATTTCAATTATTTGTAGTATTTACACTTCTGACAATATGTCAAATAAATTTCATTAAAGTTCAGTTAATGTTTTATTTTTCATTTAGCCTTGCTTTTATTGTTATCCGATGGATTTCTAGTTGTATAAGGAAGTAGAAAAATAAAATGAGTTCACCTGAAAGCCTAATAAGATTATCTTGTCTTTGTGATTTTCAAAAATATTATTATTTTATGAATTCTCATATAGTTTTTGAAAGTCTGTGCATAAAGTAAGAGGTTTGTGACTGTTCAAAAATTTGTGGTTGAATTCTACTGATGATTTGGTTCAAGCGCCAATGAAATACGTATATAGACATGCTAAACCACCAGCAAATAAATGTCAATTATTTGTAGTATTGGACAATAACTCTATTGTTCTTCCCAATGTACAAAATTCCAAACACAATTTTCACTCTGTTTGCACTTAGTAATCACATAAGCTACTTACCTATTTGGCTGCTTCGGTAACAAATGTAGTTTCTCTCCTGGAGGACAACCCATGGTACATCTGTGGCTCCTGAAAAATAAGTATATTTTATTAAAAACTACTGTAAATAACTAAAAAAGTTATAAATGAATACTTACATTTTCACAATTGCTGTGTGACGCCTGCAGTAAATTGATGTTTTTTCATTATTTTGATTGGTTTTTTCACTTTTCTCACTGTTGGTAATATTTGGATAAAATAGTCTATCGAATTTTATCCAATTACCAACTTTGGCTAGGATTTTGGCGCAATAATACTTTTTCTCCACTTTGCGCCAAATCCTGCCAAGAAATTTTATTTTTTGTAAACACTAAATTTTACAAATGTCAAAACCGTATACTTTGTGCGATAGAGAGAAATATAGAAAAATTCTCTAATGTTGCTATCTCTATCAGATTATTTATACGGTTGAATTCGCCCGTGTCGTGTCTAATTGTTACCCTACAAGAAATGAATGACTGAAACTAACACAAACAACAATTTTTTACTAACACATTTACAAAAATTTTTCATTCAATTCAACATTTATTATAGTTGCTCTACTCTAACATATATGCTAGAGTGGAACATCTAATGTACATGTGTCAAAATTCTTAAAATATTGAATTTTACTGAAAATAATTTATAGTTCGTTCGGTTTTTAAAATTAAAATGCATAAAAGTGCTAAAAAAATTATGGTGTTTGTGAAAAAGTAAGATAAAAACAATAATGAATAAAAGAAATTTTATACAGTTTAATTAAAAATATACATACATATGTATGTATGTATTCATTTCTTTTCCAATTTTTGGATATTTGGAAAGGGGAAAATGCGTTGTGAAGAAGGCGCAATTCATGCAGCCTGTGAAAGTTTATAAAAGTATTGAAAAAGATAAGTAAAATAGTGCATAAAAGATATTCACAAAAATTAATTTAATATGTATATTTATTTTCTAAATTTTAGATATTTGTAGAGAGCAAGGTGCCTTGGAGATGAAAAGATGTGAGGGCTATATACCGCTTAAGTTATTTGGTGATTTTGTATATTTGTATTTTTTGTTTTAAATGCTATTTACTTATGTATTATTATTATTAGTTATTTTTGTAATAAAAAAGCAAATAAAATTAAACAAAAAGTATTATAAGTTATGTTTTTTATTTAAAAGTTAAATTTTACCAGTTTCTACGTAAATATTGACTAGTAATAGGTGACTAGTTGCCCTGTAACCATTGACTAGTCATAGTTCACCAATGTTTATGTAATATGTGACTGGCAAAAACGTAGCAGAGTAAGCAGTTCAGATATATGTGTTTTAATTAAGTGAAATTAATAAGTTAGAGAGAGAGAAAAAATCACACGTACACAAATGTTTTGGTCATTTTTTTTCACCAAGCCCCTAATAAACTAACTGGGGCCAGTGACCGAAGTTGTGGTCGTCGCTACTAGTCAAGGCATATCAAACAGGTACACGTATTAGGCATATTGCTCATCCGCTGATTTTTTGTTTACAAGTTTATAACGAAGAATTCATTTGACAATATCAAATGTGCCTTGTTTGATGCATACAAATTTTTGACAATTACCATGTAAGGCTATATGAGAAGCAGAGAGTTGCCAGAGAGTTAGCAGAGAGTTGCCAGAGAGTTTTGCCTAATGCATGTACCTGTATTAAATGTGCCTTGCTACTAGTCAAATCACTAGTCAATTGACTGGTAGCCTTCCTGTAGGGTAGTCTATGTTTTCAACCAGCTACAACCAGTGTGACCGTTGAGAAATTTCAAAAAGTGGCACCAAAAGGGGATTTAAGAAATAAAAGTGGTACAAAAAAGGGGATTTTTTATCATAAAAGGGGCAACTATTTTAGGAAAAAAAAATTTAAAGTATAAACACGATTTTGAGTTAATTTCATCCATTTTACTATAGATTAAATTTTATTTACAAGTGATATTTTAGAAGCAACGAAATCATTATAAATTTATAGATAAAAAACTAAATAACAATTCTTGAATAAGAACGTAATATATTTATTTGACATGGGATGACAAATATAAAAAACACTTATATTTATTTGGTGCAAATGCCGATTTAACGAAATCAACCACATTTCCTCTGGTTTCATTTGTTAGCAATAACGTTTTAAAATTTATCATTATTAACATTATGAAGCTGCCATTTATTATACTTTGACATAAAGTGCTTTGGCCTTATAATCAGAAAAACATATCAAGGTGAATATAACCAGGTGGCAGTGCTAATTCAGCTGATAATTTTTTGTGGAATATCAAAAACTTCGTTTTGTTTTGGTTTAAATACAATTATTCCACGTAAAAACTCTTGTCTGCGTATTTATAGGCAGACGAGAATTAGAACATGCCTTCTATAAACTGGCAGTAAGTTTTTTTCTTTCTTATAACTTAACCTTATTTTGACTCAATGCTAAAAGTTTTTCTAGTTTGAATTACAGTTAAATTATGGAAAACAAGGCAAAAATCATTTCTTTATACGGAATTTGATTTTGATTATTTCACAGTTAAAGAAAATCTAACTGATTCCTTAAGAACACTTCAGGAGACTGATGATCCATCTATGGATACTTCTCAGATTATTAGGCACATATCAAATGATATTAAAAATTCAAATTTTGAAAAGACTGAGCAGCGGTTAATAAAAAATGAGTTGACTCCTTCGTTAAACAAAAACTTCCAAGCTCTTATTATATATATATAAAGAAAAACTTTTGAAACTTAGGAGGAAACATTGTTGCGTTATCGAAGAAAGATTGAAAAGAATAAGCAAAATAATCACTACTCTGAAAATATATATAAAATTCAGCATGACCCTAACAAATGGTGGAAAGTTTTAAATGAGCACCTTGGTCGAAAGGTTAAAAGTAAAATCAATATAAAAGATTATAAGGGAAACCTAATCTTGGATGATCAAATTCAAAGTGACTTCTTCAATCAGTATTTTTTGCAGATTCCTAAAACTTTAAAGGAGCAGATGGATTTCCTTCCAGGTGATTCGTGCAACTCTTTACTAATGTTGTGTCAATGTGAGACCTCATTTAGTTTTGCATACACTGATGAGTTAGAAATATCTCAAATAATTTCAGAACTAGATATTTCAAAAAGCTGCGGACATGATAAAATCTCTCCTAGAGTTTTTCAGGACTGCAAAAGACTTGTTTCTCCACATCTATCAAAGATTTTTAACAATATAATAAACACGTCAACATATCCCAATGAATTAAAATTAGAAAAGATTGTACCTGGGCAGAAGGAAGTGAATCCTACACTGGTGGAACATTTTCTACCAATTGCGTTATTAACTCTGCTCGATAAAATTTTCGAAAAAAACTTTGCAAACAGCTGTCGTCATACTTAGATGATAATAATTTATTATACGATTGTCAATATGGTTTCAAAAAGGGATGTGGTACAGACGAAGCTATTGTTAACGTGATTAATTATATATGTGCCGGATGAGATAGAGGTTTTAATGGCGTTGGTGGAATATTTTATGACTTATCTAAAGCCTTTGATCTTGTAGATCATAACATCATGTTAAAAAAGCTTGAATATTATGGTGTAACAAGAAAGACATTGCAATTAGTACGAAGCTATTTGATGAATCGAAAACAGTATGTAGAGTTCAATGCCCATAAAAGTTTTACTGGTTCTGTAAAATATGCTGTCCCACAAGGTAGTGTGTTGGGACCATTGTTATTTAAAATGTATATAAATGTATATAAATGATATAAAAAATATTAAACTATTTGGAGAATTTTATATGTGTGCTGACGATATTTGCATATTCTATCCTTATAAGCATGAAGTAGTCTAAAGCACATATGGAGTATGATGCAGCGCTTATTTCAGAGTATATGAGGCTAAATACTCTAAGACTTAATGTGGGAAAAACAAAGCTTATAAGATTTAAGCCATGTTCAATTCAAAATCAATTGTTTAGTATTTACGTTGATGGAAAAGAAGTATTTGAAATATTTACATTAGAATACCTTGGCGTAAATGTTTAAAGCAATCTTTGCTGGGATACTCATATTCAAACCTTAAAGTCTAAAATTTCGTCTGTAACTGGTTTACTGTACAAATTGAAAAGAAAGTTTAACAAGAAATACTTAATTAGTTATTTATCAAGCTCTCATACAAAGTCATCTTAACTATTTGCCTATGATTTATGGATACAAAAGGACTACTGAGCTCAAATCCTTACAAAGAGAGCAAAACAAAGCTCTAAAAACTGTTTTTGATCTGAAATTAACTTACCCCACCCCATTGTATAAAGATGTCGCGCGTACAATTTTTCCAATCTATGGCTTATATAAATTGCAACTGCTAGTATATGTGTTTAAGTCCCTTAAAAACATTGGCTATCACACAATTTTATTTTCAACAAACCAAACAGTCATCAACACGAGGAACAATTCCAATTTGAGAGTGGCATTGGGCGCATTCATAAGACGTAGCAGTTGAGCTCAACTGTTGGCAACTGTTGGCCCCAACAGTTACTTCTTAGAAACGGCTTGATGTATATAATGTAATTGTATATCTTTATTTCGTTACTTCATCGCATTTGTAATGTAAAACTTAACAAATATTTGTTGCTGCCACCTAACAAAGCATATATAAGTAATAGCTCTATTTGACCAGCTGTTCAGGCTGAGAACAACGTGTTGACTATAGGTAGCGAAAAAAATTTATGATGAAAAATTAATCAACTGTTGAGTGGAGCGAAACTACTCACCTATGCGTTTCTAAGACAAACACTCAACGGTTGCGCAACTGTTACGTCTTATGAATGCGACCAATGTGTCGTCTAGAAACAGCAAAGCAGCGTGTAGAACACATTGGTAGCTTAGAATTTAATCATTTACCACTATACATTAAAAACGTTGAAACGATCTCAATATTTAAGAAACAATTAAAGGAATATTTATTCCAAAATTTAGAAATGCTTCTCAAGTAATCTATAATTACACTCACAATGTATTGACTCTAATACCCACATATGTATGTATATATAATGGATTTTACACATACTTATGTAAAGGATTCTGTTGTTGTATCTTTCTTTATTTTATAGATACTATATACATACATACATATATATATATGTATATATTTATTTAATTATATATTTTTTCTTTCTTTTTCCTCTCAATTATATATTATAAATATTGTTAAATCTTTATCTTTATAACTTGTCAACTCGCCTCAATAATGTCCATGAGACGCTGAGGCACTATATTATGTAATATAAAATCGCTGAAATAAATAATAATTAAACTTAAAAAAAGTAGCATATATAGGGCGAACTTATTTTTACGAAAGTGCTGACAATAATATTTCTTAAGTATTATTTAATTTTAGTCATTGTTAACTTATTTCTGTTAATAGTTTTCGCAAAAGTTCGCTCAAGAACTAACAACATATCTTATATATAAATACGGCACACATTTTTTTGTCGTACACTTTTAAGTATCTTATCGTTCACGAGCATTGGTAAAATAAAAATGGTTTAAAAGATATTTTTTGTAGATATTCACAATATAATTTTTTTTTTAATTATTGGCATAAAAGTGCTAAAAACGCGTTTTCAATTTTCACGAAAAACAACATTGTTTGATTTTTGTTTTGTACACAAATGTAGACACATATTTACATACGTTCAAGTGGTCTAATTTATACCACCGGGCAATCCTAGTGTATATAAATTAACAACGACTCAAATCTAATAATCCTTAAAAAATAATAGAATTTTTGTTAATAAAAGTAGTACCTGCTATAAAAATGCTTACAAAATCGTTTTATGTTTGAAATAATGCATTGCTGATGGTAAAGTTCAATACACCATTGGGAGCGGCTTGAAAAAATCTTTCAAATGATGTACTTTACGAAAATATGCAAAAAAAATTCAAAAATAGGCCTTTTTACAGACGGTGCAGCTCATGAACGGTCATTGCTAGACCCCCTATAAAGACCGATCTTTGATTTGAGAGGAGTTACAAAAACTTTTTTCAGTGAGTCGGTCTAATGTATGTATGTATATAATCTTACAATCCGTTCATCTCGAAGTTGATTTTTATTCACATATTTAATTCAGTCAGAGGAATATTCATTAAAAATTTTATTGGGTTTGAAAATTTACGAACAAATTCAGAGACAGTTGATTATTTCTTTTAATCAACTCAAAATTTGATGCAAACAGTTAAGCACTAAAAGTGTCAAGAAGGTAAAAAAGTGGCAAATTGGTACTTTAGTAGCACAAACGGTCACGCTGGCTACAACCCCGCATTAGCAGCACAAAACCCATACACCTAGTTTCATTTCCATTAGGCTATCGATAGTTTTTTCTCGATAGCGATACTTCTTATTAGCGACACTTCTATTGTATTTGGAACATTTCTTTATGATGTTAATTGTGTTTTTGTTGTATTTTCGTTTAATCTTCCTATATAAAGTCATTATGTTTTCAGTTGCGGTGTGCTTTCCGTGTAAACTTTATTTATTGTGTATATCGTAGACCTTTATTTTACTAATTATTAATTTATTCTGTTCAGCTTGAGGTCTGGTTATAAAATTGAAAAACAGGATAGAAATTTGTTTTAATTATAATTAAATTTTTGTTTTTTATTTTTCCCAATATTTCGATCAACACCGTTGATCATCTTCAGGGGATCTAAAATATATATGTAAGTACATAAAAAACGAATGAAAATATTATAATAACAACATTAATTAATAGTATTGCACAAATTAATATATATGTAATTACATTTATAAAAAACAAAAATGAAATAATTAAAATAAATTTCTATCCCGTTTTTGAATTTTATAACCAGAGCTCAAGCTGAACAGAATAAATGATTAATTTATGAAAAATTTCATAAAACTATAGATTCCATGCGATCAAAGTTTTTTTTTTACTGTCAGACAGCTGAGAATATGGTTTTTGCATTATTTTTGTATGATACTGTGGCACATAAAACACTATTTCGAATCGATCTTTTAAAGTCGGTCAGACTTCTGTGAGATTTTCTTGCGAACGAATCGTGCGATCGTGTAGGATAGTGAATCAGTGCCTTAATGCAGATTATCAGGCAACCTTTACCCAACAATTTCTTCAAAAAACTAAATTTATTATGTTAAACTTTCATTTTGTTCTCGTTGTACATTCATAATGAACAGTCGATTTAGCGGAGTTTTTATTTCATACTAAACAAAAAAAAATCAAACGAAAAATATTCGGAATACATAT
Source organism: Tachina fera (assembly GCA_905220375.1). Taxonomy (NCBI): domain Eukaryota; kingdom Metazoa; phylum Arthropoda; class Insecta; order Diptera; family Tachinidae; genus Tachina; species Tachina fera. The sequence continues at coordinate 122,073,403 of LR999963.1, read as the reverse complement.
TGTTTTTGATAAATTAAGCTTTATTTGCGTTGGTAATATTTTTTTACATAGTCATAAATAACAAAAACAAAAAAAAAACCGCAAACAAAAACAACAACAAACAAACAAAGTGCCCTTGAGGAATACTCTATATGAGTACCTCAAAAACAAATAACTGTGAAGTGAGTTCTAATGGCAGAAATGCCTATTTTACTGTGAGTTCTGAGGCTGTTAATGAAAATAATAGAAATAAAAAATCTGATGATAGACTTACTGAGAGCTCTGAAGGTCTTAATGATAACAAAATAAATAAGAACTCTGATAGTAGACTTTTTTAACGGCGGGGCCACTTTTTCGTCAGCGATCAACTTCGCTTTGTCCAATGCCAACTAGTGATTCGTTAACATTACCGTTGCCTGGTACTTCTACATTTAACTCAGCGATATCATCCGCGTCGGGCTCGTGGTCATCACTTAACCAAGTTTTTACTGAAGTTAAGAGCAGCCCAAAACCAAAGGTCCAAGTGGAAATGGACATATATATAACAGTGGTAAAGCGCGGGCGAAGCCCAAAGTCTTCGACAATTTCATCTGCTCCAAAAATATCTAGGGATGACAGCGCATCCTCTATTAACCGTCAAAATCGTTTTCAAATATTGCAAGATGACAACAACGAACTCGATGTATCTACGAACAAAACATAAAAGCCGCCACCAATCTATTTGAGAGAAAAAAAATTCAAACGCTCTCATAAAAAATTTAAATTCAGTCATTGGTGAGAATAAATTTCACATCGTTCCAATAAAACGTAATATTGATGAAACCAAAATTCAAATTTATGAAGAAAAAGATTTTCGCAAACTTATTACTGAATTTGAAAAAAGTAAAAAAATTTCTACACTTATCAGCTTAAAAGTGCTAAAGGCCTGCAGATCGTATTGAAGGGCATCGATTCCTATGTTGCTCCTGAAGAAATAAAAGATGCACTCGTCCTCCAGGTATTGAAGGTAAAAAATGTAGCTAACATAATAAACCTCAATTTCGCGTCGAACTTGAGCCAAACGATATAAAATTGAAAAAAACGAGACTCATCCAATTTACAATATCTCTTATACCGAAAAATAACAGTTGAAGAACCACACAAGCGTTCTGGACCCGTACAGTGCCATAATTGTCAAGAATATGGTCTCACAAAAACTTACTGCAAGTTACCTTCAGTTTGTGTTATCTGTGGTGAATTGCACAGTACTGCTGGTTGTACTAAGCCTAAATATATAGCAGAAAAAAATGTAGTAATTGTGGAGGTAATCACATCGCTAACTACAGAGGATGTCCTGTATATTCTTTCGTTAAACAGACCATGGCGCAAAAACCTAAATTAGCTCCAGCGCAAACAGCAAACTAGTTCTATTCCCACACAAAATATTTCGCCTCAAAATAATTAAACGAATGCAAACTCAAGCTTTAATTTTAGCCGCCTTGAAGCTACTATTGAGAATCTGGTGCTGACTATAAATAATTTTACAACATATGTATATGACTAGCATGATGCAAGAAATGTTACGAATGCAGTCTACACTGCTTCAAGCATTAGTTAAAAAGCCATGAACACGTTGAAGATATGTTTCTGGAACGCAAACGGCATTCGCCAACATAAAAATGAACTTGAGCACTTCCTCACGGAAAATATATTCTGAGACTCATTTGACTTCAAGAAGTCTATTCAAAATTAAAGTTCTCGTTGTACCTTCAAAGTGAATAGTCTATTAGCGGAATTTTTCTTACATTCTTATTAAACAAACAAAAAATTATACAAAAAAAATATTCGTAGTGCATATTATTCGTAATAGGTACATACATACTGACTTTAATAAATAAGCTTTATGTGCTTTCCTAATATTTTTGCATAGTGGAAATAACAAAAACAAAACCGAAAACAAAAAAAAACAAACAGTGACATTGAGGAATACTCTTTACGAGTAACTCAAAAACAAATAAACAATCATAAATTACAAAAACAAAAAAAAACCGTAAGCAAAAAAACACAAAAAGTGCCCTTGAGGAATACTCTATATGAGTACCTCAAATACAAAAAATTATGAAGTGAGTTCTAACGGCAGAAATGCCTATTTTACTGTGAGTTATGAAGCTCGCAATGAAAATAATACAAATAATAAATGTAATGAAAGTATTTTTTAACGGCAAATCCAATTTTTCGTCAGCGATCAACTTCGCTTTGTCCAATGCCAAATAGTGATTCATTAACATTACAGTTGCCTAGTACTTCTTCATATAAGTCAGTAATATCATCTCCTTCAGGCTCGTGTTCATCACTTAATAAAGTTATCACTACAGATAAAAGTAGCTCAAAACCCAAGGTACAAGTCGGAATGGACAGATACATAACAGCGGCTTCGGCTGACTGTTTTCCACAGCGACTTCGGTTGACTGTTTTCCACAGCGGCTTCGGCTGACTGTTTTCCACAGCGGCTTCGGCTGACTGTTTTCCACAGCGACTTCGGTTGACTGTCTTCCACAGCGGCTTCGGCTGACTGTTTTCCACAGCGGCTTCGGCTGACTGTTTCCCACAGCAACTTCGGTTGACTGTTTTCCACAGCGGCTTCGGCTGACTGTTTTCCACAGCAACTTCGGTTGACTGTTTTCCACAGCGGCTTCGGCTGACTGTTTTCCACAGCGGCTTCGGCTGACTGTTTACTTAACATAAGATTATATATCTGTAGATTTAAGCATAGTAATATACTAAAATTGTACTTATTTTAATTATTAGTTATAAAAAAAATTGTACGACTAGTTACGAAGGTAGAATAACACCGATCATCCGACGCATCCCGAGTGTTCCCGATCGATTCCCGACACCTTCGTAGTTGCCAGCAATACCTTCGGTATACCGCAACCGTAATCATAGCCGATTGCTGCCACTACCTGACGAGGTAATTATAAGGCTAACCACGAGTGCCACCGACCGACTTCCGACATCATCGTAGGTGCCAGCAATATCCCGAAATACCGTAACCGTAATTACAACCGCTTGCTGCCACTACCCTGACGAAGATAGCTATAAAAGACAAATATTATTCACGATTATCATCGATCGAATCTTATCTTCACTGTAACTATTGTTATACTATATCTGGCTTTATTCAAATTGTAAATAAATATAAAAGTAAATATTTTAACCCCCACCAAAGGGTGAATAAATAGAGTTATTACTTAAGGTTTGTGGATCCGTAAGTAAATCCTGGACACGGCTAAGCTACCCAAGCCAACGACAAAACCACGTTACAAATGGCGCCCGAGCAGGGACCCGATTCTGAGCCGCAACGCGGAAAAAAAGAAGCTACCGCCAACGAGGAAGGATCGGCCCGAAACAATGTAAACAATAGCACAAGTATAAATAAAATGCTGAATAAAGATTCAATTGGATGGATATACCAGCTACGAAAGGCACAGATCATCGAACAGTGTAAAAATGCTGGCATAGTAGCTAGTGGATACACTCTCGAGTACCTTCGGAAACAGCTAGCTGAGAAACTTCGTACTAAACAACTACGCAACTCCGCCGAAAACATATTGATAGAATTGCGGAAAGAGATCGAGACTGCCGAACAGATTATCTTATCTGATGAGGAAACCTCTATAGCAATACCGCAAGATCGCAGCCATAGTAACATTTCTGATACTGAGATCATGGATATCGTGCACCGATGGGATCTGAAGTTTTCTGGGGATTCCGACTTACCAGAATTCCTAGAACGTCTTGAAGAGTTGGCGGAGTGTCACCATATACCCTGTGACCGCTTACTTCCTTCACTATTAAGAATGCTTAGCGGAAATGCATTGAAATGGTACAGAGTGAAAAGAGAAATGTTTACTAGCTGGACCAACTTCAGATACGAGATCGAAAAATTTTTCCTACCCCCTCGTCATTTAGCACAATTAGAACAAAACTTTTATAACCGAAAACAGAGTAATCGTGAACGCGCCAAGGACTATGTGCTAGACATGCTCACAATGGCAAGGAAACACCCTGAACTACGCAAGCTTAGCCATCTTGACCGCATCTACGATGGCCTCCGTACGGATTATCGGCACTATTTCCGACGAAGTGACTTCGTTACTCTGGATGACCTGATCAGCATAACCGATGAGTTCGAGGCTCTGAAGCGTGAAGAACGAACTCCCACCTGTCATATGATGTCTAATAGGACTCATTGTCGAATTAAAGGGTGTCGGAAATGCAAAGGTGTGGGTCATAAGCGAATACCATGCATGCGACCGCCTCAAGTATTTTGTTCACACTGTTGTAGGGGTGGTTATTTTTCACGGCTGTGCGATTGTCATGAGGGCATAAGAAGACCACCTTCAAATAACTATACAGGCGATGACGGGCGTTACTATGTCACTGTCAGGATGCATGGTCAAAATATCCGAGCACTAGTAGACACTGGTTCGCTTCGCACTTACATCAGTAAGGCATTAAGTCAGTACTTAAAAGATATGAGAGTTCGGCCTATCAGTACTAAAGGAGTGGTGCAGATGGCAGATAGCTCATTAGCGCCTAGCCTTGAAGTGTTTTCCGTCCCAGTGGGATACAAGGATGCAATTATCCGGTTTGAGGTATCAGTAGTTAATACTCTCGCAGAGCCTATGATACTTGGTATGGATTTCTTGAGAGCTATGGGTGTTGAAATAAAGATAAATGGTGAAATACTACCAAGACCACCTATTGAAAAATTTGATCCTTGTGAAACCACGAATGTGATAAGCAAGCAGGTAATCTCTGTACCTAAAATGGAAGGCAAGCGTACTAATCCCCAACGCGCCTCACACAGTTCAATAAACTCAAAAAGGAGAAAGACATATTTGCCACTACCAGAGGCCCGACCCCGTATAATAAGTGACATACAGCTGCAACCATTCACTATGAGGAATCCACCTCCACTGGAACTCTGCCAAGATAACATCCCGAAGAGACTCATCCACATAAAGCCTAGAGATAATGCTTCCGGAAAGTGTTTCGCCACTACACTACCGAAGGGAGCCACAGAGCCATTAACATCCGTAAAAACTATGATTTCCATCACACCAGGCGAAGAGTCACTACCGCCAAACTCAGATTTAATCAAAGGCAAAGAAAAACCTCCACTGCCGCAATTATCAGTCCATGAGAACCCAGCCCTAGGGTCAGAGGAGGCCAAAAAAGGGGAAAGGAAGCAAGCAAGTAAAACCCCCACAATATCATTTAGGGGAAAAGTACTCTCAGAGGACGAAATATGGAAAGGGGTTGTCCTAACGGAATGACGGAACTATACGCGTCATATGCAATTTGTAATTCATAGAATCGAATGTCCCTCTATTAAAGTGACTATTCTTAATAAGAAATACGCTCGACTTCGTTGCCTGGATCTTGAAAAATTATTAGAATTACCTTATACCATCGTAAAAAAAAAATAAGAAAAAAAAACAAAATAAAAACACACGTACACATACGTACATAGATTTATCAACAAACTGTAGGACAGTAATTTATATTTATATACAAGTTCATATATATACTTTTTTTTTCAAATAAAAGGGACTGAGCCCATCCTCTAAACATTAAGCTAAGCTCACTAGAGCACCGCTCTCCAAAGCAGGGGGGGAATGTAACGAGTATTTCACTCATACATATTTTCTTTTATAAATTAATACAATTCAGTTGTAGCTTATATTACATACATACGAATATAATAGATAAGAGTAAAAATAAACAACAACCACAACAACAACACACATCAAGTATACTCAGTGACCATATGTAAACACAACAACACACAAACACATGTAATACTGCAGATTGCAAAACGAGCAACGAGCAAACTATAGAAAACATATGCAAAACAAGCATAGAACTCTCATTTAGTATAAAATATTATTTCCATAAGTATACCAAGTTTGGATACACTCGGCGCGGTTCAAACAAGACGACAATTTGCCTTTTGTGTGTTGTGAGAGTGTGATTGAGGGTGTATAAAGTGTGTCGTGGGTATATTGTTTACCACCTTGCACAGCGACTTCGGTTGACTGTTTCAGTCACAGCGACTTCGGTTGACTGTTTTCCACAGCGACTTCGGTTGACTGTTTTCCACAGCGACTTCGGTTGACTGTTTTCCACAGCGGCTTCGGCTGACTGTTTTCCACAGCGGCTTCGGCTGACTGTTTTCCACAGCGACTCCGGTTGACTGTTTTCCACAGCGGCTTCGGCTGACTGTTTTCCACAGCGGCTTCGGCTGACTGTTTTCCACAGCGGCTTCGGCTGACTGTTTCGTCACAGCAACTTCGGTTGACTGTTTTCCACAGCGACTTCGGTTGACTGTTTTCCACAGCGGCTTCGGCTGACTGTTTTCCACAGCGGCTTCGGCTGACTGTTTTCCACAGCGACTTCGGTTGACTGTTTTCCACAGCGGCTTCGGCTGACTGTTTTCCACAGCGGCTTCGGCTGACTGTTTTCCACAGCGACTTCGGTTGACTGTCTTCCACAGCGGCTTCGGCTGACTGTTTTCCACAGCGGCTTCGGCTGACTGTTTCCCACAGCAACTTCGGTTGACTGTTTTCCACAGCGGCTTCGGCTGACTGTTTTCCACAGCAACTTCGGTTGACTGTTTTCCACAGCGGCTTCGGCTGACTGTTTTCGACAGCGGCTTCGGCTGACTGTTTACTTAACATAAGATTATATATCTGTAGATTTAAGCATAGTAATATACTAAAATTGTACTTATTTTAATTATTAGTTATAAGAAAGATTGTACGACTAGTTACGAAGGTAGAATAACACCGATCATCCGACGCATCCCGAGTGTTCCCGATCGATTCCCGACACCTTCGTAGTTGCCAGCAATACCTTCGGTATACCGCAACCGTAATCATAGCCGATTGCTGCCACTACCTGACGAGGTAATTATAAGGCTAACCACGAGTGCCACCGACCGACTTCCGACATCATCGTAGGTGCCAGCAATATCCCGAAATACCGTAACCGTAATTACAACCGCTTGCTGCCACTACCCTGACGAAGATAGCTATAAAAGACAAATATTATTCACGATTATCACCGATCGAATCTTATCTTCACTGTAACTATTGTTATACTATATCTGGCTTTATTCAAATTGTAAATAAATATAAAAGTAAATATTTTAACCCCCACCAAAGGGTGAATAAATAGAGTTATTACTTAAGGTTTGTGGATCCGTAAGTAAATCCTGGACACGGCTAAGCTACCCAAGCCAACGACAAAATCACGTTACAGAGGCTCAATCGAAAAGTGTTTTAAATTTAATTATATAAGAGAAATTATAAAATTGTCGCTTTTCCGAGGCACAACCCATAAACATATTATTTCTCCCACTGCGCGACAAACGAAACCCCATTTTTCCCCATACTTCTCTCCGAGAAATTCAAACTCTCGTTAACAACGGTGAGTGATTACCATTACGAACACGCGGATACAGAAAGTACGTTCGATTCATCTTGCAATTCATTGGAAAACTCATTACTTTAACTCCCTTGAATCTCACCTCTCCGAGGATCATCTACACGTTTCCAAATTGAATTTTTTTCTCGTTTTTTTTTATTTTTTTGAGAATTTATCGTAATTCATAACGACGACTCGTTTGTCATATAAAATGGCGTTATTACAGGCCCTGATTCGAGCTTCTGATCGTCTAGTTGATTTTCGAACCTATTTCGAAGGGCGCAATGAAGCCGAACATACAATTCATACTCTAGAAATTCAAAGGAATGAATTCCTGGTGCTATGGTCTACCTTTCGGATAAGCTACGACAATGCCTTGGATAAATTTGAAGAATTCAAAAAGGAAATTGATCTGGAACCATTGAAGGCACGATTTTTCGCGTCCTTCGATGTTCATACTAAAGTCCTATCGCAAATCGATAAACATATTGCACACCTTCGCTCTGAAGTGGACACAAGTCGTAATAGGCCTCCATTTGACAATACCCCTTCAATCTCTTTACCCCCATGCGATATCGAAATTTTTCATGGAGACTACAAATCTTGGCCTACTTTCCGTGATATGTTCACGGCCCTATATGGAAACAACCCACGTCTATCTCCCGTTGAGAAAATGTGTCACTTACTCAAAAAAACACAGGGTGAAGCTCGCGATTTACTTAAAACCTGCCCCGTCACTAATGAAGGTTTCGACATGGCGTGGAATAATTTAGTAAATCACTATGAAAATAAAAGAATCCTGATAAATTCTCAACTCAAAGTTCTTTTTAACATAAACCCCCTGGTCAAGGAAACTGGATCAAACATCCGACGCATACAGCGCACTATCAATGATTGTGTCGTGAACTTAACTTTACTCAACATCAATACGGCAACGTGGGACCCCATTTTTGTGTATATACAAGTGGAGCAATTGTTTACCCGATGTCACTCTCAGCCTCTGGGAACATTCACTTCCCCCTAGCTCCAACTTGCCCACGTGGAAAGACATGGATGCTTTCTTAACATCTAGATTCGAAACTCTAGATTCTGTTGCTGATATCAGATCCACCATCAAATGCACCTTCCCTTAGCCCTCATAAGGTCAACAACCCTAAACAATCGAATTCTTCGCAAGATAAAAGGCTCCATAGCTATAACAATAATGTATCTAATGACGCATCGGGTCTATGTCCCCTCTGCCGTCAAATACACCCTCTTCGACTCTGTCCATCATTTATCGCGATGTCAGTCGAAAACCGCTATAATACTGTTAAACAACAAAAACGTTGTACCAACTGTCTTGGAATCTCACATAACTACAAAAGTGTAAAAGCCGATTTGTTTGTAATATTTGCAAGCAGAAGCACCACTCATTACTCCATCGTCCTGACTCCGATTCCTTAAGTTATCATACCCCAGCAGAAGCAAAACATACTCCTAATACCCCTGCTACTGCCCCTGCTGAAGTATCTAGCAGCCCCTATCAACTAGATACCTCTCCATCTACATCAAAGGAAGCTGCTCATCAGAATTTGCAGTCATTTACGACTCATATGCATTCCACACCCTCCGTCATCCTCGGCACCGCTCTGGTGGACATATATAAAGATGATGTCAAATGTATAGTTCGTGCATTAATTGACTCAGCATCTGAAGCCACTTTTATCTCAAAACGGCTTCAAAACAAATTGAACCTCATGACACATTCCTCTCAAGCCGAAGTTCTAGGATTAAATGATTCCATCACGGCTACCACTACTCAAATATCCCACCTCAAACTCGGCTCTCCAATTGATCCTTCGGTGATTATGCCAGCGGAGGCTTATGTCGTCAAAAAACTCACCAAGAAGCTCCCTTATTACCCTATATCCGACCTGAGGAAAAACGATTTCGCACATCTTCAAATGGCTGACACATACCGACATAATGGCTCTGAAATTGACTTATTACTCGGCGGTGATATATATTCCAAAAAAATTCAAGATGGCCTACTGTGGAATAGCCCGCAATCTCTCGTAGCCCAAAATACTGTATTTGGGTGGATTCTCACCGGTCGTATTAACACCTCGTCTACTAACAATAAATTAATCGCATCATTTTTTAACGAACTCGCTCTCTCGGTACAGTTGCAGCGTTTCTGGGAACTTGAAGATGTGCCCAAACGCGCTCCTGAGGACTTGTATTGCGATGAACTATATGAATACACAACTCTTAGCAATAATGAAGGATGATTCGTTGTATCCTTGCCTTTCAAACGTGAAGTCCCGGAGAAACTTAACGTTGGTCATTCTCGAAGCATCGCGTTGTCACAATTCATACGAAATGAAACGAAACTCCTTAAAAACCCTCAACTTAAATCGGAATATGATAAGGTCATCACTGAATATCATACTCTAGGTCAAATGACCCCCGTAACCACTATTACCCCTGCTGGCAACTCATATTATTTACCACATGACGCGGTTTTCAAGCCCGATAGTACTACTACCAAATCAAGTTTAAAGGATCTCCTCTAACCCGGACCTATCTTACAAGCCGATCTGACTGTCCTTGTGCTACGATGGAGATTTTTCCGCTATGTTTTTAACGCGGACATTGAGAAAATGTACTGCCAAATTCTAATAAATACATCCCATACACCATATCAACGGATCATATTTCGTACCACCCCTGATCAACCCCCTTGTGACTATGAACTAAACACAGTAACCTTTGGTGTCAACTGTGCCCCATATCTGGCCATCAGAACTTTACTCGAACTTTTCAAAGAATGTGAGCCCGATTTCGCCCATGTATCCGATATTCTCCGGAACTATATATACGTCGACGACGTTTTAGCCGAACACCACACCATTTCGTCGGCCATAAAATCTCGCAATGACCTCATATCTGTACTGAAATCAGCTGGCTTCCGGCTGCGTAAGTGGACAGCAAATAATGATTTGCTTTTAAAGGATTTACCCCCAAACGATCTACTTGATAAAGAATTTCTAAAGTTATCGGACTCAAGTACTACTAAGACCCTAGGACTTAGATGGAACGCTGGTACCGATCAATTTTATTTTAAATTGAAATCCCCTTTCGATCAAAAGATGACTACAAAAAGAGAATAGAAATCAGAAATAGCCAAATTATTCGACCCCGCAGGGTGGCTTTCACCTAACATTATTGTCGCAAAAATTATCATGCAACAAGTATGGAAGGACGGCACTGAATGGGACGAGAATCTTCACGCTTCTACACTTTTACAATGGCAAACTTTTTTAAATGACTACACGCAAATAGAACAAATTAAAATACCTCGCTTCGTCGATTTCAACCCATCATACTCTATTGAACTGCATGGCTTCTGTGACGCCTCAGAGAATGCTTACGCGGCCACCCTATATATTCGTTCAGAATGCAATGGGTTTGTCAGCACCCATCTTTTGGTCGCCAAAACCAGAGTTGCTCCCATGAAGTTTATTTCTTTACCACGTAAAGAACTTTGCGGCGCAGAACTAATGGCAACTATGATTGACTCCATTCAGACTCAACTCAACTTCAAAGACTATAAACTTTTCTTATGGACGGACTCCACTATAGTCTTGGCATGGCTCCAAAAGCCCCCCGATAAATGGAAAACCTTCGTTGCAAACAGAGTTTCCTCAATAATTGATAAAGTTGGAAATGACTCATGGTGTCACGTAGAGTCAAAAAACAACCCCGCTGACTTGGCCTCACGTGGACTCACGGTTTCTGAACTCGTTTCAAATGATCTATGGTGGCACGGGCCCCCGTGGCTGTGCCGCCCCCGAAACGAATGGCCTGCTCAAACTCACAATTTTGCTACTGAAGAGGAAAGTAAACCGATTCGTGTTCACATTAACATGATCAGAAATGAAGATATTCTAAAGGATTTTTCAGATTTCCCCAGAGCATTACGAGTTACGTGTTATGTTCTCCGTTTTTTCCATCGTTTAAAAAATTCCCTTAACCACGAAAATGTAAACCAAATTACGAAATTACGTCATCCGAGATTAACATAGCCAAACGTCGCCTAATAATCGCCAATCAGACAACCTACTTTTCCGAGGAGTATCAACAACTATCTAATAATCTACCCTTGCCCCGGAATAGCCCACTTTTAAGTTTCAACCCTTTTATAGATGCGAATGGAATAATGAGAATCAATGGCAGGTTGTCTAACTCCCCTACATTGACTTATGACGAACGACATCCCATTTTACTACCCTATTATGCACAATTCACCAGATTATTTCTTACCCATCTGCATAAATACTCTTCATGGTCAAAATGCGCTTTTAAACAGACTAACTAGATTACATTACTATATTCCTAAGTGGAAAACACTTATTAGAACTATATTGTCACAATGCCTAACATGTGTTAAACAAAAACGACAAATCAGCCAGCGACTCACGGCTGCGCTCCAGAACGTGTCAACTTGACTCGTCCCTTTTATCACACTGGAGTAGACTTCGCTGGGCCTTTCGACTTAAAGTCTTACGCAGGACGTGGTTGTCGAGTAACCAAGGGATATGCCTTCATCTTCGTCTGTTTCTCTACAAAAGCGATTCATTTGGAAGGTACTGGAGAAATAACAACGCAGGCATTTCTCGCTGCATTTGCACGCTTCTTTTCCCGTAGAGGCACCCCTCATGCAATGTACTCGGACAATGGCACTGCCTTTGTTGGCGCCTCTAATATCATAACCGCTGATAAATCACAATTTCTAAATCTCGTGTGCAAAGGTGTCCTGGCCCAAAATTCCTTTACCCCCTTGAATGGCATTTCATTCCCCCTGATGCTCCTCATATGGGTTGCATATGGGAAGCGGGGGTGAAAAGCTTTAAGTCTCATTTTAAAAGAATATGCCACAGCCAAAGTTTCACATTTGAAGAGTTCTGCACCATGCTAGACCGCATCGAAGCATGTTTGAACTCACGCCCGTTATGTCCAATGAATGACGACCCAAATACATTGTGTGCCCTCACCCCCGGTCATTTCCTCATCGGTACCCCCTCCTGTCTCCACCAGAGCCAGACTTGGTCAATCACTCACTCAGTTATGTTAACCGCTGGCAAAAATTAAAAATTCTCCAACATCAACTAGCGCGAAGGTGGAAAGAATACTTAACTGAACTTCACAAGCGGACGAAATGGAAATATCCCCAAAGAAATTATACTGTCGGTGATCTAGTTGTCATTCGACAAGATAACCTACCACCCACGCAATGGCGATTAGGACGTCTCGAAAAAGTGTTTCTTGGCACGGATAATCGAGTTCGAGTCGCAGAAATACGAACCGCTAACGGAATTATAACAAGACCGATTACCAAATTAGTCCTACTCCCCCTTTCTTCGCAATAACAACCATATTATTTCATTTCTCTTTATTTGTCGATTATGGCAATATGACTAACTACAAGCAACGCAGTGAATCACCAATTGAAAAACGGAAGTCCAGTCAAACTCGCAACATAGGTACAGTCATTTCTAATAAATACGATTGTCGCATATGCCGCAAAAATCATCCTTTGCGAAAATGTAGCCGTTTTAATAAAATGAGTTTTTTGGAAAGATTACGTTTTACGTTATGGCTACTGCCAAAATTGCTTTGCTCATTCACATAAATTGTCACAATGTTGTAATCTCGAACGCTGCAAGCAATGTAATGGTCGTCATCATACCCTTTTCCATGATAATCAACGGCAACGCAATAACAACAGTTATGGGCGCATTCCCGTTGTGAATGCGCCCACAACTGTCGTTCCAACAGTCATCGTTAGTGTCAAGCTTGATGGCATTTGGCAGCAAGTCAGAGGGCTATTGAATCCATGTGCAGAATATAGCTCTATCGCTGCGTTCATCGTAGAGAGATACAAACTGCCCGTTGAAACCTATGACCATGCACAATGGTGCACCCTTTCACCACCTTTCGCGTTTTGACAACGGACCAACCTTCTCACTAACTGCCAGAGTTAATAAAGATCTACCGAAATCGCAATCTAAACGGAGACTCGATGACCGTGTGGCGGATTATTACAACAACTTACGCCTTGCCGATCCAGATTTTTTCACCAATGGTACGATCAACATTATACTGGGAGCCGATGTCTATCCGCAACTCATCAAACCTGGTATACAACCTGCATCTTTGGCGGCGCCCATGGCGCAAGATACTGTACTTGGCTGGACTCTCATTGGGAAATTTGGTTTTTGAACAAATTATTGTCCAAGTCCGCATTTGAGACGCTGCATTCAAATAATTATTATCTACTGTATTTTTTCCTTTTATGCCATTGAATTGAAATTATTGAATTTTTTTTGACAGTAATATTTGAATGCAAAATCTTTCAAATTCGAACTTTACAAAATTCTTACAACTTTTTTCCAAATTTGAACGCAAAATTTAACATGAATTATACACTCTAATTATACATTTATATATATTTATAATGAATTCTACCCTTACTATTTCAATTATCAATTTACCTAACTGTTTTTCAAAGGAATTAATAACTTTATTTTGTATAATATATATCACGCACTCTTACTGCCATCATTACGATGCTCTTGTCACTCCACCATCCCAAACCACCTTGTGTTAATTGCATTATAGCAAGGGGGCGGGATGTTTACGCACGAGAATTTCGTGAGTGTAATCACTCCTTATTATTTGTCTTTTGCGTTGCCTTCAAACCTATTAACCTAATTAAATACATACATACATGCATACTTAATGCTGTAAGAGAAAGAAATAGGTTTGAAGGCATCGCTCATGAGCAAAACGATTGAGTTGACTTTTAACTTTGAAATTAAAAAAAAATAAACAAAAAGAAATGAATTTGAAAAATAAATCAATACAAATTTTTTGTGCAAAAAAAATATTATTTTAAAACCACTTTGATTTTGCTTCAAAACAATATAAGAACCTTACATGTAAAAACAAACAAACAATGATATATGAAATAAAATAAAAAAGATTTAATAAAAGCAAAAGAATTTTGTTGAAATAAAAGATATACAAACCTAAACCACACTACCCACTGAATCCCAAATGCTCAATATATATACATATTTAATTTACATGCAAAGATTAACTCAAAACTTACTTTTTATGCAAACAAATGAAGTTTTGGTGCTAATTTCAAGAAATGACAAAACTTTTTGAGAAAAACTAAAAGAAATAAACTAAAGGTAAAAACTTAAGCGTAAAAAGCAAGTGACACCTAGATATTTTAATTTTTTGGGCACATCCAACAGCAATCCTCCCCTGCCCAAACACCCGTTGAGTTTAAACCACCTCTGCGCACTTCTACCGGAGTTTGGGCCAGGAGTGATATTGAAAAAGGTAACTTGTTTGCAAAGCATTTAAAATCCGTATTTACCCCAAACACATGTACTGGTGTTGTTGATTTCCCGAGTGTATTTGCGCTACCCGCTCGACCCATAAAATTTAAAATGTGTGATGTACAAAATCTAATTGCTGATCTCAACCCGAAGAAAGCACCGGATATTGATGGAATTAGTAACCAAATGCTAATAAAATTGCCTCGTATTGCAATTAGAATCATGTTATTCATTTTTAATACAATTTTACGACCAGAATATTATCCCCACAGCTGGAAGCTTGCCAAAGTTAAAATGATTCCCAAGCCGGGCGAAGATCTCACCAAGGCAGAATCATACAGGCAATAAGTCTGCTATCAACAATGTCAAAACTTTTCGAAAAACTGTTAATGTCGAAATTGTCCCCAATTCTAATTGGTAGTGGCTGCATCGCAGACCATCAATTTGGTTTTAGAAGTCAGCATAGCACCATTGAACAAACGCATAGATTGGTTCAATGTATAAGCAGAACATTTGAAGAAAAAAAATACTGTTCTGCACTGTTCTGTCATATCTACCAATAAATTTGGTGAATTTATTAGAAAGTTCCATTACTACCCGGAAGTTCACGGTTGTGGAAGGAGAATTCATGAGTGTGCCCGAATCTATATCATCCGGTGTGCCACAGGGGAGCTTACTGGGGCCAGTTTTGTATTTGATTTGTACTTGTGATATGCCTTTGAGCAGTAATATCCATACATCGACGTTTGCCGATGATACAGCCTTCCTAAGTATGCACGAAAACCCTCACGAGGCTTCCCGATATCTACAAGAACATATTACACAACTGGAACCAGACCTGGGCAAAATGCATTACTTTTGCATTAGCATTAAATTAAAAAAAAACAATGCCAATGCAAATTTATTGAATTAACACTAAATCGTATGCTTTTAATGCATTATTTTTTCCATTGAATTAAAATCCCCTCAAAGTAATGCATTAATATTGCATTGGCATTAAATTTGATATTTTTAATGCACTATTTTTTGCATTGAATTAAAATATCCTCAAAGTAATGCACTAATATTACATTAGCATTAAATTTCATATTTTTAATGCACTAGTTTTTGCATTGAATTAAAATCAAGTCAAGGCAATGCATTAATATTGCATTGGCACTAAATCACACGTAAAAAATGCACTACTTTTGCATTAGCACTAATGAAGTAATGCAATATGATTCCATTGTCACTAAAACATATTGTGCACACAAAATTAAATAAAGAGTGAACAAAACAAATGAATATTAAAGAATACAGTAAAGTTCACATTGAGGCCACCTACAAATGAAAAATATTCATTGAACATACATATCGCACTTACGGCCCTTTTCAGAATGTTCAATTAAAAGCGAAGACGGACTTTAATGAGAAGTTTTGTATGAAGAACTGTCAGTTAAGGTTCACGTTAACTCTTAACCATACGTTGTGAAAAGGAAGGTTAATCAACAAGGGAGTATTAAGTCAAAATTTTAAAATTTTCAGTAGAGATGAAAAACCGTTTGTGGTTAAATTTTAGGAAAATTTAAAAATCCAAATACATCACGGTGAGCAAACTCTATTTGAAAATATATGTACATTATTTTTATTTTAAAACCTTGCAATTATTATATAAGAATATCTATGTTTTGAAAAGAGTCGCAAATCAGAAAAAATTTTAGCAATTTCATCATAAAAACAGTTACATTTCGTATTAAAATCATAAAGTAAAAAAAAATTTATCAACAAAAGAGTGATCAAAATACGTTGAAATTTTTTCAGTAGATAGATATTGGTGTTGTTCGACTTAACACCCTCTTGTTGATTAAGTGAGATGTGTATGTTCAATGAATATTTTTCATTTGCAGGTGGCCTCAATGTGAACTTTACTGTATTTTTTAATTTTTATTTGCTTTGTTCATCCTTTGTTTAATTTTATTACGTACAATAGGTTTTAGCGAAAATGCAGCATTACTTCATTAGTGGCAATGCAAAATCGGTACAATGTTTACTTGTGATTTAGTGCCAATGCAATATTAATGCATTACTTTGAAGTGATTTTAATTCAATGCAAAAACTAGTGCATTAAAAGTATGAAATTTAATGCTAATGTAATATTAGTGCATTACTTTGAGGATATTTTAATTCAATGCAAAAAATAGGGCATTAAAAATATCAAATTTAATGCCAATGCAATATTAATGCATTACTTTGAGGGGATTTTAATTCAATGGAAAAAATAATGCATTAAAAGCATACGATTTAGTGTTAATTCAATAAATTTGCATTTGCATTGATTTGGTTTAATGTAGGAAAATGCTCAATGCATTACCGTATTTAATGCAAATTTTCCAGGTCTGGTTGACTGTTGTGAAAGGAGAGTTTAAGAGTCTGCCCGAATCTATATGTTCTGGTGTGCCACAGGGCAGTATTCTGTGTCCTGACTTGTATTTAATATATATTTGTGATATGCCTGTGAGCAATAATCGAATCGAATGATCGAAGGCTAATATTGAAACATCATATTGACTCTAAGTTAACTCAGATGAAACTTAAGTTAACTCAAATATATTGGTTGATTGGCAGAAATTCAAGACTCAGCCTAGACTACAAACTTCTACTATACAAGTCGCTTTTGAAGCCAATATGGTGCTAAGGAATTCAGTTATGAGGCACTGCTTCATTTTTAAATGTCGAGAGAATCCAACGAAGGCAAAACAAAATTTTACGGTTAATAACATCGACTCCATGCTAGATCAAAAATTCAAATATACATCGTGATTTAAGTATTCCACTAGTGATTGAAGAAATTTCAATATACGCAGGCGAAAATCCTCTTGCTCTTAATATTTTGAATTTTACTAGACACATCTGCCTAAAAATGAGGGACACATGGGCTCTTATACTCAATACTCCAGACGGGACTACTTTAATATACTTTTTGTCCCCCTTTTTAGACTATCACAACTTATTTATTATTAATAACTATCAACAAGTTTATGTTTTCGATTTAAGATTTGAATACTTATTGTTAGTTCATATTTGAAGATACAATAAATAAATACATGTATTAAAAAACAAAATTATCAAATTCAGGCTGTTCCACTGGGCCAAATACGATTTTATCAGTGGATTTTCAGCTGATATCTATCCTCCTCTTTAGCCGCTATAATTTTCCCAGTACTGTATCTGCCCTTTGCGCCTCTGAATAGTCTTCTTCCGTACCAATTTTTGTAAGCCTGACATCAATGACACATTCTTTTGCTTCGACTTTTGAACAATGTCTGCACTCTAACCTACAGGGCCGCCGTTACAGAGCATCAGCATTATTATGCTTTGCACCCTTTTTATGCTCAATGCTGAAATCGTAGCTATGAAGTTATTCAATCAAGCGTGCTAGCTGCCCTTCAGGATTGTTAAACTGTAGTAGCCACCTTAGCGCAGAATAGTCAGTTCTTAATGTTAAGTGTTGGCCATACAAGTATTTGTGAAAATGCTTAATGCACTCCAACACCGCCTGAAGCTCCCGTCGTATCACACAGTAGTCCCTCTCGGGCCTCGAAAGTATTCGGCTATAATGACCCACTGGTTTTTCTGTTCCATTAATCACTTGTGATAAAACACCTCCTATTCCATATCCACTTGCATCGCTATCTAGCAAAAAATTTTCCGCAGCAACTGAATATGCTAAGACTGGTGCTGTACACAACAAATTTTTTAGTGTCTGGAAAACTTTCTCCTTCGATACACCCTCTGGTATCGTTGCGAATTCTTTGTCAGCTCATGTAAGCTTGCAGCTACGCTGGCAAAATTTGATACAAAACATATGTAGTATGTGCAAAGGCCCAAAAATCTACGCAATTCATGAAGATTTCTTGGACGAGGCCAGTCCTTTACTGCTCGTATCTTAGCTTCATCTGTTGAAATGCCGTCTGCCGTAACGTTTTGGCCCAGATACTTCACCTCTTTCTGGAATAGTGCACACTTTTTTATGTTGAGTTTGAGTCCAGCCGATGATATACGCTGAAAGACTTCAATCAGATTTTTAAGGTGCTCATCGAAAGTCTTCCCCATTAAGAGAATGTCATCATGATGCACCAAGCATGTTTTCCAGTGCAGTCCCTTTAATACTTGCTCCATGAGCCGCTCGCAAGTAGCCGGAGCATTGCAGAGCCCAAATGGCATAACTTTAAACTGCCACAGACCATCGCTTGTTCTGAAAGCAGTTTCTCCTTGTCTTTCTCTGAAATCTTCACCTGCCAATAGCCGTTTTGTAGATCAAATGTGGAGAACCATTTCGTTCCAGCAAGCGTGTCTAAGGTGTCGTCAATTCTTGGTAGCGGGTAACTCTCCTTTCTGGTCACGTTGTTAAGTTTTCTATAGTCGACGCAAAAGCGAGTACTGCCGTCCGTTGACTGAAACTACCAGTGAACTCCAGGAACTTGAAGATTGTTCGATTACACCACACAGCTCCATTTCGTTGACCAACTTTTTTTCCTCAGTTCGATTAGCTAGTGGTAGACTTCTGGTCGCCCGTTTTATTGGCCTTGCATCGGCAGTATTTCATGTTTTACTATTGCCGTTCTCACTTGGCTTTTACTCTTACCGGCAGAAATGCAGACGTGCCTTTTTATCAGTTGCATGGCTTTATTTATATCAGGAGGTGAAAGCTCTGCTACCCATTGCTATATATGTGCCTGAAAGTATTCACGCTCCTTTTCAAACATATTGGCAGGTTCTGGCTTCTTATCGCAGTTTGTTATTGCCTCTGCTAGAGCACATTGACCTATCGGAATTCTTGTTGATGACTTTTTCTTGGCCTGATAAATTAAGTATCCGAATGGAAACCTTTCTTCCAGTGCAAGTTTTTTCGAGGGTTTTTGCTGTTAATAGCTCGATCTTAATTTCTGCTGGTTCTACTACCCACAATCTCCCTCCATTCGTGCTCATATAACTCGTTCATACCGTGGTGGTAATGTCTGATTTTCAATAGCAAGCAGTTTCTTGACGTGGATCTGATTGTCATATCCACCATCAAGCGGTATTTCAACATTACGCCAAATTATCACTTGTTGCCCCATATGCAAGTTGATTCCGTGGTTTATCATTAAATCGGCTCCATTAATAACCTCGTCCACAATATCGGCAACAATAAATACGTGTTTTGCACTGATATTGGCAATAGTCACCTTCGCCTCAGTTTTACCATAGACAGTGGCAGACTCCGCAGTAGCTGTACGTAGTCGTATATTAATTATAGTTTCACATTTCCCCTTCACTACATCGGGTCTGATTATTGACTGTGACGCTCCTGTGTCTATGGTATGGATGTCCTTTTCACCGTTGATGTATCCACATGCAGTAAGGTTGCTGTTTTTCTGCTGCATCACTGATATGGAGATTGTGGGGCCGTCGTTAGTGGGAGCTAGCTCTTGCCCCTTAGTGGTAGCTCATTTTAGGTTAACGGGGACTCTTGTGTTGTTTGTTGGTACACTCGTTTACTGTTCCTTGACGGTGAAAAAGATCTGGCTCTCTTTCTTGGCGCCTTGCAGTTGCGCTGGTAATGACCAACTTTGCCGCAGTTATATTGTTACCTTTGTGCTCTTTCTCCGCCAATGCTTGTCTCACGGCCTCATTAAAGCTAAAGACTAGACTATTCTCATTTTCGGCAAGGACAAGGTGCGGAATACCTTTCACACCTGTGGTTTCAAAATGAGCCTAGCAGTCTCCTGAGCTAGTACAAATGAAACCATTTTTGCGAAGGTTGCCTTTTGCGTAGCACACACTGCAATTTTGATATAAGGGTCGCGAATGCCATTAACAAACGCCTCTGTTTGACATGATCCAAGACATGCCTTGATACGTAAGCTGCACCAACCGCACGATTCCCATTGCGTAATCTTGTGGAGACTCATTGGGCTTTTGTCGTCTACATCGCAATTCCGTGCGGTATGGGTCACGCTTGTGTTCACCGCCATATTTACGCTACAATGCCGCCATTATGTCATCAAAACTGTTTCTACAGCCTACTAGTACAGTTTCGAGTACTTCTGATACCGCACCTTTTAAGGTCAAATCTAGTTCTATGGCCTTTTCTTCACTGTCCCATCCATTTCTGTTAGCCACTGTATCGAACTGAAATTTGAAGATGTTTAATGGTGTGCTGCCATCTTTATCCTGCTTGAAACTTCTGAAACAAATCGCACTGGCCCGCCTTGGGACGGGAGGTTGACGATTTTTGCTTCTAGTTCGTGCAATTTCTCGTCTAAATCTTTTACTTGCAATTCAAAGCCACCAATTTCAAGGCTGTGGACTTTATTTTCTAGCTCCGCTATTTTCTCGTCAAACTTGATGACTCTTTCTTCGATGCCATCTACTCTTATATAAATGGCCTCAGAAATTTCTTGAAGTTTCACATTCATAGCCCTAGATATTTCTCGTACTTCATTTTCTCGTTGTTGGCTCTAGAATTTTCTTGCAAATCTGCCTTCATTTGGCCTGAAAGTTTGTCGTTGTTTAGCTTAGAAAACTCCTCAATTACAGCCTTCATTTCCTCATTGTTCGTTTTTATTTCGCTCATCATGGTAGCAAACATTACACTACTAGTAGAAGGAGCATATGCTTCTTCCATCTCATATTTCTCTTCAAATTCGTACTCTCCTATGTCAATGCCATGACGCTTGAATTCATCTTTTAGCCTCTCTTTTGAAGTTCTGCCTTATTACCTGTTGACGGCAGGTCACACTTACTCAATTCATTTTTGAGTTGTTCCACTTTTAAGTCTTCGAACTTGATTGAAGATTTTCTTTCCTTGTATTAAAAATTAATTATTTTCTAATTAAATTATTATTTTTATTTTAATTTTGCGTTTAAATTTTATTAAACGTGTGAGTTCTTTTGATTGCTCAAAAATAAAAATAAATAACACACAATTTTTATTTGCTACTGTTCTTCCTTTTATTCTTCACTAAGCAAATTACAACTTGTCTCTAGTTAATTACTTCTTATCGTTATTATCCACCGCACGAGGTTTTTACTTTCAACGATGCAACGAGGCATTTTTATAGAGGAAAAGGTTCTGTATTGTCATTTACTATTGGTAACCAGATGATCAAACAGTCTTCTAGCGCAACCGGGAAAATTCATGTTGCTTTTTCTAGGCGTTTGTAGATAATTCGATTGATGATTTTTTTTTGAATTTCTAAGTAACGACTTTTATGGCAATGCGGTGTGCTACTGGTAGTTCAGGGCGGTTACCATAAGTGCTCGCATTTTGATTTGTATGCGTGTAAGTCTGTAGCTATGCACACAATTATTGTTGTTGCTATAGTGCTTGCACGTGAATATGTGTGCACGTTTAGCGCTTTAGTTAAATACTTCCAAATAGTTCTTTATATTGACCTTGTAGGAATATTTTCGCGTAACACATTAACCCTGTTGGAATATTTTTACTCAACACTGCCGCCCACTTAAGCCTGTTCGTTCTGAATAGGCACCTTATCCGGCTTTCCATATTTTCGAATCGTTCTTAATGTACAAATTTCATTTTTGACCGTGGGCTATTGTGTTTTTGTATTTTGTAGGCGACATTGTTTAACTTTTTTACCACCGTATATGGTCCCCCCACCAGGTAGTCTGTAGTTTGGTAGACATTCATATATTCCGCTGTGGGTTGAAAAGTAGAACCCATTGACCCTCATTAAAGTCTTTAGAATTTGCAGCACGGTCGTATATAATTTTCATCTTATTACTGAACATTTTAATTCGGCTACGTACAAATTCATGTAGCTCATTTAAATTTTCTTGCCTTTAGAAAGGGCCAGTATCTGCTTCATTTGTTTGTGTAGGCTTGACGCCGAACTCTAAATCTCCAGGCAACTTTAACTCAGCTCCAAAGATAAATTTTGCAGGTTTCGCGATGTTGTGTCATGCACAGCTGACCTGTATGCTAATAGAAATTTTGGAATGTGCTCGTCCCAGCCCTTTTGATCAGCCCTCACCACCTTTCGCAAATATTCTTCTAATGTACGGTTGAACCTCTCTACCATGCCATCAGACTGTGGGTGAAGTGGTGTGGTTCTGGTTTTCTTTATCCCATACCGCTCGCACATGTCTTTAAATATGGCAAATTCAAAATTTCTACCTTGATCAGAGTACAATTCAATAGGAACTCCATAGCGACATACCCAGTTGTTTACATAAGCGTCCACAACAGTTCTGGCTTCCTGATTGGGTATGGCATAAACTTCTGGCCATTTGCTTAAATAGTCCATCACTACAAGAACATAACGATTTCCGGCGTTGCTGACTGGAAAAGGCCCAGCTACATCCATTGCTATCCTCTCAAAGGATGCTCCCGAGTTGTATTTTTGCAGTAGACCCTGACCTCGTTTTGCTAGACCTTTGCATTTTGTGGAATTTAATATCCATTCGGCTACGACTTGTTGACATTCAATCCAATAAAAACTTTTCGAGCGTTTTTGTTACGCCCAGGTGACCACCGCTGGGTCCATTATGGAATTCCTTTAATACATCGCTCCTCTTGGATTTTGGGACCACGATCAGGTTCCCAAAACCGTCTACACTTTCCCAGACACGATACAAACAACCATATATTAAATTTAAATATCTTAGTAGCCACCGCATTAAAAACATTCAGCTAAGATCACCTGATGATATTAAATTCAATATTGTCAAAATTAACGAAAATATTAAACAGGCTGCTAAACATGCTACTACCTCCCGTTTGCAGACTGGCCTTAATAGAATTTATTTTACGGAAATTGAACGCCTGGTATGTGAGAAAAGGAGAGCTAGAAATGAATGGCAACAACACAGATCACCCCTAAATAAAATCAGACTTAAAGAATGTACTAAACGACTCAAAGAGCTGCTTTCGTCGGAAAAAACTGCATAACTGGAAAAATATTTAGAAGGTCTCGATTTCACGTCAGCTCTAATTACACTTTATGGCGCACTACTAGAAATCGTAAAAGACCAGTTGATCTTAAATTACCACTGCGCACTTCGACCGGAGGCTGGGCAAGAAGCGATATTGAGAAAGGTTACTTATTTGCTGAGCATTTACAACCTGTATTCTCTTCCAATTCGTATACGGATACTGTTGATCTACCGAATGTAGTTTCTCTACCCCCTCGTCCCTTAAGGTTTAAGATGCGTGAAGTACAAAAAGTAATTGCAGAACTCAACCCGAAGAAAGCACCAGGTATTGATGACATTAGTAACAAAATGCTGATGAACTTGCCTCATATTGGAATAAGAATCCTGCTATTTATTTTTAATGCTATTTTAAGAATTCAGTATTTTCCACATAACTGGAAACTTGCCAAGATAAAAATGATTCCAAAGCCGGGCCAAAGATCTTACAAAGACTAAGTAATATAGGCCTTAACCTTACTATATACAATCTCAAAGCTTTGTCCAAAATTTTAGCTAAAAATGGATGCATTCCGGACCATCAATTTTGCTTTAGAAGTCAGCATATCACCATTGGACAAACGCATAGATTGGTTCAATGTATAAGCAGAACATTTGAAGAAAAAAAATACTGTTCTGCACTGTTCTGTCATATCTACCAATAAATTTGGTGAATTTATTAGAAAGTTCCATTACTACCCGGAAGTTCACGGTTGTGGAAGGAGAATTCATGAGTGTGCCCGAATCTATATCATCCGGTGTGCCACAGGGGAGCTTACTGGGGCCAGTTTTGTATTTGATTTGTACTTGTGATATGCCTTTGAGCAGTAATATCCATACATCGACGTTTGCCGATGATACAGCCTTCCTAAGTATGCACGAAAACCCTCACGAGGCTTCCCGATATCTACAAGAACATATTACACAACTGGAACCAGACCTGGGCAAAATGCATTACTTTTGCATTAGCATTAAATTAAAAAAAAACAATGCCAATGCAAATTTATTGAATTAACACTAAATCGTATGCTTTTAATGCATTATTTTTTCCATTGAATTAAAATCCCCTCAAAGTAATGCATTAATATTGCATTGGCATTAAATTTGATATTTTTAATGCACTATTTTTTGCATTGAATTAAAATATCCTCAAAGTAATGCACTAATATTACATTAGCATTAAATTTCATATTTTTAATGCACTAGTTTTTGCATTGAATTAAAATCAAGTCAAGGCAATGCATTAATATTGCATTGGCACTAAATCACACGTAAAAAATGCACTACTTTTGCATTAGCACTAATGAAGTAATGCAATATGATTCCATTGTCACTAAAACATATTGTGCACACAAAATTAAATAAAGAGTGAACAAAACAAATGAATATTAAAGAATACAGTAAAGTTCACATTGAGGCCACCTACAAATGAAAAATATTCATTGAACATACATATCGCACTTACGGCCCTTTTCAGAATGTTCAATTAAAAGCGAAGACGGACTTTAATGAGAAGTTTTGTATGAAGAACTGTCAGTTAAGGTTCACGTTAACTCTTAACCATACGTTGTGAAAAGGAAGGTTAATCAACAAGGGAGTATTAAGTCAAAATTTTAAAATTTTCAGTAGAGATGAAAAACCGTTTGTGGTTAAATTTTAGGAAAATTTAAAAATCCAAATACATCACGGTGAGCAAACTCTATTTGAAAATATATGTACATTATTTTTATTTTAAAACCTTGCAATTATTATATAAGAATATCTATGTTTTGAAAAGAGTCGCAAATCAGAAAAAATTTTAGCAATTTCATCATAAAAACAGTTACATTTCGTATTAAAATCATAAAGTAAAAAAAAATTTATCAACAAAAGAGTGATCAAAATACGTTGAAATTTTTTCAGTAGATAGATATTGGTGTTGTTCGACTTAACACCCTCTTGTTGATTAAGTGAGATGTGTATGTTCAATGAATATTTTTCATTTGCAGGTGGCCTCAATGTGAACTTTACTGTATTTTTTAATTTTTATTTGCTTTGTTCATCCTTTGTTTAATTTTATTACGTACAATAGGTTTTAGCGAAAATGCAGCATTACTTCATTAGTGGCAATGCAAAATCGGTACAATGTTTACTTGTGATTTAGTGCCAATGCAATATTAATGCATTACTTTGAAGTGATTTTAATTCAATGCAAAAACTAGTGCATTAAAAGTATGAAATTTAATGCTAATGTAATATTAGTGCATTACTTTGAGGATATTTTAATTCAATGCAAAAAATAGGGCATTAAAAATATCAAATTTAATGCCAATGCAATATTAATGCATTACTTTGAGGGGATTTTAATTCAATGGAAAAAATAATGCATTAAAAGCATACGATTTAGTGTTAATTCAATAAATTTGCATTTGCATTGATTTGGTTTAATGTAGGAAAATGCTCAATGCATTACCGTATTTAATGCAAATTTTCCAGGTCTGGTTGACTGTTGTGAAAGGAGAGTTTAAGAGTGTGCCCGAATCTATATGTTCTGGTGTGCCACAGGGCAGTATTCTGTGTCCTGACTTGTATTTAATATATATTTGTGATATGCCTGTGAGCAATAATCGAATCGAATGATCGAAGGCTAATATTGAAACATCATATTGACTCTAAGTTAACTCAGATGAAACTTAAGTTAACTCAAATATATTGGTTGATTGGCAGAAATTCAAGACTCAGCCTAGACTACAAACTTCTACTATACAAGTCGCTTTTGAAGCCAATATGGTGCTAAGGAATTCAGTTATGAGGCACTGCTTCATTTTTAAATGTCGAGAGAATCCAACGAAGGCAAAACAAAATTTTACGGTTAATAACATCGACTCCATGCTAGATCAAAAATTCAAATATACATCGTGATTTAAGTATTCCACTAGTGATTGAAGAAATTTCAATATACGCAGGCGAAAATCCTCTTGCTCTTAATATTTTGAATTTTACTAGACACATCTGCCTAAAAATGAGGGACACATGGGCTCTTATACTCAATACTCCAGACGGGACTACTTTAATATACTTTTTGTCCCCCTTTTTAGACTATCACAACTTATTTATTATTAATAACTATCAACAAGTTTATGTTTTCGATTTAAGATTTGAATACTTATTGTTAGTTCATATTTGAAGATACAATAAATAAATACATGTATTAAAAAACAAAATTATCAAATTCAGGCTGTTCCACTGGGCCAAATACGATTTTATCAGTGGATTTTCAGCTGATATCTATCCTCCTCTTTAGCCGCTATAATTTTCCCAGTACTGTATCTGCCCTTTGCGCCTCTGAATAGTCTTCTTCCGTACCAATTTTTGTAAGCCTGACATCAATGACACATTCTTTTGCTTCGACTTTTGAACAATGTCTGCACTCTAACCTACAGGGCCGCCGTTACAGAGCATCAGCATTATTATGCTTTGCACCCTTTTTATGCTCAATGCTGAAATCGTAGCTATGAAGTTATTCAATCAAGCGTGCTAGCTGCCCTTCACGATTGTTAAACTGTAGTAGCCACCTTAGCGCAGAATAGTCAGTTCTTAATGTTAAGTGTTGGCCATACAAGTATTTGTGAAAATGCTTAATGCACTCCAACACCGCCTGAAGCTCCCGTCGTATCACACAGTAGTCCCTCTCGGGCCTCGAAAGTATTCGGCTATAATGACCCACTGGTTTTTCTGTTCCATTAATCACTTGTGATAAAACACCTCCTATTCCATATCCACTTGCATCGCTATCTAGCAAAAAATTTTCCGCAGCAACTGAATATGCTAAGACTGGTGCTGTACACAACAAATTTTTTAGTGTCTGGAAAACTTTCTCCTTCGATACACCCTCTGGTATCGTTGCGAATTCTTTGTCAGCTCATGTAAGCTTGCAGCTACGCTGGCAAAATTTGATACAAAACATATGTAGTATGTGCAAAGGCCCAAAAATCTACGCAATTCATGAAGATTTCTTGGACGAGGCCAGTCCTTTACTGCTCGTATCTTAGCTTCATCTGTTGAAATGCCGTCTGCCGTAACGTTTTGGCCCAGATACTTCACCTCTTTCTGGAATAGTGCACACTTTTTTATGTTGAGTTTGAGTCCAGCCGATGATATACGCTGAAAGACTTCAATCAGATTTTTAAGGTGCTCATCGAAAGTCTTCCCCATTAAGAGAATGTCATCATGATGCACCAAGCATGTTTTCCAGTGCAGTCCCTTTAATACTTGCTCCATGAGCCGCTCGCAAGTAGCCGGAGCATTGCAGAGCCCAAATGGCATAACTTTAAACTGCCACAGACCATCGCTTGTTCTGAAAGCAGTTTCTCCTTGTCTTTCTCTGAAATCTTCACCTGCCAATAGCCGTTTTGTAGATCAAATGTGGAGAACCATTTCGTTCCAGCAAGCGTGTCTAAGGTGTCGTCAATTCTTGGTAGCGGGTAACTCTCCTTTCTGGTCACGTTGTTAAGTTTTCTATAGTCGACGCAAAATCGAGTACTGCCGTCCGTTGACTGAAACTACCAGTGAACTCCAGGAACTTGAAGATTGTTCGATTACACCACACAGCTCCATTTCGTTGACCAACTTTTTTTCCTCAGTTCGATTAGCTAGTGGTAGACTTCTGGTCGCCCGTTTTATTGGCCTTGCATCGGCAGTATTTCATGTTTTACTATTGCCGTTCTCACTTGGCTTTTACTCTTACCGGCAGAAATGCAGACGTGCCTTTTTATCAGTTGCATGGCTTTATTTATATCAGGAGGTGAAAGCTCTGCTACCCATTGCTATATATGTGCCTGAAAGTATTCACGCTCCTTTTCAAACATATTGGCAGGTTCTGGCTTCTTATCGCAGTTTGTTATTGCCTCTGCTAGAGCACATTGACCTATCGGAATTCTTGTTGATGACTTTTTCTTGGCCTGATAAATTAAGTATCCGAATGGAAACCTTTCTTCCAGTGCAAGTTTTTTCGAGGGTTTTTGCTGTTAATAGCTCGATCTTAATTTCTGCTGGTTCTACTACCCACAATCTCCCTCCATTCGTGCTCATATAACTCGTTCATACCGTGGTGGTAATGTCTGATTTTCAATAGCAAGCAGTTTCTTGACGTGGATCTGATTGTCATATCCACCATCAAGCGGTATTTCAACATTACGCCAAATTATCACTTGTTGCCCCATATGCAAGTTGATTCCGTGGTTTATCATTAAATCGGCTCCATTAATAACCTCGTCCACAATATCGGCAACAATAAATACGTGTTTTGCACTGATATTGGCAATAGTCACCTTCGCCTCAGTTTTACCATAGACAGTGGCAGACTCCGCAGTAGCTGTACGTAGTCGTATATTAATTATAGTTTCACATTTCCCCTTCACTACATCGGGTCTGATTATTGACTGTGACGCTCCTGTGTCTATGGTATGGATGTCCTTTTCACCGTTGATGTATCCACATGCAGTAAGGTTGCTGTTTTTCTGCTGCATCACTGATATGGAGATTGTGGGGCCGTCGTTAGTGGGAGCTAGCTCTTGCCCCTTAGTGGTAGCTCATTTTAGGTTAACGGGGACTCTTGTGTTGTTTGTTGGTACACTCGTTTACTGTTCCTTGACGGTGAAAAAGATCTGGCTCTCTTTCTTGGCGCCTTGCAGTTGCGCTGGTAATGACCAACTTTGCCGCAGTTATATTGTTACCTTTGTGCTCTTTCTCCGCCAATGCTTGTCTCACGGCCTCATTAAAGCTAAAGACTAGACTATTCTCATTTTCGGCAAGGACAAGGTGCGGAATACCTTTCACACCTGTGGTTTCAAAATGAGCCTAGCAGTCTCCTGAGCTAGTACAAATGAAACCATTTTTGCGAAGGTTGCCTTTTGCGTAGCACACACTGCAATTTTGATATAAGGGTCGCGAATGCCATTAACAAACGCCTCTGTTTGACATGATCCAAGACATGCCTTGATACGTAAGCTGCACCAACCGCACGATTCCCATTGCGTAATCTTGTGGAGACTCATTGGGCTTTTGTCGTCTACATCGCAATTCCGTGCGGTATGGGTCACGCTTGTGTTCACCGCCATATTTACGCTACAATGCCGCCATTATGTCATCAAAACTGTTTCTACAGCCTACTAGTACAGTTTCGAGTACTTCTGATACCGCACCTTTTAAGGTCAAATCTAGTTCTATGGCCTTTTCTTCACTGTCCCATCCATTTCTGTTAGCCACTGTATCGAACTGAAATTTGAAGATGTTTAATGGTGTGCTGCCATCTTTATCCTGCTTGAAACTTCTGAAACAAATCGCACTGGCCCGCCTTGGGACGGGAGGTTGACGATTTTTGCTTCTAGTTCGTGCAATTTCTCGTCTAAATCTTTTACTTGCAATTCAAAGCCACCAATTTCAAGGCTGTGGACTTTATTTTCTAGCTCCGCTATTTTCTCGTCAAACTTGATGACTCTTTCTTCGATGCCATCTACTCTTATATAAATGGCCTCAGAAATTTCTTGAAGTTTCACATTCATAGCCCTAGATATTTCTCGTACTTCATTTTCTCGTTGTTGGCTCTAGAATTTTCTTGCAAATCTGCCTTCATTTGGCCTGAAAGTTTGTCGTTGTTTAGCTTAGAAAACTCCTCAATTACAGCCTTCATTTCCTCATTGTTCGTTTTTATTTCGCTCATCATGGTAGCAAACATTACACTACTAGTAGAAGGAGCATATGCTTCTTCCATCTCATATTTCTCTTCAAATTCGTACTCTCCTATGTCAATGCCATGACGCTTGAATTCATCTTTTAGCCTCTCTTTTGAAGTTCTGCCTTATTACCTGTTGACGGCAGGTCACACTTACTCAATTCATTTTTGAGTTGTTCCACTTTTAAGTCTTCGAACTTGATTGAAGATTTTCTTTCCTTGTATTAAAAATTAATTATTTTCTAATTAAATTATTATTTTTATTTTAATTTTGCGTTTAAATTTTATTAAACGTGTGAGTTCTTTTGATTGCTCAAAAATAAAAATAAATAACACACAATTTTTATTTGCTACTGTTCTTCCTTTTATTCTTCACTAAGCAAATTACAACTTGTCTCTAGTTAATTACTTCTTATCGTTATTATCCACCGCACGAGGTTTTTACTTTCAACGATGCAACGAGGCATTTTTATAGAGGAAAAGGTTCTGTATTGTCATTTACTATTGGTAACCAGATGATCAAACAGTCTTCTAGCGCAACCGGGAAAATTCATGTTGCTTTTTCTAGGCGTTTGTAGATAATTCGATTGATGATTTTTTTTTGAATTTCTAAGTAACGACTTTTATGGCAATGCGGTGTGCTACTGGTAGTTCAGGGCGGTTACCATAAGTGCTCGCATTTTGATTTGTATGCGTGTAAGTCTGTAGCTATGCACACAATTATTGTTGTTGCTATAGTGCTTGCACGTGAATATGTGTGCACGTTTAGCGCTTTAGTTAAATACTTCCAAATAGTTCTTTATATTGACCTTGTAGGAATATTTTCGCGTAACACATTAACCCTGTTGGAATATTTTTACTCAACACTGCCGCCCACTTAAGCCTGTTCGTTCTGAATAGGCACCTTATCCGGCTTTCCATATTTTCGAATCGTTCTTAATGTACAAATTTCATTTTTGACCGTGGGCTATTGTGTTTTTGTATTTTGTAGGCGACATTGTTTAACTTTTTTACCACCGTATATGGTCCCCCCACCAGGTAGTCTGTAGTTTGGTAGACATTCATATATTCCGCTGTGGGTTGAAAAGTAGAACCCATTGACCCTCATTAAAGTCTTTAGAATTTGCAGCACGGTCGTATATAATTTTCATCTTATTACTGAACATTTTAATTCGGCTACGTACAAATTCATGTAGCTCATTTAAATTTTCTTGCCTTTAGAAAGGGCCAGTATCTGCTTCATTTGTTTGTGTAGGCTTGACGCCGAACTCTAAATCTCCAGGCAACTTTAACTCAGCTCCAAAGATAAATTTTGCAGGTTTCGCGATGTTGTGTCATGCACAGCTGACCTGTATGCTAATAGAAATTTTGGAATGTGCTCGTCCCAGCCCTTTTGATCAGCCCTCACCACCTTTCGCAAATATTCTTCTAATGTACGGTTGAACCTCTCTACCATGCCATCAGACTGTGGGTGAAGTGGTGTGGTTCTGGTTTTCTTTATCCCATACCGCTCGCACATGTCTTTAAATATGGCAAATTCAAAATTTCTACCTTGATCAGAGTACAATTCAATAGGAACTCCATAGCGACATACCCAGTTGTTTACATAAGCGTCCACAACAGTTCTGGCTTCCTGATTGGGTATGGCATAAACTTCTGGCCATTTGCTTAAATAGTCCATCACTACAAGAACATAACGATTTCCGGCGTTGCTGACTGGAAAAGGCCCAGCTACATCCATTGCTATCCTCTCAAAGGATGCTCCCGAGTTGTATTTTTGCAGTAGACCCTGACCTCGTTTTGCTAGACCTTTGCATTTTGTGGAATTTAATATCCATTCGGCTACGACTTGTTGACATTCAATCCAATAAAAACTTTTCGAGCGTTTTTGTTACGCCCAGGTGACCACCGCTGGGTCCATTATGGAATTCCTTTAATACATCGCTCCTCTTGGATTTTGGGACCACGATCAGGTTCCCAAAACCGTCTACACTTTCCCAGACACGATACAAACAACCATATATTAAATTTAAATATCTTAGTAGCCACCGCATTAAAAACATTCAGCTAAGATCACCTGATGATATTAAATTCAATATTGTCAAAATTAACGAAAATATTAAACAGGCTGCTAAACATGCTACTACCTCCCGTTTGCAGACTGGCCTTAATAGAATTTATTTTACGGAAATTGAACGCCTGGTATGTGAGAAAAGGAGAGCTAGAAATGAATGGCAACAACACAGATCACCCCTAAATAAAATCAGACTTAAAGAATGTACTAAACGACTCAAAGAGCTGCTTTCGTCGGAAAAAACTGCATAACTGGAAAAATATTTAGAAGGTCTCGATTTCACGTCAGCTCTAATTACACTTTATGGCGCACTACTAGAAATCGTAAAAGACCAGTTGATCTTAAATTACCACTGCGCACTTCGACCGGAGGCTGGGCAAGAAGCGATATTGAGAAAGGTTACTTATTTGCTGAGCATTTACAACCTGTATTCTCTTCCAATTCGTATACGGATACTGTTGATCTACCGAATGTAGTTTCTCTACCCCCTCGTCCCTTAAGGTTTAAGATGCGTGAAGTACAAAAAGTAATTGCAGAACTCAACCCGAAGAAAGCACCAGGTATTGATGACATTAGTAACAAAATGCTGATGAACTTGCCTCATATTGGAATAAGAATCCTGCTATTTATTTTTAATGCTATTTTAAGAATTCAGTATTTTCCACATAACTGGAAACTTGCCAAGATAAAAATGATTCCAAAGCCGGGCCAAAGATCTTACAAAGACTAAGTAATATAGGCCTTAACCTTACTATATACAATCTCAAAGCTTTGTCCAAAATTTTAGCTAAAAATGGATGCATTCCGGACCATCAATTTTGCTTTAGAAGTCAGCATATCACCATTGGACAAACGCATAGATTGGTTCAATGTATAAGCAGAACATTTGAAGAAAAAAAATACTGTTCTGCACTGTTCTGTCATATCTACCAATAAATTTGGTGAATTTATTAGAAAGTTCCATTACTACCCGGAAGTTCACGGTTGTGGAAGGAGAATTCATGAGTGTGCCCGAATCTATATCATCCGGTGTGCCACAGGGGAGCTTACTGGGGCCAGTTTTGTATTTGATTTGTACTTGTGATATGCCTTTGAGCAGTAATATCCATACATCGACGTTTGCCGATGATACAGCCTTCCTAAGTATGCACGAAAACCCTCACGAGGCTTCCCGATATCTACAAGAACATATTACACAACTGGAACCAGACCTGGGCAAAATGCATTGCTTTTGCATTAGCATTAAATTAAAAAAAAACAATGCAAATGCAAATTTATTGAATTAACACTAAATCGTATGCTTTTAATGCATTATTTTTTCCATTGAATTAAAATCCCCTCAAAGTAATGCATTAATATTGCATTGGCATTAAATTTGATATTTTTAATGCACTATTTTTTGCATTGAATTAAAATCTCCTCAAAGTAATGCGCTAATATTGCATTGGCATTAAATTTGATATTTTTAATGCACTATTTTTTGCATTGAATTAAAATCTCGTCAAGGCAATGCATTAATATTGCATTGGCACTAAATCACACGTAAAAAATGCACTACTTTTGCATTAGCACTAATGAAGTAATGCAATATGATTCCATTGTCACTAAAACATATTGTGCACACAAAATTAAATAAAGAGTGAACAAAACAAATGAAGATTAAAGAATACAGTAAAGTTCACATTGAGGCCACCTACATATGAAAAATATTCAATGAACGAATGAATATCGCACTTACGGCCCTTTTCAGAATGTACAATTAAAAGCGAAGAGGGACATTAACGAGAAGTTTTGTATGAAGAACTGTCAGTTAAAGTTCACGTTAACTCTTAACCATACGTTGTGAAAAGGAAGGTTAATCAACAAGGAAGTATTAAGTCAAAATTTTAAAATTTTCAGTAGAGACGAAAAACCGTTTGTGGTTACGTTTTAGGAAAATTTAAAAATCCAAATACATCATGGTGAGCAAATTGCATTTGAAAATATATGTACATTGTTTTTATTTTAAAACCTTGCAATTATTATATAAGAATATCTATGTTTTGAAAAGAGTTGCAAATTAGAAAAAATTTGAGCAATTTCAACATAAAAACACTTACATTTCGTATT